>JAJJWW010013260.1:0-105275 GCA_023531295.1 Papaver armeniacum
TTTTTTAATGAGACAAGAGAAATAAACACAAGCGAAAATAAAAATAAAATAAGTCTGATAGCCATGGTGTAAGTACTTTAAAGCGATTCTTCTGACTTGAATGTCTTGATATAAGTAAACTTCTCGAACTCTCATCCTTGATAATCTTCTCTCTTGTACATAAAGTCTTCAACATAAAAATTAGCTCCTTGTCTTGTTGCTTTACTTGAATTTGAAATCTGCTCATTTCTGTGCATTGCTTGTAAACCTTGAACCTCTTCAACTTTCCTTCAAATTTGTGATGCTCCTCTTGTTGATGATGATGGTGTTTCTATGGACACATTGGTGTAGAGAGATAAAGTGGATGGTGCTAGCTATGAGAACAAGATTACAAGTGGTATGTAAAGAAGTTAACAGTCGATATCACCATCATGATTGATAAAATAGCACTCAAAGATCCAAAATAGTGCTTCTATTGGTGGGAGGTTGGGTAGCTCACCATTCAGTAGGAGATTTCGTGCGGTGACACACACTCTAAAGCACAAATTTAGAGCACGTGCAAAGAAGTGAAGGTCGATTGCCTCTCATGATGTAACATGGGTAGTCTCCACTATAGGGTACCACAACTCTAATCACAGAATTCGATCTGCACCTCATTTGTTGGCATGGTTAAATCAACTTTAACTCTCTACAAGTAAAGCTTAGATCACGTTCTGCATCATCTCTAAGTTCACTCACTCTTATGAGAACATGATGTAATCTTAGCGACATGTATACTATGTGACTCTAAACTAACTACAAGTTGGAGTTTTTATTCAAATTTTACACAAAAGTTGAAAATTTAAAAAAAAATTACAATGCAAATGTAACCTCACTCCCCCACTTTTAAACTTTACATTGTCCCTCGATGTAAATTGAGTCATCAAAGTAAGTCAAGGTGGGAAATCTACATGATATTGTGACAAGAAATCGAAAAAACAAATGCAAGACAAGAAAAAGATAAAAACAAGACAAAAAGAAATACTGTCTTATGGGTTGCCTCCAATTTAGCGCTTGGTTTAAAGTCGTCAGCTAGACTTGCAAGACGAAATCCCCATACACCAATGTACGAAAAGTTGGGGATCCTTCCATGTAACCTGTTTTGCAAATAGTAACTTCACACAAACATTAGTACAATAAAGCAAAAGTGAAGCTAAAGCCCAATAGAAGTTTCCCCCCACACTTATTCTTGTCCACACTTGGAAGTGTATAAAAGAACATAAAATTAGGAACTTCCATGGTTTCTTCTTTACAAACATACATAGTATGAAAATCAAATGTTTCTAATGGCGGATATCGAGAAATAAAGTCATTCCAACAATATTCTCGAAGCACATACATTCAAACCAATAAGAGGTAAAGGAAAGAATCAATATGCAAGGGTTAGACAAACCTATGAAAATCTTTTTGTGCTATGGTATCCTCTTCATCCTTATAAATTCAAGTGAATCACTTACCTCATGTATATCGTGGTCTCTATCAAACTTTGCAAGCATTCTTCGTCCATTTACGCATTAACCACGAGTCTAAACATCAACATCATCATTACAATCATTTGCAAGCTCAATTGGGTCTTCCACAATAGTGATCGTCGGTTCCATTCTCAACATACTCCTCGTTGTTGTTAGGCACATCTCTTTTGCGACTCAATTGCTTCTATAAGGAACTTTTTTAGAACACTCAAAAATACATCATCCTCAAGCTCCACCCTTTGAATAGGCTCTTGATCATTATAAAGATCAATGCTTGAGTAATCTACACAAGTGTCAACATAATCCTCTTTGTTTTCATCTTGATCCCAAAAGCCTAATTTGTACACCTTTGGGAAATGTCAAACAGATTGCTTAAATAGATGTATCTTCATAATCATCTTCAATTTCATAATTAACATAAAGTTTGCGTCCTTTGAATTTAGTGTTGCTATTCTCAAACTCATCCATTTGAATAGGTGAATGATCATTATTAAGATCAAGAGTTGAGTTAACCACACAATTATCAATAAAATAACCCCCAAAGGTTGCCTTTCTCAACATTAGCATCAATCCCAAATATTCATCACAAACCACGGGCACATTAGAATAGTTATTGCTTTTTAAAGCAAAGTTCTTCCTCATACCTTTCTTCTTTGATTTGATCAATACCTCTTTTAAGTGATACCAATACCTTCACGAAGTTCTTGGAGTTACTCTTACGTAGCCTCTTTATCTTTTGGAAGCTCTTGTTGTACAAAGTTGGAAAATTTGTCTAGAAATCGGGAACTTTTGTTTCGAGCATAAGAATCTCAAATCCTTGTGGTTGTTTCACTGCATTACAACCATAAGGTTGTTGAGAAATCCATAAGGCTCCATGGAATATTGAGGCATAACCAATGAATTGGTTTTTGATTATACCCCTAGAATTGGTAGTTGGCAGCCGTATTGTTGGGGTTGTTGAAAACGTATCCATTCATGTAGTATGCTCCTTCCATGAGAAATAAGTACTTGAAATAAGATTCTCAAACCAAGGTTAAAAACAGAAAATAAGAAGTAAAAAATAAAAACAAAATTAAAAACAAAGAATAAGAAACAAAAAAACAAGTGACAAACGCTGCCTCCCCCGGTAGCGTCAAAAATAATTACACTTTTTTAATACTCAAAATGTATAATGAAGCAAAGGAAAGAAAGGATCGTTCCCAAGAGGTTTAGGTTGTCATTTGTTTGATTTCTTATATAAACAAAGGTAACAAGGGGGTTTTGGATTTTTTATAAACTAAGTTATACTAAAAACAAATAAAGTAAAACAAACATGAAATTAAGATATAAAGATATTGGTTAAGGATATCGTTTTTCATTCACTAACATGTTCTTGTCTTAATAACTAGAATTGTTATTTAATCTCATTATCAAGGCCTAGGGACACCTTGATCGTAAGTATATCCATAAATCTCCTCTTGTCATCAATAAACACATTAAAAGATGCGAATATGAATTCTATCTAAGAGAACAACCTAACGTGTAAAAGCACTAATCAAGTTTAATTCCTAGATGCATTAAGTTCTATGAAATCGGAGCCATCAAAGCGATCGAACGTGTAAAAGCACTAATCCGATTTAACAAAGGTTACAATTCACTTGTGACTACTAGGATGTATTTTTAAACAATACTCACAATTATCTACTTGTCAATGAATTTATCACTTTTAAGTATAATAAACTCTAATCTAGCAATAAAGATGAAAAGCAAACTCAATCGATTCGCGACTACGACTAAACAAGCATTCAAATCATGAAAAAATATTAAGGGTGAATCATAATGTCAAGTACACAGTACGGTGACAAGGTAGGGTTGATAGATTGAGGATAAACCTCTCCAGGTCAGAAGAATCGGGCCCTGCAGTTCAAATGGGCATGACCTAAAGAACAAAGTTTTTGTTTTGGATTAATAATTTGATTGATTTTCTCTTACAGACTCGATTAGCTTATAAAGTTAGAGACAATAAAGCTAGAGACAATCCCACCTAGCATCTCGGCTACCATGCCACTTTTAGGATGTTTACATCTAACCCACTCATTACAATTGATAAAGACACCCTCTTTAAGCTAAATACCAACAATAACTAACAACCCCTTGAGTACGATGTGGGCACTCCAATACTATGTCGGGTATATGACATTCACTCCCTTGAAAACATCCTTATCCTCAGGATGGGAATCATGAAAATTAACAGGTGATAAATACTCGGAAGGAACAGGTCCTCCCAATGAATAACACGATGCGAAGTAAAAGGTGTTGTTGGTGGTTTTTAGCATAGGGTTAAAATAAATAAAAGCCATGCAGTGACATGGCAATCTTATGACCATTAACACATTTATTGGATAAATCGGCATGCCCTGTGCAAGAATTAGGTACCTTTTTTTACATGGGTCATGTTCCCAGCGAGAACCCTTAAACATTGTTGACATCATCATACTGCCAAACCTAATTCTCCTTCTTTCTGGCGCTTGAGCATGACAACCATGCCCGGTAGCACCAACACATGCACCAATGGCAAACCATGCCGACCGTCATCTCGCACCATTGGCAAGCCAACCATGTGGTAGCACCCTTTGTGCCAATAACCAAACCATGGCAGGCACATCTCATGCCAGGCATACCAACCATGCTAGCTGCACCCATGCGCCGAGCATGCCCACCATGCCATCCGCGTCTCACAGCATGAGCATGCCAACCATGTTAGCCACGCCCATGTGGCCAGCGACATGCAAACCCTTGGCCCCACCATGCAGCCCCTTTATGCCTTGGCTTCTTATGTCATTGTCTGCTTTTAAACCAACCAGCGCTTTGACAGCCCCGCCTTATGGCAGCTGTCGTGTGCCAAACCCTTGGCCCAGCCAAGCAACGCGCCTTAGCGCCGCGTCCCCACTAGGCCGGTCGTGCCAAACCGCCCATGCCTTTGCTGCTGTCAAGCTCGTCAGCGCCATTTGCCCCTTGGCCCCAGCCCCTGCATCACGAAGCCTTCCGCAGTGCCGGCTGCCCAGCAACCGAGGCGTCTTCGACGATCAACGACCACCCTTCCATCACAGGTGCAAAACTAGCTAGTCGGGGTGGCCAGAGCAGCGCATAGCCAACCTTTGGCCGAAGACCTTTGGTTTTGTCCGCATGAGCCGCATGCGCGAGCATGCCATGCCATGTACCAGCAACGTCTCAGCCTTTTGTCGGCATACATACCATCATATGCGGCCTTCCCCATGTGGCCTACCAAGCAACGAAGGCGTCTGACGATCAGCCGGCTGCTCGTCCATCTCGATGCAAATCCTGGCCGTCCCGACGCAAGCAGCAACATGGTAACCTTTGGCCCAAGACCTAGTTTTAGCCCGCCAGCCATGATAAGGCATGCCATGCCAGCCTGCTGCCGCGCCATAACATGTCGGCCTTCCCCATACGGCTCCCCAAAGAGAAAGGCGTGACGATCCCAGCGTCCAACCTTCCATCCTAGATGCAAATCCTAAGCCGTCAGTGCACCTCGAACAACGCATGGTAACCTTTGGCCCAAAACCAAACCTGTTTTGGCCATGCCAAGCTCGAGAGCATGCCACATGGGCCGATAGCATGCCAACCGCTTCTTCCCATCACAGGCCTTCCTTGTGCGGCTGCCAAAATGAAAGAAACGTGCGACGATCAACGAGCCACCCTTCCATCATAGATGCAAATCTGGCAGTCCCGAGTCACAAACAAGCATGGTAACCTTTGGACCAAAACCTTTGTTTTGGCCATGCCAAGCTCGCACCAAGGCATGCCACATGTGCTAATGGCATGTAGCCGTCTTGTCTGCACGCCATACCATATATCGACCTTCCCCTATTGTGCGGCTAAAGCAAAAGAAGACGTGCGACGATCAGTGACCACCCTTCCATCCTATATACAAATCCCTGGCCAATCGGTACGAAAGTGGCGAATGGTAACCTTTGGCCCAAAACCTAGTTTTGGCCCGCCAAGCTCCGCCAAGGCATACCATACCACATGTGCCAATGGCATGCCAACCACCTTCTTGCCACACCTCCAGGACTTCCCTATCGGCTGCAAAAGCGAAGGCTGCTGACAATCAATGACCACTTTTCATCTAAGAGTGCTATCTTAGCCGTCGAGGTTACCCGACCAGCATGTCAACCTTTGGCCCTAGTTTAGTCGCGCCTAAACAAAGCCAAAACCTAACTTTTGTCTGTGGCGCCTAAACTAAGCCATATTAAACCATCTTGATCATGCTTTCATGCCGCTGGCTGCACCAAGCGGAGGGTTGCGATAATCAACGACTATCTTTCCTCTTAAGATGCAAAATCTCCAAATAGTGAAGAAGGTCGCATCGAAACCAAACAAGTATACCAAGCTCAACTAGGCCAGGACAACAACAACGTCTTTCTATGTTTCAATGAAAACACTAGAGACATCAACGCATGTCTGTTTGAGATACTCATCAGGAGTATTGGTTTGGCCGGTTTCAGTACGGAGCGTACACTACTTAGATTATAAAAAGTATCATCATAAGGATGAGGCGGTTGTAAATCGGTGGTAATGGTGAAACGCTTTCTTTTATGGAACATCAATTCAAGAATTCAGAGTTTACCACCTCCTCCGTTTACTCACTCGTTTTTATTTCTTAATGAGACAGTACATTTCACTTCGACTTGTATAAATAGGCATTACCTTTCCTGCGAGCGACAAGTTGAAGTCAGGAGCATACAACGCTCGGAAGAAGCATGTAACACCAGTGTTTTTAGCATGGCGCATGCTAAAAGATGCGTCATAGCTTTGAGATGAAGCTTACATCAAAGCTTGGTTGCATAGGAAAAGGAACATTGGCCGCTTGGCCAATGTGTTGGCCGATGTGCGACCAACATAGTGCGGACATCGGGTTGGAAGTGTACGACAACATGGCGGGACACTCAGAGTGTGAAGGAACTGGCCGAAGCGCATGGACTGTCGAGGTGTGACTGGACGGCAAGCATGGCCGGACATCGAGTTGGCGGTGGGCGGCCAAACATGGCGGACATCACGGTTGTAGTGGGCAGCTTATGGCGGTTATGGGTTAGCGATGGACGCACGACATGTGGCGGGACATCGGGTTCATTGATGATGCCAACATGGCGGACATCGGAGTTGCATTGGTAGTGAACGAGCCATCTTGGTCGGTTATTGAGGAAAATACATAGCAGCAGCTATGAATAGTAAGCAGGAGTTGATGAAAATTTTTTGGTCCTCTTTCCATACTTGTAGAAATTCCATTAAGACATATAGGGGGAGGGGTAGTTGGTTGAAAGGTGCATATGCGGACTATGTACCAAGTAAGCTTAGCTTAGTAGGAAGGTATAAATGATGCATAATGCTCATTTATAGTTGCGTAGCCTCGTGAAGGGGCATTTGATGCTTAGGCATCGTTATGCCATAATGCAGACCAAACATGCATCACTTGGATGCATTTCGACGGAACGGCCTATACGGACTATGCCATTTCCATTATTGCTTGGCCACGGCCATGCAAACGAGTTAGCAAGTTGTCCCTTCGTGGATGAACTACGGTCTGCTTTGATCCTTTAGAGTAGGAAGGGTCGTAGGGCGACCGCAATGAGTTCAACATTATCGGTCAGCTCGTTGTTGCTCATATCATCTAATTTAGAGATGATTGCGGCACTTTGGCCTCTCATATCATCCAGCTCGTGACTCGGCTATTATGAAGATGATTGTGGCCATACTTGATGAGCTAGTTGCATTCATTCCTTGGATGCTCGTACTTCCTATCAAGGCGTTCGACATAGGCTAAAAACAGTGTGCAGTAATTTAGCTCAAGAGAGTCCATTTTAATGGGCTTGCCCAAAGATCAAGACATGCCCATGGTCACTGGAATTTGCCAAATTCCATCGTTTAGGGCCTCAAAAGTTTTGTTTTGTAGTATTAAGGAAGTTTTGCTTTCCTTAATAAACCCTTTACTTGAACAAGGGTAAGTTGGAATGGTGTGGAAGCTAAGTTAGATGCATCATGCTCACGAGCATGCTTGCAAGGAGCAATTGAACGTGCATTTGCCTAGCTTTGAGGCCGGATCGTAGCTTTATCATGGCACATCGGAAATTACGGCCTTCGGAACAGCGGCGCCAAGGCGTAATTTTCCGGTCCGTCACAAAACATTTTCTAGCTCTCAATGCGTGCAGGCTTCCTTTCTTGTACAGGTTGTAAAACAACTACTCTTCCCGAGAATCCCAATGCCGGTCTCGATACTTTCTTGGCTTACCCTCCCCAAAACCAACCCCTTCTCCTTCACTTTGTGACCAAACAATCACAGGAAACGGCCATTTCTTGGTTTGGGTAGGATTTGTCATGATTGATCTCTCGAATCTAAATTACTCCCTTGCAGTACATTGTTTAGGGTTTAAGGTCGTTTCTACTTCCTTTTCAAAGTACAAAATCGCGAAACCGTTTTCACCCTTAAACAATTGACTTAACCACGGTGGGAGATCAATCTCTAGAATTGCAATACTCGATTTCAAATTGCCGATATCACCTTTCACTTACAACTCGACATGGTGAAACTCGAGATGGGATCGATTTTGAGAACACCAATGCGAATACATCACAGTGTTAGCTAGCTACTTCTAACAACATCACTACGCCACCCTCGACCCCGGTAACTGCAAAGCCTCCTTGGGTGCTTAACACAGCGATCACCAGGAGCCGAGCCGTGTGCACGCCCCTAATGTCTGCCCAACTTGCTAATCACCGCGATGCTGAAAACGCTCCTTCGGGCGCTCGCACCGGCCACCGAGGGCCCGAGTGACTGCCGCTCTGGCTCCGCAACGCGTCTGAGCATGGCGCCTCCATACGCCACTGAGACTCCAGTGCCCTGACGGGACGATAAGCGGAGGAACCAGGATGAAGCGAGGCCCATATCACCATCGATTTGATGGAAGAGCGGGAGGTTCTCACTAGAGCCAAGACGGATATGGTTTAGACACGAGAAGAAGTACTCATCTTTTTCAAAGCCACACAGCGGAGCGGTGCCGCGTGAGTCACGCCCTCAAAACGGTTCGAAGCAGCCTCCAACACCCTCAGCGCTAGCTTTCACTAAGGCGGAATGCGTCTCCAGCGGACGAGAGATTAGGTACGAGACACGTTGGAAAGAGTCGATAAGTCGAATTTTGTTTACGAGAAGGATGCGGAGCGACTCTCAGGAATCAAGAATGATAAAATAGACATGTCAGGCGTCAACCTCTTACCCTCCCGAAATACAAAAATTCCTCTTCCAAGGAGGATATCCTCTCCTCGATTCACCTGTACGATGGCATAGGAATGCACGTGAGCATGTCTCTCGCTTCTTGGAGTCCCCCAAACAAACATGAATACAATCACGTTCTTCGTCTGAGAGAGTTTCGAAATAAACACAGGAAGCGTACCATGGTACAACAACATCGACATCCAAACGACATCCCCAAGCTGAGATTTGGCATGTTCTGACATTTTACAAAAATCTTTCTTTGTGTCTGAACAAGTTACCTTCTAGGACTAGGAAGAGGATGTACCAACGGGACACGAACATCAAATGATTTTGTTAAAGTTAGGGTTCACTAGGCATTGTGACCCAAACATGACCGAGCAATAGTTGATGAATTCATGCATCAACAGTATGACTCCCATTCTGCGCCTTCTTTGAGAACCTACATTTCCATACATTCTCCGAGCTCCATGAGGGTCGCTAAAGGCGATCACGACAATACCCGTGATTATTAGAAAGAGCTAGACCAACCGGTGACGGCCAAGACGTGCGCGAAACTCGTGGGAATAGACATCTCATCAACACGCGCATAACGTCGGTCCCTCTTGTGGTAGTAGTAGATGAGGGGGAAAAGGAAGGCCCCACGGACCAACAACCTAAAGCGAAGCACCGCTGATTTACGAAAAACTCCGCTTGCGGTAAGGCCGCCGGCTAAAGTTCCCATGCGTTATCACGAAGCTAAAGGAAATACCCCTGGATTTCCTGTTTCCCATTGAGGAGGTGATTGATCTCTTAAGCATGGATTCAAGATGATGTTATCGTACTATCATCTCCAGGTACGCCCACATTGACCGAGGCCGAGATGGCAAACCCCAACACGCCACTACCATGTATTTTTTTCACCACCCAAATCAAGATTACCAACACCCAAGCAGCATATCTTCAAAGAAAAGATAGAATCAGTGGGAACTTCAACTAGTAAACGAGGGAGTACATCGAGACCCACTTCCGGCCGAGAGAGGTGTGGAGTCTCTGGGGACTCCGCACAGGCGTGTGCGTCCATGATGCAAAGACGTGTCGCGAAATCTCTACCTTTCAAGGTGCAGCGAAGATATCTTGTGGCTCTCAATCGGTTTGTGTCAAATCTGCCGTTTTTCCTCCACGGAAGCCACGCTAAGAGCCCAAGCTCTCTCAAACGAGCGAATCGAAAAGGAAAATCGGGACCGCCGACCACGTCCTATTTGAAGAGGTATTGAATTCGACAACACGCTAATCGACACTCGCCCTCCGACTTCAATATTGTTACTTTCAAGACTCGAAAGTCGTTGGATTTACGAAACAAGAGGGCTACCCATTCCTGGGTCCGTGATTAAGAACCCGGGACTGGGAAACCTTAACGTGTCTGACTACATTAACCTCGAGATCAAGATGGGAGACGCTATACGCATAGAAAATTCACATTGTCAAAGAACAGAGTTACGACATGATATTGGGGCACTTGGGTACTCGAACAACAATGCGAAATTAGGAACATCCTCTCTGTGTCAACGCCCGAAGAAAGAATATCCAACAAACCGAAATCTCACTGTCGCCGCATCGACAGAGTCTGGAAATAGAACCCAGGACACCTAGAGGTGACTTGTTGGCGCTAACTCATGGATTCCATAAGTAAGTTTGGCCAAGCGATCTTCTCTACAACCGTCATTTCTTCCCCTATTAAATATCATGGGAATCGGCGCGATCGCGAGGTGGATGTCAGGTCAAGAGATGTGAATGGGGCCCCGGGCCATTCAAACGCTTTGCAAAAAATTTGGAAGTTGCCATCGAAACGCGAGACCAAGATTCAAATGGTTACACAACACCCGAACTCGTTTCAAATCGAGAGATATGATAGTCAAAGTAGAACTCATTTGAAGTTGGGAAGGTGACGAGTAAAGACATTGTTGGTGGACCGATTCACCCAAAGAAAAGAAGATGAGCCATATCTCAGTGAGGACGTCCTTTTGGGAGGAGAGTTATTGCAAGCTCATCAACACGGACAAGCTGGGAGGTGTGATAGTTCACTCGCGATGGCTCAAGCTTTTCCAATCCTTAAACGACAGTTCGTACCCCTCTTACCCACTCTCCCTTTAGTATTTCGTTCAGCAATTCCTCATTCCCTCCCCAAAATATTTGTATCTCCCCAAGATGAATGCACCGTTTGTATTCTTCTTTAGGGTTTCGTTTTTATTCAAAAGGCATACATTTCTTTCCGAATGAGTTTTCCAAATCTCAGAAAAATACACAAAATATATCCCAAATCATTGAGAAGCCATTTAACCATCCAACCACAACCAAAAACACCAACCCATTCCAAGGGAAGGCTTGGGTCTTTCGGAAAAAAATGAGGAGTTTTATTCAAAAATAGAAACCGCGAGGCGGACAAATTAAAGAGACCCTAACCCATCGCGAATACAAGGAAGGTAAAGAAAAACAAGTCCGCAAAACATCGAACAACTAAGCGTTAATAAAAACAATGTAGAAGAAGAAGCTAGTCATAGAAAGCTAATGTGAATTGCCAATGCCTCGGTCTAGCTTTTTTCAAACATTTTCCCAATAATCTTTCTTGGTAGCAAAAGTTCCATCAAGCCACATAAAGCAATAATGACCTCGACATCCCACCCTTAAGTCGTCTCAAAGAAACAACATCATCCATCTTTTTACCGACATCCGCCTCGGCAACCAATCCAACATATGCCACCCACGACTTCTCCAATGCCGCCGACAACGGTTTCGCCTAGTCTTCTCCAAAAGTTGTTTCGGTTCATCAACCGCAATATCATCATATTCCTCGGAAGTCTTCTCGCGACCTTTCGAGGAGAATTTCCGATTCATCGAGAATCAAGGGTTATGACACCAAATCTGGAGAGGAGCTACGTTGATTTTCCCCTAAAAAGTTTCAAGCTCGGCCTTCGATGTTTCAACTGAAAAGTAAACTGTATTCCGCCCCTAACAGTGGGGCGTGAAGAGGTTTTGTTGCACCAAATCCTCCAACGCTTCGGGATGCTTCGCCGCCTTCCCGTTCTTCCCCAAAGGTATGTCCCGAATAATTTCTTGACTTCACAAAACAGAGATTCAATTCTATTCAACGCTTCCCCATGAGAAGAATATTAGTTTTCGTCGATTACAAAGTTCCTCCCCGAAAAATTGGAGACATGTCTGTCATTGGAAGGTCCCATTATGCGCTACAAAACCAGAGAAAGGATAGAGGATAGACATCATTTCAGAACGACCTATGCAAATGAAGGATTCAGGATCATCTCTTATAACTAGCGGAGGCGATGAGGTCTGAAAGGAAAGCCTCTACTAGCCACGGATTGAGGCGTGATATCAGATTCTAATGAAACTATTTTCTACTAGAGAACATAAGGGAATGCCTGGCCACGTGAGGTAAATTAGGGTTTGGTGAGAAAATGTGGAAGTACATGTTTAAGACACACTTGCCCGCATCATTACTTCTCTGGCCTTGACCAGAGACTTGGAAAAAAACAAACCGACAAGGTGACATGAGGAAGGAATAACGCCCCCTTTCTACGGGCATAACACTTCGGGGTTTTGAATAAGGAAAGAACTTCCTGCTGCGAGTCACCTAGGGAAAAGAGACAACCATGCCCGCAAAGACAAGCCGCTCTTTGGGCCGGGCCATGCGCTATGCTTGCCTCACCAAACCGTGTCATGCCTTGCCACCATCCGCACCATGCCTTGGCCTCACCACGTTAAGTTCGTCCGCGCCAACACCAAAAACTCGAACCGTCGTCATGATGTTCCCTAACTTGACCAAGATGATGCATAGCAGACTAAAGCCGACGATCTTCATCTCACTACGGTTTACACCACAAATAGAATTTATGCGAAGGTGACAAACACGGGGATCATGAACTCTCATTACCTCTCGAAAAGGTTAGCGGACCTTCCTAACCATCTTTTCACGACTTGTTGTTTCGATTTTTGTCATGCTTTGTCATCTTATGCTTACCTCTACAACGATGCCCTGGTTCCGAGCTAGCGAGGACTTAATGTTGATGGTGGTTTTTAGCTTAGGGTTAAAATCGTGAAATCGCACAAAGTGACATGACGTCACTATGACCATTAACACATTTATTGAATCGATCAAAGATGCCTCACGCAAGAATTACCGGTACCTTTTTTACATGAGTCTTGTTTCACTGGCAGAACCCTTAAACATTGACCACATCATCTATGCCAAACCCTAATTCTTATCTCCGCATACCAAAGTATGCCAACCATGCCAGCACCACCTTTGTGCCAATGGCAAACAATGCCACCCACATCTCCACGCTAAGGCATGCCAACCATGCCGCCCGCACCACCATGCGATGGCAAACCATGCGAAATACATCTCCGCGCCAAGGCATGCCAACCATGCTTATCCGCACTATGCGCCAACACATGCCAACCATGCCGTATACACCAATGGCAAACCATGCCCCCGATCTCACCGCGCTTGGGCATGCCAACCATGTTAGCGCACCATGCGCCAATAGCATGCCAAACCCTTGGCCCCACCATGCCAAATACACCTTGCCTTGGCCCACCCACGCCAACTGCACCTTGCCTTGGCCCCACCATGCCAAGACGTCAGTAAACCCTTGGCTCCACTACAAGTTAACCGCACTTTGCTGCCTTGGCCCTACCATACCTGTCATCCGTGCCAAACCATATTTATTTGTGTAAACCATCAGCGCCATTTTGCCTTGCTCCTACCATGCTTCGCCTTCCCCGTTGGCCACCAAAACGAAGGCGTACGATCAATCAGTCCACCCTTCCATCCTAGATGAAATCCCATCCAGTCAAGGTCGCCAAACAACGCATGGTAACCTTTGGCCCAAGACCCTTGTTTTGGCCACAACAAACCGCGCCAGCAATGCCATGCCACATGTGCCATCGGCATGCCAACCGCCTTCCGCGCCCATACCATGCCGTCCCCCCATGCGGCTACCAAAACGAAGGCGTGAGACGATCAACGACCACCCTTCCATCCTAGGTGGAAATCCTAGCCGTCCAAGGTCGCCAAACAACGCATGGTAACCTTTGGCCCAAGACCCTAGTTTCGGCCACGCCAAACCGCGCCAAGTCATGCCATGCCACATGTGCCAATGGCATGCCAACCGCCTTGCCGCGCCATACCATGCCGGCCTTTCCCATGTGGCTACCAAAACGAAGGCGTGAGACGATCAACCGCCACCCTTCCATCCTAGATGCAAATCATAGCCGTCCGAGGTCGCCAAACAACGCATAGTAACCTTTGGCCCAAGACCCTAGTTTTGGCCACGCCAAGGCATGCCACATATGCCAATGGCATGCCAACCGCCTTGCCGTGCCATACCATGCCGACCTTCCCTATTGAGGCTACCATAACGAAGGCGTGCGACGATCAACGACCACCCTTCCATCATAGATGCAAATCCTAGCCGTCCAAGGTCGCCAAACAACGCACGGTAACCTTTGGCCCAAAACCCTAGTTTTGGCCACGCCAAGGAATGCCGCATGTGCCAATGGCATGCCAACCTCCTTGTCGCGCCATGCCATGCCGACCTTCCCTATTGCGGCTACCAAAACAAAGACGTACGACGATCAACAGCCATCCTTCCATCCTAGATGCAAATCCTAGCCGTCCAAGGTCGCCAAACAACGCAGGTAACCTTTTGGCCCAAGACCAATACAGGCCACGCCAAGGCATGCCACATGTGCCAATGGCATGCCAACCGCCTTTGCCGCGCCATACCATGCCTTCCTTGGTACCAGACTACTAAAACGGGCGTGCGACGATCAACGACCACCCTTCCATCCTAGATGCAAATCCTAGCCGTCCAAGGTCGCCAAACAACGCATGGTAACCTTTGGCCCAAAACCCTAGTTTTGGCCATGCCAAACCGCACCAAGGCATGCCACATGTGCCAATGGCATGCCAACCGCCTTGTCGCGCCATGCCATGCCGCCTTCCCTATTAAGCTACTAAACGAAGGCGTGCGATTTAACAACGAACCGATGCGTGTCGTAACCACAACAAATTAATTAATACTTTACTACCTAATTAACAAGTAATATAGGGTAGTCAAGGTCGATCCCACGAGGAGCACGAGATTCTAGTTGTAAAATTGTCACAAAAGGGGGGATGTATAAAGCAAAAGAAAGTAAATAAAGCAATTAAAAGATAAAGTCGAAATCAATAAGAGAGACAAGATCAAGGAATCCTTCTTCGTTGCAAAACAATGATTAAAGTTATGTTCTTTTCTACTTGTTATTAGTCACAAATTATCACCAACCGTAGGATAGCAGGTCCGCTTAGCTAGCCTCAAAATCCCTTATTTCACTGAGTAACAAGTACGCTTAGTTATCAGATTCTATTCAAAAGAACCACCTTGAGGTTCGCTTACAAGATGTAATTCCCTGAATGCATTAAGATTTATGAATTTAGGTTTAGTACTAGTAGTTAAACTCGGTTCGCTTGGTTCACTTTCTAGCGTTGTTTCTACACACAATTGCTCCACGGAATCCCTCCGCAAGGTCTCGTGTTTGCTACTTATGTAAAGAGTCAAGAAACGATTACTTATCCCCTAACTTTCACTAGCTTTAGATCAAATTAACAAATCAATTTAGTTGGCCACCCAAACAATCTATCAATCAATCATGAATGTCTTTAAGATCATTCCTACTAGTAAAAACAAACGATAATCATGTGAAAGACTTCAAGATAGAATTGAAAACAAAAACTCAAAACATAAATTAAGAACTAGGAATTCATCCTCAATCAATAAAATTAGCTACTCATGTTAAAAAGTTCACACAAAGAATAAGAAAAGAAAAGTGTTGTGTGTGTAGAGAGGTGTGTAAAAGATGTAGAAAACTTCTCTATTTATAGGCTTCAATATTCTCCAACTCTTCCAAGGATTAGAATCCTTTTCCTTTACCAATTCAACTTCCAAATTCAAGTCTTTCTCAACTCTTCATCTTCTCTTTCCAAATTTGAGCCAAATTCTCCATCCAATTCCTAGTCCAAGTCTTCACACCCATGAGAGAAGTCCATAGAAAAGTCTGGAATTTTTGGCTCACCGGAAAACTGGTATTGTGGCGAGGAATTTGTAGGAATAATCGCCGCCACCTGAAAATTCTGTCCGTCGAGGGAATATGCGACGGAATATTCCGTCAGTCCACCGTTAGGACTAACGGTCAAAAGGGTCAACCGTCAGTCAACAGTTAGTCAAAGGTCAAGGGGAAAGAGTCATCCAGCTCGAGTCAGTGTTCTTATTCAGAGCTGAGTCGTCTTAATCGTCTGAGTCACTGCGCTGGATCGGCTCATCGGAATCGCTCTGGATCGGTCATCGGACTCGTCTGGATCGGTCATCGCCGCAGATCGAAGTCGACTTCATGGGATGGGAAAATTGGCGAGTTTTACTGTTTTTCCATCGTTTCCGAGCCAACTTCGGCCTTTTCTGACTCCTTCTCGTATCAAATCCTAGCACATACATCTAACATTTTAAAACCCATTCTTCTCATTCCCGCATCACCTTCGATTTCTTCACATCCAGTAACTCATTCTCTCGTGTATCATTGAATACCACCATCTCTCCATCTTTGTGTTGCTGATTCAATTTTGAATCGACCCTGACTTGAATTTATCAGCCACAAAACCCATTTGCTCTTTATACCAAAGTCACCCCCAAATTCATACTCCCGATCTGTATTTCAAGCAACACCAGCCTGAAACCCTCATATCAGTTCCTTCTCAACCATTGGTTTCATTATTTCTAAAAACCCTTACTCAATTACGTTTGCCAACACCATCAGATCTTCTTCTATTCCTTCATCACGGCTACAGAATTGGGTTCATCAAAGATCCATTTCTAATCAACGACTTCATATCTTTACACTAAGATCGAACCCTAATTCTTCCTCTCAGTGACATTAACAACCTATCAAAAACCCATTATGCAATCAACCTCTTATTTCAGCTCAAACCCTTGAACCAGTGCCTTCCTTCTCTGTGGATCGACAGCCTCACTTTCACTGAGTTCTCAATCTCTCAGTTCTTCAGTCAACAGCTTAGTTTCTCGAGCTTTATCCTAGATTCAACAGCAATTAGCCACCAGAACCCATCTTCCTATCCTGCTTCTCGATCCCAATCGATTCAGCGAACCCTAAGTTCTTTCTCCAAACAACAGAACCACATCCAACACCTTCTCACCATTTATAGCAGCGAACCAACCCCTGTTACTTCATATTTGAACAACAATCTTCTGATCGAACCCTGATTTCAAAACCAAAATTGATTCAGATTCAGTAGCAACCGTTGCATCTTCGAACCCTAATCAATCCACCAAACTCAAACCCCAATTTTGTCTTCTCGTTCTAAGAATCGATCTCTGATTTAATTCTCTTCTCAATTTCTGGTTCTGAGCAGCAGCCGTTGTTTCAGCTCTCGATTTCAGGCAAAGTGAAAATGATTTGGGAGAAGATAACCTCGATCTAGGTTTGTGTGACTTGGATGGTTACACCCAGGATAGTGACCACCCCAATTGGGTGCTCATAATAGGATGTCACTTACGATAAGGGCTAGCCGGATGGCAGCCCTTAACCTTGATTAGTCTGTCTTTAAACTTCCCAAAAGGGTTACCCCTTAACATTAACTGAGCTCCATATATCAATCGCCTGTAAAATGACCTTTTTGCCCCTTTTGGCTCAAATTGGGTGATTTCTTCTTCTTTTCCTCCGTGCGACTCCAAAGTAGCTACAAAACTCAAAACAAGCGTAAAATACAAAATTCACACGAAAAATAGAAAGAAAGCATAAACTCTAGATAGTAAATACGGTGTATTCTACACCTATCAAATTCCCCCACACTTAGACTTTGCTAGTCCTCGAGCAAATCAAACTAAAAACTCACAACTTCAAAGCGTTCAAGCGTCCCAAGCATCAAAGAGCTATGAGGACATAGAGTTTCTGCATTCTAGTAATAAGAAGTTAGAAATACTAAAGAACATATTCTCATTCTTAAATGTTGAGTGAGAAATAACCACACCATAATGAGAGAACGCGTGTTTGAGAAACGATCAATAAGCATTTCGCCTCGACCTCCGCCCTTACCAAATAGGATTTTATGATAATTGCACTCAAAAAAGACGGCTTTTTATGGTTCTCACATGTGTGCAGGTAGGAATGAAGAGAGAATTCCTGCAACACGTTGAATGGTGGGAAGGACAACTTCCGAAATTTTGAAAAACCCACATCTTTTAATATTTTGAAAAACCATTTTTCTAACGATCTCTATGAAAGGAAATCAACCATTATTATCGAGGATGAGATTACTTACTCACCTTCACATCCGATCGCCAATTATGATAACACCACTCTCACGGCATCCAATAGAAATGTCTTCCGCTCCTCGTCTTGATCTTCATCGTCTTCGTCTTCGGTTTCAACTTTTGATGACAAACTCTCGAATTTCATAAATCCTTAACAATTTATAACTCTTTTTACCTCAAATCCTTGTCGCTTGAAACTTCCTTATAAATTTTCCTTCCCCACGGCTTATTAAATAAAAACAAAACAAGTATTTCTCTTTTTTTTTTTTTTTTTTTTTTTTTTTTTTTTTTTATCATGTGAAATAAAATACAAAAAATAAACCATGGCCGTGGGAGAAGTATTTTACCGCTTGATTCTTCACAACTTGTATCGTCTTGAAATCATAAACTTCAAAAATTCTCACCTTTTAATTTTCTTCGCTTTCATGAATAAGTCTTCATACTTGGATATAAAATTACCTCATTGTATTGTAAGTCCTCAGCATATATGTAAAAATCTGCTCTTTGTATGTTTCTTTACTTGCATTTGAAATTTGCTCTTTTTCTCTCGTTCCGTTGCTTGTAAACCGTGAACTTTTTCCAACTTTCCTTGTAGATTTTCATGTCGCTCCTTGTTGATGATGAATGTGTTTCTATGGATCCGTTGTTGTCGCGAGAGAGAATGGTGCTAACTGCAAATCGAACTACAAGAAGGAGGCTTTCATCTATAGACGTCACCCTCATGATTGACAAAATTAGCACTCAAGAGATCAAGAGTAGTGCTTCTATTGGTGGGAGGTTGGGTAGCTCACCATTCTACCCGGAATTAACGTATGGTGACACACACTCAAAAGAAGCTCTTTAGTAGATGGAAGAATTCTGGTCGGTGCCTCTCATGATATGAATACGGGTAGTCTCCACTAATGATTGATCAACAACTCTAATAATGCCCTTCTCCCTGCACCAAATTCGCATCACCGGCATGATTAAATCCATTATTTAACACTCTAACAAGCAAGAAATCCGAATGTAGTTCTCTAACATTTCCAAGTTCAATTATGTCGGTCAAAATCTCTATGTAAACATACCTAGAAATATGCTAGGGACTCTAAAATCTCTAAAAGTTGAAGTTTTTATGTAAAACCTTTTTTTTTTTTTTTTTTTAAATTTTTTTTTTTTTTTTTAAATTTTTGTTTTAAAAAACATGCTTAACCACTCCCCCACACTTAAACCTTACATTGTCCTCAATGTAATTGATTCCTCCTAGTAAAGTCAAGGTGGGAAATTTTAACATGATAAGGAACAAGAAAAAGAAATAACAAAAAGCAAAAGGATAAGAAATACAAAACCGATGGGTTGCCTCCCATTAAGCGCTTGTTTTAAAGTCGACGGCCCGACTTAGCTTTTGCAAGATTCATTCCCCATATACTAACAATCGGAAGATTTGAGGATCCACCCATAATACCTGTTTTGCAAACAATAACTCCATACAAATATTAGCACAAGAAAATAATAATGAAATTATCGCTCGATAGAAATTTCCCCCACACTTATTCTTTTCCACACTCGGAAGTGTATAAAGAACATAGAATTTGGGATTTTCCATGTGTTCCTCTTGGCAAACCTGCATGGTGTTAGCATCAAGTGTTTCCAATGGTGGATATTTAGAAACAAAATCATCCAAAAATACTTTCGAAGCACATACATTCAAACCAATAAGAGGTAAAGGAGAAGAATCAATAGGCAAAGGGTTAGACAAACCTTGCACAATTTCTTGTATTATAGAATCCTCTTCATCCTTAAAAAAATTCAAGTGAATTACTTACCTCTTGTATATCGTGGTCCTCTATTAAACCTTGCAACCATTCTTCGTCGTTTTCTACCTTAACCAAAGTCTTGGCATCATTAAAATCATTGGCAAGTTCAATTGGGTCTTCCACAAAATCAATGAATGTGGTTTCATCCTCTAACATCATCGGAATCGGGCCATTCACTAAAATGATTTTCATCGGTATAAATTGTAAGATCTTCTTGTGAGGGTGTTACTTCGTTTACAACAATAGGCAAGTGATATCCAAACTCCTCCTTTTGAATGGGTGAAGGATCTTTATTATGATCCGGAGTTGGAATAACTTCCTCATTGTTGCAACGTTCATACACTTCCGCGGACTCATATCTTTCCCTAAGAAATTTTTTCCAAGCAATAAATGCATCTTCCTCAAGCTCTTCCTTTTGAATAGGTTCTTGATCATTATTAAGATCAAGGCTCAAGTAATCTACACTAGCGTCATCAAAAGTCTCTAAAGGTTGGTCCTTTTCAACACAATCATCTTCACTTTCGGACTCACCATAATAATAATCGTCATCGGTTTCATTACCTTTATCTAGACGTCGTTTAAGTTCCATATGAATAGTCCTACTAATTTCTGCGACAAGCTCTTCCGAGTCTCCATCATCCTCCAATTTGTATAATTTCTCTGTGCAAGTTTCTCGAGCGTTCACACGCTTACCACCGTTGATAGAGTTTCTAGACCGTATCTCCTCTTTTGGAAAAAGTGAAGGAAAAACACGATGAAGAGGAGTATATTCCAAATTCTCTGTCTGCACATTACCGTCATAAGGTTGTTGATATGTATGAGAATATCCATAAGGTTTTGTAGGAAATTGATCATAGCCAAAATATTGGTTTTGATTGTATCCTAAGGATGGTTGGAAGTTGTCATAATGTTGAGGTTGAAAACCGTATTGATTGTTGTAATATGCTTGCTCTTGTCCACCATACATGGAAAACCGGTACCTGAAATAAGATTCTCAAAAACTAAGTTAGATACGAAATAGAATCCAACAAAGCAAGAATAAAGCAAAAAGAAAAATAAAAACAACTAAAATCATCCGTTGCTCCCGTTAGTGGCGCCAAAATTTGATGCGTGTCGTAACCACAACAAATTAATTAATACTTTACTACCTAATTAACAAGTAATATAGGGTAGTCAAGGTCGATCCCACGAGGAGCACGAGATTCTAGTTGTAAAATTGTCAAAAAGGGGGATGTATAAAGCAAAAGAAAGTAAATAAAGCAATTAAAAGATAAAGTCGAAATCAATAAGAGAGACAAGATCAAGGAATCCTTCTTCGTTGCAAAACAATGATTAAAGTTATGTTCTTTTCTACTTGTTATTAGTCACAAATTATCACCAACCGTAGGATAGCAGGTCCGCTTAGCTAGCCTCAAAATCCCTTATTTCACTGAGTAACAAGTACGCTTAGTTATCGATTCTATTCAAAAGAACCACCTTGAGGTTCGCTTACAAGATGTAATTCCGAATGCATTAAGATTTATGAATTTAGGTTTAGTACTAGTAGTTAAACTCGGTTCGCTTGGTTCACTTTCTAGCGTTGTTTCTACACACAATTGCTCCACGGAATCCCTCCGCAAGGTCTCGTGTTTGCTACTTATGTAAAGAGTCAAGAAACGATTACTTATCCCCTAACTTTCACTAGCTTTAGATCAAATTAACAAATCAATTTAGTTGGCCACCCAAACAATCTATCAATCAATCATGAATGTCTTTAAGATCATTCCTACTAGTAAAAACAAACGATAATCATGTGAAAGACTTCAAGATAGAATTGAAAACAAAAACTCAAAACATAAATTAAGAACTAGGAATTCATCCTCAATCAATAAAATTAGCTACTCATGTTAAAAAGTTCACACAAAGAATAAGAAAAGAAAAGTGTTGTGTGTGTAGAGAGGTGTGTAAAAGATGTAGAAAACTTCTCTATTTATAGGCTTCAATATTCTCCAACTCTTCCAAGGATTAGAATCCTTTTCCTTTACCAATTCAACTTCCAAATTCAAGTCTTTCTCAACTCTTCATCTTCTCTTTCCAAATTTGAGCCAAATTCTCCATCCAATTCCTAGTCCAAGTCTTCACACCCATGAGAGAAGTCCATAGAAAAGTCTGGAATTTTTGGCTCACCGGAAAACTGGTATTGTGGCCGGAATTTGACCGGAATAGTCGCCGCCGGCCACCTGAAAATTCTGTCCGTCGAGGGAATATGCGACGGAATATTCCGTCAGTCCACCGTTAGGACTAACGGTCAAAAGGGTCAACCGTCAGTCAACAGTTAGTCAAAGGTCAAGGGGAAAGAGTCATCCAGCTCGAGTCAGTGTTCTTATTCAGAGCTGAGTCGTCTTAATCGTCTGAGTCACTGCGCTGGATCGGCTCATCGGAATCGCTCTGGATCGGTCATCGGACTCGTCTGGATCGGCTATCGCCAAGATCGAGTCGACTAATAGGATGGGAAAATTATAGAGTTTTTTTGTTTTTCCATCGTTTCTGTGCCAACTTCCGGCCTTTTCACAGCTCTTTCTCTGTATCAAATCCTAGCACATACATCTAACAGTTTTTAAAACCCATTCTTCTCATTCCTGCATCACCTTCGATTTCTTCACAGCGGTAACTCATTCTCTGTGTATCATTGAATACCACCATCTCTCCATCTTGCTGCTGCCAGATTCAATTTTGAATCGACCCTGACTTGAATTTATCAGCCACAAAACCCATTTGCTCTTTATACCAAAGTCACCCCCAAATTCATACTCCCGATCTGTATTTCAAGCAACACCAGCCTGAAACCCTCATATCAGTTCCTTCTCAACCATTGGTTTCATTATTTCTAAAAACCCTTACTCAATTACAGCTGCCAACACCATCTGTATCTTCTTCTATTCCTTCATCACAGCTACAGGAATTGGGTTCATCAAAGATCCATTTCTAATCAGCAGCTTCATATCTTTAGACTCGAATCGAACCCTAATTCTTCCTCTACAGCAGCATTAACAACCTATCAAAAACCCATTATGCAATCAACCTCTTATTTCAGCTCAAACCCTTGAACCAGTGCCTTTCTTCTCTATGGATCGACAGCCTCACTTTCACTGAGTTCTTAATCTCTCAGTTCTTCAGTCAACAGCTTAGTTTCTCGAGCTTTATCCTAGATTCAACAGCAATTAGCCACCAGAACCCATCTTCCTATCCTGCTTCTCGATCCCAATCGATTCAGCGAACCCTAAGTTCTTTCTCCAAACAACAGAACCACCTCCAACACCTTCTCACCATTTATAGCAGTGAACCAAACCTCACATTACTTCATATTTGAACAAGAATCTTCTCGATCGAACCCCGATTTCAAAACCAAAATTGATTGATTCAAAAGTAGCCGTTGCATCTTCGAACCCTAATCAATCCACCAAACTCAAACCCCAATTTTGTCTTCTCGTTCTAAGAATCGATCTCTGATTTAATTCTCTTCTCAATTTCTGGTTCTGAGCAGCAGCCGTTGTTTCAGCTCTCGATTTCAGGCAAAGTGAAAATGATTTGGGAGAAGATAACCTCGATCTAGGTTTGTGTGACTTGGATGGTTACACCCCAGGGATAGTGACCACCCAATTGGGTGCTCATAATAGGATGTCACTTCGATAAGGGCTAGCAGGATGGCGGCCCCTTAACCTTGATTAGTCTGTCTTTAAAACTTCCCAAAAAGGGTTACCCCTTAACATTAATCGAGCTCCATATATCAATCGCCTGTAAAATGACCTTTTGCCCCTTTTGGCTCAAATTGGGTGATTTCTTCTTCTTTTCCTCCGTGCGACTCCAAAGTAGCTACAAAACTCAAAACAAGCGTAAAATACAAAATTCACACGAAAAATAGCAAAGAAAGCATAAACTCTAGATAGTAAATACGGTGTATTCTACACCTATCAACGACCACCCTTCCATCCTAGATGCAAATCCTAGCCGTCCAAGGTCGCCAAACAATGCATGGTAACCTTTGGCCCAAAACCCTAGTTTTGGCCACGCCAAACCGCGCCAAGGCATGCCAGATGTGCCAATGGAATGCCAACCGCCTTGTCGCGTTATGCCATGCAGGCCTTCCCTATTGCGGGTACAAAAACAAAGACGTGCGATGATCAACGGCCACCCTTCCATCCTATATGCAAATCCTAGCCGTCCTAGGTAGCCAAACAACGCATGGTAAGCTTTGGCCCAAAACCTTAGTTTTGGCCACGCCAAACCGCGCCAAGGCATACCATACTACATGTGCCAATGGCATGCCAACTACCTTGCCGCGCCACACCATACCGGCCTTCCCTATGTGGTTACCAAAACGAAAGCTTGCAACAATCAACGACCACTTTTTCATCTAAGGTGCAGATCATAGCCGTCCAAGGTTACCAGCTAACGCATGGCAACCTTTGGCCCTAGTTTAGTCGCGCCTAAACAAAGCCAAAACCCTAACTTTTGGCGCGCCTAAACTAAGCCATATTAAAGCCATACTGATCATGCTTTCATGCCACTGGCTACCAAACGGAGGGTTGCAATAATCAACGACTATCTTTCCTCTTAAGATGCAAAATCTCGACCGTCGAAGGTCACCACCGAGCCGACAAGTCTCCCAAGCTCAACTCGCCGGACAACAACAACTTGCTACATGTTTTTCACGAAAACACTCGAGACATCAACGCATGTCACAAACTGGGAGATGCTCATTGGGTATTGGTTTGGCGGCTTACAGCGTGTGACGTACACTACGCCCGTTATAAAAAAAGTGTCGTAAGGATGAGGCGGTTAGTAAATACAGGTAGTAATGGTGAAACGCTTTCTTTTATGGAACATCAATTCCAGCGCGTTACCGGTTACCACCTCCTCCCATTTACTCACCCGTTTTCCATTTCTTAATGAGACCAGAGTACGTTTCACTTTGACTTGTATAAATAGGAATTACCTATTTCCACCGAACGACAAGTTCAGGTCAGGAGCATACAATACTCAGAAAACATTTGCTAGCTCTCCATCTGTGAGCTTCCCACTTTCTGATACAAGTCGTAAAACAACTACTCTTCCAGAATCAACTATTCTGGTCTCAACACTTTCTTCGCTTCCCTCCCCAAAACCAACCCCTCTCCTTCACTTTGTGACCGAAGCAAGTCTGGAACGGACATTTCTTGGTTTAGGCTGGATTTGTACAGATTGATCTCTCGAATCTAAAGTACTCCCTTGCAGTACATTGTTTAGGGTTTAAATTCGTTTCTCACCCACACACCCAAAATTACCAAAATCAGCAGAAACCGTTTTCACCCTCAAACACAAGGATAAACTGGTTGAGGACATAGTAGTGGTAGCTCCTTCTAAGACGCATGAGAAGCCCAATAGCACGAATGCTAATAATAACCTGGTGAGACTCTTGCACAACTTCAAGACCAGGCCCAACAAACAACTGTCGTCAAGAAGACCCTTATTACTTATTAGCCACCGAACTTGACTTTTTTGTGCCATTTACCAAAAAAAAAAACATGCGACTCTAGCATTTGCACAACAACTGGCTTGGTATACACTCTTAGCAACGGTCCTTAAGAACACAATACTGGTCCTGCTTCTTGTGTGTTCACAAATGACTGCAATAATAGGATTACTACGCATTCCACACATCCACCCACTTGTCACATCAATTTTATAGCAAGCCTCCTGTAGATTCTCCTGTAGATTCACAACAATTGTAACATTGATCCATATAGATATGTGGACCGGTACATAAGCAAGCTCAGTATCCCCATTTGCTGCTAAGTATCCCTTCTATAAGACCCATATCAAGGACACCAGCATAATAGGATCTTGAAACATCACGAGGCTGAACTGAGTGTTCATTTACCCTCTAGAAAACTCCAACTGGATACGCATAACACAGAGACAAAAACCAGTCATGATAGAATTTTCTTTTCGAAGTGTGCCTGCACTACCTCTCAACCATTCATAAGTTAGGGCTACAATAGCATTAGGGAAACTATGTGCACTAATATTATTCTCGCCGCTTCTCCACAGAACTTCCCTGTAAACATGACCAACACCAAGGCTCTCAGAACGAGAATTCCATTTTTCGTCAAAGCTGAAAACTGAGACAAAATTGTTACCAATCCAGCTAACAGTTCCCACATTCCACAATTCAGGTGGAACCAATTTGAATTTCCACCTCAAGTATCCCACCAACAAGTCCACTTTCCTAATAGGATACCCTGCCAAGGTATATTGATATGTTGGAGATGACCACCAACTACACATATTCCTGAATTTAATTTCATCTCCTCTAAAGATGATGGAAATAAACAAACTTAGTACTTGTCCAGAGATGGTGGAGAATTGCATACCCGAAACTCCAGCTGGTGTGTTAAAGGTACCACTCATTTGACATGCGAGAATTACATTTGAAACCATTCGGAATTTCCACCGTAAGTATCCCCACATCATCTTCACCTGTAGGAATTTAATTACTCCGAGTATGAGCTGAGTTTCCGTCATCCACATGAGAATTGCAAAGTTCCAACTCACACTTGTAGCACTCTCCAGACCTGTTGGATAAAATTTGTATTTCCATCTCCAGGAGTCCACGAATTTCGACACAATTAGAGCATGTGGAACAATAATTACAAGTTATATCATCGGCATCCTCCCATATTTGTTTGATACCGCATACACAGCTTAGACGACCATGGCTGACAGGAAGATGGTTTGTGTTGAGTAAAATACCAGAAAAAAAGACCACATGTGGTGTAATGGAGAGATTTCTTTGGTACTTCTTCCTGAATAGTTGTATATGTAAGCCGTAAACTTGAGAGGGAGAAGCCCATCCATTCAGTTGCTGGATTAAAAACGTCTTGAAGAATTCAGAAAAAAATCAACACCTCAAGAATCGAAGTGACAAACCAAAAGCACCTCAGGCAACACATACTTCAGCTGGAAAAGAAAATTTTCCTCTTCCCACATCTCAAGCATTTGATAAAACAACTCGCTAACATTCTTAATCTCACACATTAGCATATAAACTAATTTGTCATAGTAAACATCCATGAGTGTCAACCCATTAAGACCAACCAAACGAATTAAGGTCGAATTTAGAAATATATCTACCAAAAGAGGAACACATCTTAGCCGTGTCAATTGGTTTACCGCGATCAAATAGACTTCGGAAATAGTCAGAAGCAAGGTAAAAACATTCTATACCAAGTAGGTTGCTGTGAATAATGAAGAAAGAATCCTTCAAGCTTTGAAATTCCGCACAACTAACCTCGTCAATGTGAATTTGACTTATCTTGACGAAAGCATAAGCAGCGGTCTTTGGAGCTTCATCAACTTGAGAATTTACACTATCAATTGAACCATCCTTGACTAGCACAACCACACTTGAACATATAAACTGAAATTCCAGCTGATACCCATGTTTATAAAGCAATTCTTGAACAAGTCTCCTATAGTATCCATCTAACAGTTTCAACCCCACAGAAAATTGAGAATACCTTTGCAGAAGTTCAATTTCTTTCCTACAATCAACAACTCTACCCATTTTGAGCTTCCAGAACAAATCAACTCCACTATCATTCAATTTCACAGTCTTACTCTTAGAAATTTTATCAAACATCATTCCAGCAGTATAACTAACTCCCCCATTAGTTGGTATACAAACAATTGAATCACCAGGCCATGAAGCTGACCAGTACCCATTCTTAGATATTAGCTCAGACACAAAATTTTCATCACATTCATCCATTAAAATTGAGCAAACATATAGTGCAAAAGAACATGAAGTAATTGTGTCAAAACCGAATTCATAAACACCAGCCAAATAACAAAACCTCTTAATGAGTTTAAAATCTTTTCCTGGATCAAATATACTATGAGAATAATTGACAATAACGGAAAAACACTCACCCATTAGTGGTTTGTAAAAATGCAAACTCTGACTCTTCCTCTTGAACTCATTCACGGTCCTGATTGAAATTAATTTAACTATAGAAGTAGTTGAATTTTCGGTTTCTTCATCGAAAAAAAATGAAGGAATCAAAAAATCTTCATCAGTGGTTGAATCCTCCTTTTCATCGAAGAAAAACGAAGAAATCAATTCATCAAGACAATTGAGAGAATCATCATTTTCTTCAGCTCCTTCAACAGCAGCTGAACCCAGATCGGTTTTCATGGCAGAAGCATCTTAATCCAATTGGGTGAAAGAAGTTGTCAACTCTTTCACATATTTAGACAGTTTATCTCTAACAGTGATGGCTAGTTGATTAACCATGGCGGTCAGTTGATCAAAATTATTGGTGACCCCTTGAACTGTGAGCATTTCTGGCATGATAACAGGTTCCAGGAAAGGAGTTTGATACCGATTGTCAGGTACCTGAGTACAGTGACAAGGTAGGGTTGATAGATTGAGGATAAACTTCTCCCGATTCCGAAGAATCGAGCTTCTCTGGTTCAAATGAACGCAACCTAAGAACAAAGTTCTGTTTTGGATTAATAATTTGATTGATTTTCTCTTACAGACTCGATTAACTTATAAAGCTAGAGACAATCCCACCTAGCATCTACGGCTACCATGCCACCAGATGTTTACATCTAACCCACTCATTATAATTGATAATGACACCCTCTTCTAAGCTAAATACCAACAATAACTAACAACCCCCTTGAGTACGATATGGGCACTCCAATACTATGTCGGGTATATGACACATAAACGATAATATTGAGACAAAATTAATATATCAAACAAGGGTTCATGTTATGTGAAATCCAACTAATCCATAACCAATGATAAAATTAAGTACTCATGTTAAAGGAGTTCATCACAATAATAAATAGAAGTTTCATGTTTCTAAACCCTAGAACAAAAGTAGAAGAAGAGATCCTCATCACAAAAGTAGATGTAGAGATCTTATATAGCATTCCTGTTGAGTGAGTAGGTTCCAAAAAATCGACCAAAGCCTGACCACATTCCAGCCCATTAGCAACCATAGCCCATTCAATACAGATCCAAGCCTTCTCTGCCAACTCGAGTCAACTCAGTGATAACCGATTCCTGTCGACTTCTGACTGCTTTCAGGTCATTTCAGGCTATTCTTCCCTGCCATAATTCATACACAACATTCACATCATACCCATTCATTCACTCAGACAAAACCAGGCATGCAACCCATACAATATCAATCTCTGCATTTCCTTGCCTTATCTTCAATTGCAGCCACAGTTTTGTTGCCTCTTTGTTCTACTGGCCAATTCCAGAACCACCAGGATTTTCCTCCATCTACATTGTTCATCACCAGCAGTACCTTCTTATCTGCATATCAGTCATAACTCTCTTATCCTAGCCTCGCAATCAACAACAACACATCGCCACCGATCCACTTCATTCCCACCTGCAATATGAGCTCAAGCCATTCAAGACAACCAAAGCCATCGTAACCAAACAACCAATTACTCCAGCTGCAACAGTTCTCTCCTGCGAAGTTCCTAGCATGTATCTAAGATCATTTCATCCGCAACTTCCTTGCCCAACATCACCCCTGCATTGAGCTCATAAACATCCATGGCAGCAACATCTCCCAGCTGAATTTACTCAGCTCCATGAGCGAATCCTTGTATTCAGATCAATACCAGCTGCAAACTCGAACACAATACTCAGTGAACCAAACCCTGCACTAGCTATTTAAGTTGCGCACTGCACTGGCCAAGGCATCACAATTAATTAATCCATCTGATTTTCCAGCCAAACAAGACCATTGCAGATTCATCACTACCATCATCTACAGCTCCAACTTCTATTGCTTCAGCTTAACCAGTTCCAAACCACCAAGAAGAGCACCACCTGCTCCATCACTCCATCTTTAGTTCAGTTGCAATACCCATTGGCAGCAACCTACCCGCACTCTCAGTTCACTAACAATTTAATCAACAGCAGCGACGCGACTTAATCCTCCCTTGAACCATTCTCTGCATTATGTCTTAAGGCCAACACCAATTCCATTTATCCAATTACTGCTTTACTTAACTGGCTTTCCTTCTCAGCTCCTCCATCCTTGAGTTAAACCTCATTTGTTGTTTGCAACATCACACAATCTCAAGCACAAAGCAAGTACCCATTGCATCACCACCTAACTCAGCTGCATCATTTCCTTCCTTCAACTCAACATTACCTCCATATTTATCTCAGGTTCAAATGCAGCTGCAATTTCACCTGTACTAACAATCATCTACAACATTTCAGTTCAACCTGCGATGCCTAGTTAAGTTCTCACTGCAACACCAATTGTATTTCCTTCTTGACTCCAAATCTGTAGCCAAACCCTTCAATTCTTCTCCAAATCAACTGAATCAATAGAGCATCATCAATTAACCCTTGTTTGTGATCTGAACTTCATTTAATCGCAAAATCAACCAAAACCCATCTCGAATCGAACCCTAGTTTCACCATCTTCTCTTCAATCTCCAGTAGCATCATCTTTTTTGCATCAATTTCTTTTCAGAAATCCACCAGATTCCACCATCAAAACCGAAATACCCATCTTAGATTCACGAACCCTGAATCTACTCTTCGATCACCATCACTTCTTGATTCAGCCGAATTCATCAAATTCCATCCACTGTAACCCTAATTTCTTTGCTTCCTCTAATTAATCGATTGCAACAACACTTCAACTTAAATCTCCACCTCTCTGTGTTGTCCAACTCCACACTAGTAGAGCTAGATCCTCTCTGAATAACACTGCTGCCATCAGACGCAGATGGTAGTGATGAGAGGAATAATTTCCTCTCTGAATTCTAGGTTGTATGTAGGAAACCTGATTTTTACTCTAGACACCCCATTTGATGGATAAGGGATAACCAATACATAAATGACTTGTCGTTTCCAGGGAACTGACATGTCTATTCTCTTTATTGCTCATCTACCAGTTGTGGGGAACCGACGGTTCATTCTTCACCTCCTTGCGCACTCTTAGCCGGTTCCAAATGTAACTCGGATGTGAATTGATCTTTTTGCCTTTTACGCTCTCAAATGGACGATTTCTCCTTCTTTTGCTCATAATGACTCCATCGCACCTAATAAACTCAAAAGCAAACATAAGAGATACAATACTAGATATAAAATTATGTGTTTTAGACACCTATCAAATTCCCCCACACTTAGACTTTGCTAGTCCTCGAGCGAATCAAATAAAATAATTTTAAAACATACATACAATTCCGTGTCATTGAGGGTACGGTCATACTTAGCACGTATAACAAGCCTTTAAACCCCTAGGTGTCCCTAGTGGACGAATTATAGTCTCGTGAGGGTTTACTAGAGAAATACCCACAAAACCTACTTTTCCAACTTACAAGTTCTCCGAAATGATAGCATCCATTGCGCTAAGAAGACATAGAGATTCTACACACTAGTCATAAGAAGTTAGACACATAAATGAACACAATCTCATCCTTAAAAGTTGAGAGAGAAATAACCATCCCTTATCGAAAGAAATTCGGGATGAAGAAGGTCATTGTATTCATTTTGTTTTTGATGAAGAAGGTCACTGTATTCACTCTGTTTTTGATGAAAAAGATTACCGTGTTCACTTAATCTAGGGTTCATGAAAAAATTTCTTTGTCTCGTGAGGTTAGTTTGCTATAATGGAGAGACTTTACATGTGAGTTTTATTCAATTTGTGTTTTTGCTTCTTAGATTTGGGTTTTAGAGTTTTCGAGACTTATGTTCTTCCTCAAAATAAAAAACCCTTAGGGTTAGGGTTTCTCCAAATTAATATTTCTTTATTTCATTTGAATTAAGGTTTCTTTTTCTTTTTTAATTTTGGATTGTCCAAATCAATTAAAGGTAATTTTATTAGAATTTAGGGTTTGTGTTAGTTTGGTAGTTCGAATTTTGATTTATGTGTCGGGGTTTTGGTACCCATCCCTCGATTTCTTCACTCTCTGTATTAGTAATTGGCTAATGTTCTTGACCATCTATTGTTGTGTAGGCATGAAGGAACAGTTTGGGATGATTTAGCTCATGGGAAAGGAGTGTATGTTGCTCAAAGGGGCTTGCCAAGTATCTTTTTGGTTGCAAGTATGAAAGTGAATGGTTGCGAAGAATTTTTAGCAGACTCAATACAATTTTTCAATATATAAGCTCGGTTCGAATTTTCGATTTGGGTGAGTGAACTTTTGAATGTTGGGTGAGTGATCGATGGTTTGCGCACCAATCAAAACTTATGATCTATAGATTTCGTGTGTATATATAATTGATTACGTTCAATTTTGGTATTGGTTTCAAGTCAAATTACAAGTTTTAGTCCTGGGTATTGGTTTCAAGTCCGTACAAGTTTCGATGCAGTATTGGTTTGAAGTCGTTACAAGTTTGATCAGTATTGGTTTCAAGTCCGGTACAAGTTTTAGTCTGGTATTGGTTTCAAGTCCGGTACAAGTTTCAAGTCTGGTATTGGTTTCAAGTTCGGTACAAGCTTCAAGTCCGGTATTGCTCAAGCTTCAAGTCCGGTATTGATCAAGTGACGAGTCCGGTATCACTCAAGTTACAAGTCCCAGGTATTGCTCAAGCTTCAAGTCCGGTATTGATCAAGTGACGAGTCCGGTATCACTCAAGTTTTAAGTCTGGTATTGCTTAATCTTCAAGTCTGGTATTGATCAAGTCCAGTCCGGTATTGCTCAAGTTTCAAGACCGGTGTTGGTCAAGGGCGTATAAAGGTGACATTCAGTCAGGCATACACGATATGGGACCCACGTTCAATCAAGCATATATGGCGGGACCACATTTATTTCCACAACACGGTTCTCTTATGTTATGGGAATCATGTTCACGAAATTCAAGCCCACGTTCGATCAAGCAGGCGCAGTAGCCCCACCAACGAAGCAGGCACAGCAGTCCGTCTGTATTCACTCTGTTTTTGATGAAAAAGATTACCGTGTTCACTTAATCTAGGGTTCATGAAAAAATTTCTTTGTCTCGTGAGGTTAGTTTGCTATAATGGAGAGACTTTACATGTGAGTTTTATTCAATTTGTGTTTTTGCTTCTTAGATTTGGGTTTTAGAGTTTTCTGGACTTATGTTCTTCCTCAAAAATAAAAAACCCAGGTTAGGGTTTCTCCAAATTAAGATTTCTTTCTGTTCATTTGAATTAAGGTTTCTTTTTTTTTTTTTTAATTTCGGATTGTCCAGCAATTAAAGGTAATTTTATTAGAATTTAGGGTTTGTGTTAGTTTGGTAGTTCGAATTTTGATTTATGTGTCGGGGGTTTCAGTACCCATCCCTCGATTTCTTCACTCTCTCTGTATTAGTAATTGGCTAATGTTCTTGACCGTCTATTGTTGTGTAGGCATGAAGGAACAGTTTGGGATGATTTAGCTCATGGGAAAGGAGTTTATGTTGCTCAAAAGGGGCTTGCCAAGTATCTTTTTTGGTTGCAAGTATGAAAGTGAATGGTTGCAGAAGAATTTTTAGCAGCTCAATACAATTTTTCAATATATAAGCTCAGTTCGAATTTTCAGATTTCTGGTGAGTGAACTTTTGAATGTTGGGTGAACAGTCGATGGACTGCACCAATCTGAAATTCCTATAGATTTCGTTGTATATATAATTGATTACGTTCAATTTTGGTATGTATTGTTTACGCCTTTACCTTCACTCTGTCTTCTTCCTCTTCAGAAGAAGTTTGTAATGGAAGTGGTTGGAGATGAGATAGGGCCGGGTGTGGTGATACCTGATGGTGAAGAAGAAGAGAATCCAAAGAAGAATCCAAAGAAGAATGATGAAGAAAAGGAGTTAACTGTAAGTATATTTATTATAAGGTTAAAAAATCCAAATTTGTTCTGTCACATTTACGAATTTTGCTCAATTGTTCTGTTATACAAAATTCCTAGCAGCAAAAATTAAGTATATTTTTATATTCTCAACCTCATTTTTGATTAAAATTAATTTTGGTTATGTGGCTGTATCATTTGTTACCTTACAATGTCATTCATGATTTCACTATTAAGCTCAATGTAGGGGTTACAAACAAGATAAGTTCCTAATTTTGTTTGCTGTTTGAAAAATTAACTAAAGGACATTTTTTTATATCAGCTATATTAGATGAGTTACAAGCTCAGGTTCTAATCAAATGGAGGTTTGTCATAGTCCTAGAATACAAGCTCGGCTAGACATATAAGCTGAGAAGAAACGACAACAACAAAGAGATGCTCGATTAAACAATCGGCGTATTTCTGAAAAGGCAAAAGAACAGCAATGACGGAAAATGAAAGACAAGAGCTTCTTCAAAAATGACGCAACGCTTATCGTATGCGAACTGCAGCACGAGATACACATGCAAACAAAAACGAGCATGAAGCATCAACAAGTTATGGTATGTTTTCAGCTGTGTTACTGTGTATAATTGTTCGTTGCTTATTAGCATATTAGCTGTATATATTTTGAGCAGTTTAAGTCATAATAGCTGTATATGCTTACATATGGATTAAATTTGCATGCTAATGTACCCCGTGTTTTGAATGTTTACCGTGTTTTGATGTATGCATGTGTTTCGTATATACATTAGTTGCAACTCTGTGACATTTTTACTCATAATAATGAATGTATATGTCATCACTTGAGCTGTACTGATGCTTATCCATTAACAAATGTGACTTTCCCTCATAGGTTATATGCTGCAAACATAACGAAAGAAGAGTGTCTACTTATTTAATTTGTCCACCAACCATTTCTTTAAAAAATCAAATTTATTGACAGAAGTTATGCGGATATTGAGATGCGCATGAAGGAAATCTAAGCTTATAGGTTCATTGTCTAGAAATAGAACAAGTGTTTCAAGTTAAAAATGTGTTTGGAGGTTTATATTATTGGCAACAGACAACTAGAGTTTCTAATTAGAATTCAATTTCAGTCGTTCATCTATTGCTTATAGTCAGAAATGACCATAATATTGCTCATAGTGGATGTTATTAGAAGCTCAACAAATGTTCAACAGACTGTTGAATGAATAATACAATGTGGCTAGAGGAGCAGACTGCAGTTACGTTGGAGGCGCATGTAATTGGCTTAGGCATCAACATAAATCTATTGCCTATGACTAGAAGCCACCTGAAGATGGTCAGTTGTAATGTAAGATGGAACCAAGCTTCGCTAGTGCTAGTAATATGGCTAGAGAAGCAGACCGCAGTTACGTTGGAGGCGCAGGTAATTGGCTTAGGCATCAACAGAAATTACATGGCAGAAATTCTTGCAGTCAGGTAGTTTAGAATAAGTAGTTAGGTGGATGCTGATAGAATAAAGGTTCAATCAAATTCTGTGAGTAGTGTCCAAGAATTAGAATTGCCTACATTTCTTAGGTGGTATGAACACACTTTATGAGAAGGTTAACTTTCCTACTGATATACTATGGCCAAGATGGGAGTTTACTTGTCTAGTGATAACCACAGGAAATTCACGCGTTGGCTTGATTTTTTGTTACTCTATTTGGTCCAACACAGGGATATATCAAAGTGACAAGGATGATGATTTTTTTCATTGTATTTCTTCTTTTTTTCTTGTGTATCTATTCTCACTTAGGTGGTTAACAATTGATTTTCCTATGTTTCAGGGGTTTGCCGATGTTTCTCTTTGTTGTACACGTTTCATGCAATTCATCAGGCTTATGATAGATTAGGATCATATTTTTTTTGTCACGAAGACCACCAATGCTGGGCAAATTAAGTCAAAATTGCATGTGATTGAGCTTGGTGCCCATCTAGGTATGCTAAAGAAATTCCCTAAGGTTAAGGTCCTTGTCCTCCTATTTTTTAAAGTTATTGTCTAATTAAGCATTACACTGCTACATTTATAAACTTAAGTGGGGATTCTAGACTTTTTTTTTTTGGTTGTACTTGTCATTCTTTTTAGAAACTTTAGAAATGTCTACTGAATTTTTCTATTAGTAATGGAGAACATCTTTGTTCAATGCACACTTAATGTCTCTTAAATCTTTGTTCAATGCGCAATTAATGTCTCTTTCAGTGAATTCTTGGCCTGAATTTTCCATGGAACTCTTGACCAGGTCATCTGATGATTGACTTGACTTTTTTTTCTTGTTGCAAAAATTTAGCAACGGCCTAAGACAGTTGCTAAATTTAGAACCAGAATAATATAACTGGGTCCGGCTAAGATTAGCCGTTCTAAGTGTTTTTGGTTCTAAATTTCGCAACTATTATAGAGCAGTTGTGAATCTTCTATTTCGCGATTGCTCGTGGTTGTTGCGACAAGCATATAGCAACAGCATCCAGCTGTTGCTAAATCTGTTTGCAACGGCCGAAATCGTTGCAAAGTCAAGGAAAAAACAGTTGGCTGAACCGAAAACCGTTGCGAATTTTTTTCCGCAACGGATGAGGAGCTTTTGCAAAATAATGCAACATTTTGCAACGGCTGGCTGCTGTTGCAAGTTCCTTTTGCAACTGCACGCAGCCGTTGCTAATCCCGAAAAATGGTGTAGTGCAAAGAGGTAAAATTTGTCATGGCTAGTGATTATTCTCAACAAAAGGTTTCCACTAATGGCAAAAGTGAAATACCTTCACCGGCAGTTAAGGTTCGAAAGAGCAGAGTATATCAACCTCCAAAGTCAGCACACATGGATCGAGGTAAGAACATTCCTTATGTTTGCCACTATTGCGGAAAGAAAGGTCACCTGAAAATGAGATGTTGTTTCCGTATAAGGAATGAGAAACTTCATGATGTTCTTGTTTGGGCATCACAAGAAGTTGTGAAACCAAGATCATATGTTAAAACTAATCCCGTTAAAGCTACAGGTTGTAATTGTCCAACCATTAGGCAAAGGAATCAGTGTTGTGATAAACCTAGATTTGCCTATAAACGTCATACAAATCCTTTTCAAAATCTTAATGGTTATCAAAAGGATATCTTTGTAAAGACGAAGACAAGATCCCATGCTCCCAATTGGAGAAAGACTAACTTGCAAAAGAATAGTCAATCCAATTCTCTTCCGAGAATTATAGAAGAGAGTAATGGGAAGAAGGTTCCGGCTGTTCCTAAACACACTCATAAGTGGGTACCAAAGAAAGCCAATGATGCTTTGAGTGTGAAAAGGAATGATCTTCTTGAAAATTCCATGACTATGGAGAAGGCAGTATCCATGATGTTGGAACTTAACAAGTTTTTTTGGAAAAATGGAATTGGATGTGAAAGGTTCTAAAAGCGATCTTTCATGATAATCCAAAGGTCACTTGTGGTGAGCAAGACATTGTTCACCCCAACACAACTTGATTGTGTTTTAAGTGCATCCTCACCAAGGAATGCCATGCTATGTATACGGTGAGGGAAGCACGAGAGATTGGGGCACACAGATTATGTTCGGTAAGGCTGTAGAATTCGATTGGATTCTTCTAAAAAGGTATGTTTATAAATTTGAGCAAGATTTGTGTTTTTATCTGCTTAGTGTACTTATAATGATCCATGTACCTTGCTTATCATTCATTTCTACCTAACTTGATCTGTGCTTAAGGTTCTTAAATGTTTAGGTATGAAAATAGTAGTTCAGGATGTTTGGAATTCATGGTAGACATACCAAGTATGCATAACATCATTTAAAATCAAAATCCAGTGGTTTAAGTACGCCTACCCGTTTGCATACCCGTATGCATACTTGCTTGTAGACGTCGATGTTCGGTAAACTTGTTTTGGCCGTATCTTCTTCGTCCGAACTCGGAATGACCTCATTCTTTTTGCATTCTCTTCAAAATAGAGATGAGAAATCTTGAATTTGGATGAGTTAAGATTGATATTTGTCCTGTCTCTTGTTTTTGAGTGTTTTGCTCCGTTTCGTCGCACGTGTTCCACTTCTCTTGGACTTGGGCACTTGGATTCTTGGAGTACTACTCTTCTAAGCTAATTTGTAGCTTTTTCAAGAATGTTGTTGGTGAATCACAAAGAAGGAAGTTCAAAAATGGGCAGTAGTACGCATTGCTATGGGATTCTTGAATGTTCACAATCATCCTTTGTGAACTATGGTGCATGGTCGTTGATGACTTTTTATGTTCTTCTTTGTTAAGATAATATTTTTATACGCCTTTGGTAGCTATTCTTGGTGTAAATCCGTGCGAAAAAGATTGATTCTACCCTCTAAGGACAAATCTTCTTGTATGTGCATTATGAGTTTGTCTTATGTCTAGGAAACTTCTTAAGAGAATTTATTCTTGTGTTTTAATAAGGATAACTAGAGTTTGGAATAGCCATTATTGTGGGTACACATAGCTATTTCCAACGATCTTCGTCTTTTAATGTCTTTAGATTTATTTATTTAAATTCTAAAGTATTTATTTTGGAAGATGATTTTTGCAATTTTAATCTTTATGATTTTATATATTGCAAATTGTTATGGGATATGTTGTTTACGTCCGTGAACCAGTGACTGTCCCATACTTGTTCAAAAGTTATCTCTATTATGTCGATATGAAAGTATTGATAGAAGATAGAATGAACTTTTGACATTACAAAAGCTAAAGCCTTTTATGTCATGTTTTGATAAAAAGAAAGGATAAAACTTTTGTTTACAAGGATTAAGCCTATTATATGTCATTGTGCAAATAGTGATGGAAAATAGAATGAATCCTTGTCTATTCCGCAGTATTTGGTCAATCTCCGATCCACAATCTTTTGTGCATATACTGTGTTGTTCCGTAAGGTTTCTTATGTTGAGCACAATCGACTGAGTTGATTATTATCTTATGATTAACTTAGTTGTTGCTCCGTGAGGTTCCCTATGTCGAACATGATCAACTAAATTAATCAGTTTCTTTTGGTTATTTTAGTTGTTGCTCCGTAAGTTCGCTCATGTCGAGCATGACCAATTAAATTGATAGATTTATGTGGTTATTTTGGTTGTGTATTTCAATTGAATTAATCATGGGTTCTCTTGTGATTAATTTGGTTGTTATTTTTCGATTGAACTAACAATGGGTTCTTTTGTGGTTATTTCAATTGAATTTTGTGGATACAAATTCATGTTTTCATGTGATTTGGTTGTCCAAAGAAATCCTTCTTTTCTTGTGAAAGTAAGGTCGCCTTTGTTGTTCCTTCGGGGATGACATTTTATGGGGGAGAGTTCTTTTGAACTTGTGCTTAATTTCCATATCTTTGTGGGGAGTGCGGCTGTGGAATTTTTAGGGGTTATCTTGTATCTCCATAACTCTTTGATGAATGCATTTAGCATCGGCTTTATGATTGCATCTAAATTTGTTGGTATGTTAATACACCTTTTAGTCATGATGTATCTCCATAGAAATTTCATTAGGATCCCACTAATTTTCGTACCTTTGCCAATTTTTTTGACAAAAAGGGGTAGAATTAATGTGTAGTTCACACTACAAATACATATGGTTTACGGATCATTATGTAAGGGGGAGTGGTTTTCATGTTGAGATATGTATTGACTAAGGGGGAGTGATGCATATCACCATAGTGTTATTGTCAAAGTTGTGATACAATTGAACTTTGATGATGTGTAACAATAATATGACACTGTATAACAATGATTGAGAGCATTTTGTTTTCTCATTGTTATAGCTACAGATCTTCAACAACTGTGATGATGAACTTACAACCTTTAGGATCATGGAGTACTTGGAAGTGACGAAGATTTCGTGTAATGACCCGTCCCTCCACCGATATTGTCCCCACTTAGCCACTGCGGTCATCCGGCAGTGTGGGATTTTCAACGGGCATCGCTGCGGTAATCCAGCAACAACTTCCCGGATGGTCACCCATCCCTGGATTACTCCCGCCCGAGCACGCTTAACTGCAGAGTTTTCTGCCAACTCTGGAGCCAATTGTGCTGAAAAGGCCTCGGTGTTAGGGAAGGAAAAATCATTATTTATATTCCATTCGGCGAACCACTGCCGAAATCGGGGTATTCCAATACCACCACCTTAAATTGGAGCCGTCCTCCGCTCCAGAATATATATCCAAGCCCAGATCTCCGACGTTCCCTGCCCCTCATGAGAAGCACCTGGACCAATCCCACCAGCGTGCCTTCCCACCCTCGGCAGGTGAACCGTCGTCGGCTCTGATACCATTTGTAATGACCCGTCCCTCCACCGATATTGTCCCCACTTAGCCACTGCGGTCATCCGACAATGTGGGATTTTCAACGGGCATCACTGCGGTAATCCAGCAGCAACTTCCCGGATGGTCACCCATCCCTGGATTACTCCCGCCCGAGCATGCTTAACTGCAGAGTTTTCTGCCAACTCTGGAGCCAATTGTGCTGAAAAGGCCTCGGTTTTAGGGAAGGATAAATCATTATTTATATTCCATCCGACGAACCACTGCCGAAATCGGGGTATTACATTTCGAGTCGCGTTGAAGATGCCATGGATATCAAGCATGTGGATAAGAAGCTTATTTTTTTTTATCTTTTTTGTAATCCATATGTATTGATAGTTTTATCACTAAAATTGACAAAGGGGGAGATTGTTAGAGCATTGCTCGGTCAAACTCACATGCGTTGCTATCTCAAGCATGTTTGTCAATGTTAGTGATCAAAACTATAAGTCTTGATTTCTAGCCTATTTATAGATGTCTCGGACTAGGACATAAATAGTGTAGTTGAGCTTAAATCTCTCGCCGTTCATCTCTTGAAGACGAAGAACTACTAAGGGAGCTTGTGGAACTTCTTCGACAAAAAGGTATGTGGAGACTTGAACTTATCTATCACTTGGAAAGTCTATTTCTACTATCTCTTATATTGAGACATAAGTCGTGTTACGATATAGTTTTCTTTATACACATTTGAGATTTCGAAATTTGAGTATATCTCGCTTACATATTTCTCGAAATATGTGTTGGTAAGCTTTCGCTTGAACAAGTTCATCTTATATCATGAGAAAATTGCCGAGTAACATCTTAAATGGTTTGTGTGATACAATCATTTGGTGTAAGACTTGGAAGGTTTCAATAATGATTATTTCAAAATCTTGAAAATTGCTTTGATGCTAATAGTGTGTGAAAACGGCTATTGACATTATAGAAGAATGTTTCAATGATTGAAATAAAGAGTGTGTTCGCACATTAGTGTATAAGTCCATAAACCGGGAGCCAAGAGTATGCATATGTGTATACGGAATTGGTGAAGGAGACAAGTTCGCATACTGGCGGAAGTTCTCAAACCGAGAATTTCTGTGGAGTTTGGTTTTGGTAAAACTCTTAACTAATCACCTTAAGTATGCGTACACATACGCATACTGGCGGAAGTTTTTGAACCGAAAATTTATGCTGAGTTTGGAAACTTTACAAACTCAAAAATCGGTTGCTTAAGTACGCATACCGTACGCATACTTAAGCTGGTTACTTTGTCAAATCAGTCAAGTCCATGAACTTAAATACTTAAATCATAAGGAATGCAATCTTTGCAAACCCTGACTATAATGTTCATGATTGATTCAAGTGAATCAAACCGATTTGATTTCAATTGTGTTTTCTAAACAATTGAATAACTCTCAACTAGTTTCATTTGAGCCATTTGAACTAGTTATGGTTAAGATGAATAAGGTTAATATGAGAGTAATCATATGGCTAACCTCGGTTAACTATTTGTGAACTAACCTGGTGTACACGTTCAGGTATGACTACATAAACCTAAATGAGGGTACATTTCATTTGTGTGTAACAAGCTAAGTTCGATCTAACTGTTGAAAGATATTAGCTTGGTTGAATCAGGTTTTTCATCTAACGGTGAATATTGAATGCTTTGTTACCAAGGTAACTTAGATTGCAAACCCTGATTTGAAAACTATATAAAGGAAAGAACTCTAGCAAATGGGAAACCTAATCCCCACACCTCCTGTGTGTTACTAGTTGCATAACTAGAGTCGATTCTCCTTTAACCTTAGGTTTCTTCTCGAGACCCTGTAGGTTAACGACTTGAAGACTTCATTGGGAGAAGCCAGACCTAACTATTATCTTTGTAGTTGCGTGATCTGATCTTGCTGTTTCTATCGTGTTGAGTGTAATTGAAATGATTGGCTCGAGATTTTATATCTCCGATAGGCAAGATAGAAAAGTAATCACAAACAAACTTCGTCTCATCGTTTGTGATTCTGTAATAACTTGTGTCGCTAGTCGATTAAGTTTATTGTGAGGTGATTGATAATACTAGGCTGTTCTTCAGGAATATAAGTCTGGTTTATCAATTGGTTCATGTTCACCTTGATTTATCAAAAGACGGAACAAAAACTCTTGGGTATTTCTGTGGGAGACAGATTTATTCAATCCTATAGACTTTTCTGTGTGAGACAGATTTGTCTATCAAGTCTTCGACTTTGGGTCGTAGCAACTCTTAGTTGTGGGTGAGATCAGATAAGGGAATCAAGTGCGTAGTATCCTGTTGGGATCAGAGACGTAAGGAGCACAACTGTACCTTGAATCGGTGTGAGATTGATTAGGGTTCAACTACGATCCAGTCGAAGTTAATTGGTAGTAGGCTAGTGTTGTAGCGGCTTAATACAATGTGGTGTTCAATCTGGACTAGGTCCCGGGGTTTTTCTGCATTTGCGGTTTCCTCGTTAACAAAATTCTGGTGTCTGTGTTATTTTTTTTCTGCATTATATTTTGTTATATAACTGAAATATCACAGGTTGTGCGTTGAGATCAATCAATTAGAATATCCAACCTTTGGTTGTTGATTTACATTGATTGACACTTGAACATTGGTCTTTGGTACCGTTCAAGTTACTCCTCTTATATTCAATCAGGCTCGCAGATTTCTATTTGTTGATTGCGGATTGAGTTAAGAGTTGGAGATATTAAACTCTTTGATATACTTTATTCTGGATCGAGTCTGACTGTCTAGTTGATTCTCTAGAAAGTGTATTGGAGCAAGTCCTCTCAGATTGCCAAACGAATTGTTGGGTGTGGTTGTTAGACCCCCGCATTTTCACTTACATTTAGCGAATGCAATAAACCTTTTAAACCACTAAGTGACCCTAGTGGATGAGTTGAAGTCTCGTGAGGGTTTGCTTAGAACATACCCACAAAGTTCTTAGGACAAAATAGAGCTCATCTTGTATGATGTGTAACACCTGCATTTTAGTTTAAGCTCACAACAAAATGGATATGTCAATCTAGCTTTCAAAGGCACAATTCTAGCACTGGAACAACTAAGGACAAGTGATAAGAGTGTAAAGTGTATCTACACATGTATAGAGAATGATCAGAAGTTATGACTGCCAATTACCAAGAGATAATTTTTAGCTAAGAACCAAATTCAAAGCCAAGCTAGCTGTCCGGCTTTACGAGAATTGTGAATGTTCACCTAAGAGTTGGTGATATTTCAGTTTACCCGCGTTGTACATCGATGGCATACACCCTTCCTTGCTTATTACAAGACTATTTACAACATCTAACAAAACATGACACTTATTTACATTGACTACTCCTCTTATTTTTGAGGCAAGAGAGAAACATTGACTATAACATTTGAAACATAACAAAATGGACTCTCTTATCATTTATTCATTTATTTGATATATATATATATATATATATATTTTTTTTCTTTGAATTTTTACTTTTTCTTTTTATTTTCTATTTTTTTTTTGTTTTTCAACCGATGAAATACTTCAAGAGAACAAGAACAATACAATAATATGAGATAACATTGTTGACTTATGAAAAAAAAAGAAAAATTACATGACACTTAGTAAGAGGTAGCCCTTTTCGATGTACCCGGTCAAATTCAATGGTTGATTTTCTTAATGTATCCTCCAACTTCTATCCCAGCCAACCAAAGAACAAGCTAGTCAAGTCTCATTCAGTATTCTAAAGTGATTGGCAGTCTAATTAACCTATGAAACACCTGCGGCCCGACGCTATACATGTATTGGTAGATCGTGCATGTGCAAGTTTCTTATCACATGTAAATTGTGTTAGAATCAAGTGGTGCTTCATCATCTATATTAAGAATCCTAAGATTTTATATATGCAGACACCACAAATCAAGGTAGATGAACTCAACATTTTTTTTTTTTAATATGGCAGAGTTTAGTTTCAATTATAGCACATCGACTGCTACATGGCATCTACTCTTCACCCCCAAACCTAAACTAAACATTGTCCTCGATGTTTCAAAATATAAACATAATTTTAGATAGAATATACTAAGAGAACCATACTGAGTAGAGAAAAGGAAAGAGATTACCAGATGTCGCAAAAGCAAGTTTTGAACTCCATTATTCAATTCTAGAATCCAACGTGAACTCAGCTAATAACATATTGGATTAGCACAATATATACAAGAAAAGAAAAATAAGACTGACTCTTGATAGAGAAATTGACCATTTACCTACTGGATTATATACATAGACGATTCACCATAAATATACAACCTAAAGAGCTGAGGATCAACCCAAAAAATGACATGCAAAAACGTCAACAGCCTTACACATATATAACATGAGAGTGCAAGTAACACTGCATATGGAAACGAGTTACCCACAAACCAAAAGTTGTCAACATATGTATCTTTGAGCACAAAATTTCGCAACTTAAAGGGCAAATCATGCACAAGGTCTAATTCAAAGTGGACTTTGTTAGGGATGGGAAAAGATATACATTTCAAATGTGTCTCATCAATGGTATTATATTTAGCTGCAAAATAGTCCAAATGGACTTGAGAAGCACACAGTTCCAGGCCTAGATTAGGAATTCTCAGAGAAGTTGGTTTTAAAATCTTATTGAAAAGACGAGGGTACCCAAATATACCTCAATCTAAAACTTTTACACCTATAAGTCCTTTCTTTGAAAGTGATTGTCTATGGAATGAGTCGAGACAATACAACTAATCGGTTCACACTTCGTGTGATCGTCTATGGATACAAGATCAAGACAATACGACAACAAGATAACTTGCGTGATTGACTATGGATACAAGATCGAGACAATACAACAACGAAGTATGTTTACTTGATAATAGGTTCGGACTTAACCAAACACGATACGATTGCTATCAAGTAAATAGGAATTAACGTTTGTGTAATTTACTTTAAATTATAATAAGAACAATTATAATTGCGGAAAATAAAAGTAAATGACACAACAAGATTTTGTTAATGAGGAAACCGCAAATGCAGAAAAACCGTGGGACCTTGTCCAGAATTGAATACTCTCAGGATTAAGCCGCTATACAAAATTTAAACCAACTTCGTATAGTTGAGACCAAGCAACTAAACCTATAGTTCACCTAGTTCCGTCTGTATCCCTGTGCCTCCAACTTGTAATAAGTCACGCACTTGGAACAATTCCTTTGGTTCGTATTCCAAACAGTAAAGGATCAACAAATCTGTTCGGTAACTGTAACGAGCCTCAAGCTCGTCAACGCTATTAGACCGGTCAAGTGACGATTTAGCCGATAATGACTCGATTAGTCTAGCACGAACGTTAATTAATAGAAATTAATCTAACAATGATTTAGATACGAAACTAGTATCACTAGATAGATCTCAAAAAGTTATGCGAAATGGACTACTCGAACGCGTAAATCGGATACCGGACGAAGATGATATCATCGGATTAGTATGAAGGGAAGAATAGTTATTTTAGCAATTAGACCGCCTTGGAAGCCCTTATCAAAATCGTGGGTGCCTTAATCAATTTCATTGGTCTTATCTCCCACAAACCGATCGAAGAGAAATCATTTTCTCTTATTCTTTTTCCTTCTTCTTCTTTCTTTATTCTTCTTCTTCTTCTGCTCGCCGTCTCTAGCATTTTTGTGAGATGATTTTGAGATCAGAAACTTGGGGGAATCAATAAGAGTTGATCATTGGTGACGATGTTGAAGTTGTTTAAGCTTTGAATGAAGAAGAAACGATGGATTCGAGAAATCAGAAAGTTAGGGTTTCTGAAGATTATTCGAGTATGAAATTGATAGAGTTATTGAAGAATAAATGATGGGTTTTTCGTCGTGGAGACCATAAAGAGGATTGGGTAATTGAATTTCAACTTGAAGGAAGATTTGTGAATTTGAGGATTAGGGTTCTTGAGTCTCAATCTCATAGAAGCTACGGAAGATGAAATTGAAGATGAAGAAGATGATGTTGAGAGAAATAGAAGATGGGTTTGAATTGAAGATGTGAAGTAGTTCTGTTGAAATACAAGGAGTTAGGGTTTTGTGAGATTGTTTGTGGACTTTGAAAGGAAGAAATTGTTGAGGCTGTTGAGTTTGATTGAACTCTGGGAGTCATAGATAATTGGGGGAGGTCTGAAAATGTATGTTCTTTGGTGATTTTAAATTGAGATTGAAAATGATATGGGCTGGAGATGTAGTTGTAGTTTAGGTATATCTGGAATGGCATGGATGAATGTGTCTTGTTGGTGGTGGTGTTAATATGGAACTGTGTTAGGGCATGCTAATTACAGGGAGTTGTGGTAGAGTTGCAGTTCTAATTATTGATAGTTCTGAGATGATTGCTCAATTGGGTCAAGGAAAGAGGAATCTGAATTCAATTGCAGGAGTGGAATTATTGGAGGTAATTGTTCTTCTTAGATAAAGTTTTAATGTTATTTGATTTTCATTTCTGAGGTTATAAGTTTGTTAATTGGACTAGGAATTAAGATGATAAAGAGTTGAGGTTGTTTTTGAATGAGTAATTAAGATGTAGTTGTGGTTAATTGGTAGATATGAAGATGGAGTTTCTGAATTGATTATGTTGAGTTTGTTTTAGAATGGATAATTGAAGTACAGAGTTACTTGGGTTGAATTTATGTGTATCTCAACTGAGAAATTGAGTTAAGAAAGGTGTTGTTGCTGTTGTTATTATAATTTGTATGAATGAGTGATTTCAATAGATGGGTATGAGTAATTGTGGTTATTAGATTGAGTATGATCTCAATTGAAGTTGCAGTGTGATTGAGTTACAGGTTCAGGGGACTGGAAAGTGATGTTGAAGTGTATCGAGTTAAGTTGAAATATTGAGAATGGTGGTGGTATTAATCTGATGGAGGAGTTTATGTTGTTACTTTGGGTTTTAATGATGGTGTTGTTGGGTGTTGTTTGACTGTGTTAAGCTGAGGTGCAGAATTATTGAGCTGGGTCTATGTGTATGAATTAGAGTAGTGCGTATGGAACTGGAATTGGAAGTGGAAGCAGTAATGAAGCTGTGATTTGAAATTGAGTTTGCTCTAGAGAGTTTGATTGAGAATAAGATGTAGACGAATGTGTTGTGATGAACATAGCATGGATTAAAGTTGCAATTGCAGGTAACCTGTGCTTATCGTTGTGAATGAATAAGTTTACCTGAACAGAATGTTCTATTGAAATGATAAAGATGAAGTTGATATTTATGTTTAATATGGTACAATTGAATTATGAATGAAAGAGTTGTTTGTTATAGGAAAAGGTGTAGTTCTGCTTAAGCATGTGTAGGATGTTTATGTTGCATCTTGATTGTGCATTAGGGGCAGTGGCCTAAGCAATGGCCTTGGCCAGATTGCAGTCAGTCTAGCTGACTCAATCTGTTTAACTAACTTAGTGCATTTGACTGAGTTAACTCAGTGGCTTGACCCAACCAGGCCTGACTCAATGAATCTTGACTGAGTTGATTCCTTTGACCATTGACCCTGGACTTTGACCTTGGACTGACGTTGACCGTTAGATAACTGTGTTGACCAGACGTTGACTGTTAGTGACCATTAGTTAACTCATTTGGACCAGGCCTTAGGCTAATGGGCTGGTTTAGTGGACTTGGGCTTATGACTAGTTTTTCCTATAATTGATGAATTGGACCCTTATGGTCCGAATTAGACTTTGGTTTCTTCTATAAGGTTGTAGGTATTCATAAGACTTAGCTATAGACTATAGAACCAATCTAATTGAATTAGTAAACCTTAGCTATGCTAAAGATAGATAATAGAAAGTGTAGAACCATATATGGGCTTAGAACCATTAGTTAGACTTGTACGATTCTTGTATGAGCCATCTTGGATAGATTCGTAGAGTTCTTGTGTGATTAACAGTTCGTTATTAACAACGATCGATTCAAAGGATGAACCAGTGGATCGTGGATCTCGAGGTAGGCGTGGCCTGTCATCAAAAGAGGTGGGAATCGATAACGAACTCTCTTGTATTCATTATTATTTTACAAATCTATCTTTTGTGAAATTCATGCATATCTTTGTGTGCTTGTGTGTGGTATGAGATGTGTGTCTGCACAATATCCAGTATTCTATGGCTAGGGGGATACACCGCAATATTACATGGCCAAAAATTATCTTCCTTTATATCCTTTTCTATGGCTAGGGCGATACGCCGCAATATTACTTAATCGGAGTGGAAGTGGGCTTCAATATTATTCTTCCTTATGTGCGCAACACACACATCTCATACTTGGATGTTTATTTACTGTTATTCATGGATGTTTACTGTTTGTTATTATTGTTCTTTTAAATTACTTTGAAAAAGTTAAGTTTCTACATTATGTTTTACAGTCTTTCCGTGTATTATCGTTTTTCGATAAAACTTGCATTGTCTTTGAATCATATTAATGATTACTTGAAAGCTAGTTGTTATTCCTACGGGGCACCCCTTTTAGGGATGATGTGCTCACCCATTCCCATTTTCGTTTGTGAATGAAAGCGAGTTGCGCAGGCGAAAGCTTCAAGGGTTGAGTTCATTAGTTGATTAACTTCTGCTATTTTTGTTATGTTGTATATTTTATTTGTAAACCAAATAAATATTTTATATGTATCATTTGAGAGGAATCCTTGTATATTTATATTTCTGAGAGGGGCTAGTTTTGGGCTAAGTTTTGTAGAAGATTTCTTAATTGAATGTTTAAGTAAATGATTTAGATTCTTAGTGCCTCTTCATTTAGTTAATCTCTTGGATTAGTTGATGAGTGCCAAATAGTGCATATTTATACACCTTTTTATTGGCATTTTACTCATCTTTTGCGCTTAGAAATCAGATATTATCCCAGATTCTGTGTTTTCTTTGTTTTGAAGAATAAATATTTGTATTAATTAATTTTGTGTTTTTAGGTAATAAATAAAGCTCGGAGAAATTGAGGAGCCAAAAGAGCGAAGAATTGGAGGCAAGCGTCTATGGAGCAGAAAGCCAAAGCCCGCGCGCATCAGTTGCAACCCAACAAGTAGCAACCCATCTACAAGACTTGGGCCCAAGCTATCCAAGACACGGATCCGAGCCCATCCAACCCGATCCGTTGAGATCACACCTAGCTACATCCTATGGTCGCTGCCTCCACTTGCATCGATCTTCGCTGCACTCGCTCAACAGCAGAATCACCCGCTTATATCCTGAGCCGTTCAGATCTTTTCCACGCATCCGACGCTCGCTCCACCTTCCTCATCAAATCCTGATGCACCCGCTTCACAACACAGCCCCTATATAAACTCCCAACACCAAAAACCTAATCTCATTTCTTTCCCCTTCACCCGACCAAACTCAGAGAGAGACCTTACCTCTCTTCTCTTCTCCCCCGACCAGCTCTGCACATCCATCACCACCACCATCTCCCTCCCTTGTCAGCGACAACAACAGCCGCAACAACGCCGTCTACGCCTCCTATTGCTCTCTAGCTCTTTCTTAGCTTCTTCCCTAGGAGCTAGGTGAGAGATAGAAAGAAATAGGTTAGGGTTAGGGTTTCGACACAGTGAGAGGAACATCAAACTGAGGAGCTTTCAGAGACGAATTCACAGAGCAGACAATGATTCAGAGGGTATGGGAAAAAGGGTTTGCTTTTGATTTCTATTTTAAAGTAAATTTAGGGTTTGATATTTGGGGAGGTATAAATAGGTTGAACTGTGTGTTTTTGAATCCATGCCTGGGCTAGCCAAAGCACCATTCTAGATTAATTTGTGTTTTTATTTCTTGTAATGTTCTAAGTAATTTTCCAGGGGGTTGGGATGAAACCCTGGATTGAATGTTAAGTTGTTCCCTTTCTGTTTATTGTTCTTGTTATGCTTAATTAGAAAGATTGAATTAGCTAATGAAGCACATGACCACGTGATAGAGTGTATTCATTGTAAGAAGACACTCTATACTAGGGGGAGTGTGTGAAATTAGCCAAGACATTATCATGTTATTCTTCCCTGGAATGAATCAAGGGCATAATTAGATTAGGAATTGCCTTAGCATAAGATCAAGTGGAGGATTCTCTGCCCCTAGTGCTCTACAATTTACTTCTTTACCTTAGTTTAGAGACACTTCACAAAACACTCAGCCGTTGTACTATGGCAACCAAACCCTGTTGTCACATTACCTTGCTCGAAATCGGTTAAGCCAAGCTTTTGATCAACCTTAGAGCACCACAAGTCCTTGTGGGATCGACAAGTAGGCTTAATTTTATACACATCCCGATAGACGCCGTGCACTTGCGGTATAACATGTAGGCTTAAATCTAAACCCTTTCTCAGGCCTACCAAGTTTTTGGCGTCGTTGCCGGAGACTTGGCGTGTGCCCTATCGATTATTGGCTTGTTTCACTGTCTTTCAATCAATCCCTTACATACATTTGTATATATGTTTGTTAATTCTTGGCCCATCTTCACTTTCTTTTTTTTCTTTACTACCCCTGTATATTTGCATTAGCATCTGTAGCTGTAACTTGTCATGTTTTTGCATCTTTAGCTGCATCTTCAGCATCACAAATATGTGCACTCACCATCCCACTCAGGCATATCATCACACTCAGCATATCTTACATCTCATTGTGTAGATTTTTTGGAAATTTGCAGTGCTATGTCTCTCTGTGCTTTAACTTGCATATCACGAGAACTAAAATTTTCTCTTGAGCTAGCGAGGTCTTTGCAGTGAGCTAACCCAAGGAAACATTGTATTGCCACGAGAAATGAGGTAAGCCTAAACTCCCCGTGATCTTTGTGATAGCTTTGTGATGCCAAAACCTTGAGAGCCACATGCTAACCTGCTAGCCCCCTGAAACTAGCTTGTAAAAAAAAAAAAAAAAAACGAGTTGAAGTCAATCGAGATAGTTGACATCAACTCAAGTTTGTTGACAGACTTGAGTGGCTTTTTATTGTGCAAAACTGCAAAATTGATGAATTTGTTGAGCAATCTGCCCTGAGCTCCAGCCCCTGAAGTTGTTGAGCCTCAGCTGCAAACCTTGTTAAGCCATCTGTTAAAATAATTGTTTGCTTGATGTAGACAGGCTAGCCCCTGTATTTCAGCTGTGCATCTGTGTGAACCCTTAATTTCTTGAATAACATAGCAGGAGTGTCAGCTGAACTAATTGTTGCTGAAGTATTTGTGCTTACAGACCTGAGTCAACTGACATTGTCCTGTGCACACATCAAACTGTTGTTTTCTCTTGTGCTTGGCCTAACTAGGGCTGCACATAAGCTGCCAATCAATGCATGAACTGAGCAACCTGAGCAACCCTAGCTTAACCCCATCTGACCCCCTTGCATAGCCTGTGTAAGCCTGCTAAGCTTGCCCTGCACAAGTTGTGTGATGTGCTGTGTGAAGTGCCAACCGTGTATAAGCTATCCGATTTGTGCTTGGTGTTGCAAATTAGGTGTCATTGCTGTAATTTTTGTCTGCGTGTGTCTTGTGATTCATGTGCCAACCTTGTGCACATTGTTGTTTTTCTTGTGTTGTGCACATGCCGTAGCATGTGCTTAATAACCAATACGGGCTGTAAGCCTGCCATCTTAATTTGGGTTGTGAGATGCACTCAAACCGAGTGCACCATTTCAAGCTGTGCACTGGGTGAAACACTCTACCCACAACAAACCAAACTGTGTTGTGTTGATAGCACAGGTAGCACTAAGCTGTGCTAATCTCTGCTAATCTCTGAAGCCCACATAAGCCTGTGCACCTGGGCTGCAACCAAACTAAAACCAAAACATCACGGGCTGTGTAGCAGTTCTTTGTCTTTGGGCGCTCCCGCCTAAAGCTGGGATCTGCTGCTGGGCTGCTCACAATCAAACCACTGGGCTGTACATTAACCTGGGCTTAAACCAAACTGAGCCCACAGTTCCGCTGGGCTGTATTTTCCCAACAAACCAAAGCCCAAACAAACCAAATTCCACACAAACCAAATGAAACCCAACAAACCAAAAACCCAATAAACCAAGGCCCACATAAACCAAACTAGGCTTTGAGTTCAATTTGAGTGATAAATCATGTCGGGATTTTGGTCTGGGGATGGAAACAAATCCATTAGAGAGCTTGCTTACGGGCATGCTTCACAGTATGAACTCCCCACATACCAGAGTGATTTTAGGGAGTATTATGAGCCTTCTCAAGGCCCTGACCTTGAATACTCATACCCTAACCATCATGAGCACATGTATCGATCACCACGGTGGGGAGATGAACAATTTTATACTCCCCGACTCCTTGTTTACAATCACTAATGGAAACGCTCATGGAGCAAAATGCTAGGCTTGAACTGAATGCAATACATGACCATCCATATAGCAACATATCCGAATTTCCCTTCCCTAGTGAACCTCATGCTCAACCATACTTTGAATATCCATATGAGGAATGCATACCCACTAGTGAAGACTCGCCTTCAATAGAACAACTCACTATGATTCTTCAAAGGAACCGATTGAGTTACAAAATGAAGATTGGAAGGAAACTTATGATAGGATGTTTGTTATCTCGATAATTTTGAAAATAGTGTTTCTACTCCTACTCATGCAATTAACACTGAATATGAACCTAATCTAGAGGTAAATGAGTACACTAGAAATGCTACAATTTTGAATAGGGAAACGCATTTTTGCTATGATAATGAGGATGATTATGAGATGTTAGAAGAGCATATGCATGCAGAAAATATGATGGAATCTTTTGGTTCGAGACGTTAGGCGTCTCTTCTGTGAACCCTATGAATGATGCCTCTTCTAATATTCATACATGTGATATTAACTCGAGCTTGGTTTTGTGAAATTCTTCGGTGAATGTGAGCATGCTTCACAACTTGTTTGTGACTTAGGAAAGGATGAATCTTCGTTGACACTAATGTTCTTTTAGATCATGATATTATTTTTGTGTCGATTCCCTTCCCATATCACAATATGTTGCCTGCTCGATGATCATGACATGGTGATTGATGAATTGTTCTATCTTTGGTGAACATGATTTACCCTCTTCGACTTTAGGAAAGTGTGTGATGGTGCAAATGATTTTATACATGAAAACAACTTAGATGTACCTAATCTCTCTCCGAGTCACAAATTGAAACTCCTCCACCAAACCTAGGTGTAGTTTGTCACAAAATTGCAAAACCAACTTTTCTAAAAATGCCTAATTTAGGCCTAGAGCTTTGTGCTTCCCAAGTCCTCTTGGACTATTTTGCATCAAAGTATAACACTTTTAAAGAACCACAGTTGGAATGTGTATGTAATACTTTTGTTATTAGTAAAACTCATTTTGAGTTAGACCTTTTGCATGATGTACCGTTAAAATTGCAAGATTTTGTGCTCCCAAACACACCCGTTCACAAGTTTAGGTTTGGGGAAACTCATTCTCATTTGCAGTCTTACTTGCACTCTCATTTTATATCTGTGTAAGGCTGTTGATGTTTGTATATATTTTCTATTGGGTTGATCCTCAACTCTTTAGATTGTTAGTTTATGGAAAATTTTCATTGTATATAATCCAGTAGGACTTGTTAAATTTTTCTTTTCTTGAATCGGTTGAGTCTTCTTGTGCATATTTTGTGCTAATCCGATATGATCTCCACTGAGAATGTTGGATTCTAGCCTTGATTAATGAAGCTCTAACCGTGCTCCCGCCGACATCCGGTAATCTCTTCCCTTTCTCTTATCAGCATAGTTCTCATGGTATGTGACTGTTTAAAATTTTTCCTATCTGTTGACACATTGAGGACAATGTTTGATTTAGGTTTGGGAGTGCATTTGCATATTTTTGCATATAGAGTTTTTAATCTTTTTAATCTTTTATTTTCAAAAAATTGTTGGAGCCCACTACTAGCGTCATTGTTTTCAAAAAAAAAAAAAAATTTAATTTAAAAACTCTTTTTGTAAAAACCTCCAACTTTTAGAGATTTTAGAGTCACTAGCATGCTTCTAGCTATGTTTACATAGAGATTCTGACCGAAATAACAGAACTTGGAAGTACAGGAGAACACAATCGGGTTTCTTAGTTGATTAGAGCGTTAAAGTTGGATTTAACCATACCGGAGAGCAAATTAGGTCTTTGTTTAGATATTCGGTAGTAGAATTGTGATCAACCATAGTGGAGACTACCCATTTTACATCAAGTGAGGCACCAACCTTCAATTTTTGCAACTTTCTAGAAAAGTTTGTTAGAGTGTGTGTCACCGTACGTCAATTAGGGTAGGAATGGTGAGCTACCCAACTTCGCACCAATTTCAGCACTACTTTTGATCTCTTGAGTGCTAGTTTTTGTCAATCATGAGGGTGACGTCTAAAGATGAAAACTTCTTCTAAATACCGATTTGTAGTTAGCATCACTCTCTCTCTCTCTCAATCAACAGAACCAATAGAAACACATCACCGTCAGCAAGCGGAGCATCATCAGAATATTGAAAGAAAAATTGATATAGTCCAAGGTTTATGTGCAACAAAGAAAAGAAAATAGGATGAGAATTAATAAAATTTATAAAATCAAGACAATACAAGTTGTGGAAAAATTGAGTGATAAAGTCCTTTGTCCATGGAGTTATTTGTTTCATTATTTGTATTTTTATTTTCACTTATTGTTAAAAAAAAAAAAAAAAAAAAAAAAAAATCAATCAAAAAAAAAATAAAAATATTGTAGTTTATTTTCTTAGTGATACCACCATGGTAAAGATGAATTGAAAAAAGAAAAAAATCCAAACAACAAGGAATTTGAGTAGAAAAGTTAAAAAATTGTCAAGTTTTGTGAAGTTTAGAAGTTCGTCATCAACAATTGAAGACCAGAAGACCGAAGATCGAAGACGTTTCTATGGTTCTTATGAGAGAGTGATATTAATTGCCGATCGGGTGAGAAGTGAGTGAGTACTCCCACCCCTTGCTAATGGTTGATTTCCTTCCTTAGAGATCATCAGAAAAAAAGATTCTTTTTGTCCACATTTCTGTGGAGTCCAGATTTTATTTCGGAAGGTTATCCTTCTTACCTACAACGTGTGCATGATTTCTCTCTTTATTCCTGCCTGCACACATGAGAGACTAAAAAAGCGATCTTTTTGAGTGCAATTATCATAAAACCCTAATGGTGAGGCGAAGTTGAGACTTATGATCACAATCGAATCCGAATTCTTTCATATGGTATGGTTACTTCTCGCTCAAAGACTTAAGGATGAGAATGCGTTCTTTGGTAGTTCTAACTTCATGTTACTAGCACGCAGAAACTCTATGTCCTCATAGCTTCTTGGAGGCTTGAGACTCTTTTACACTCGAAGTTGGAGAAGGTTTTGTGGGTACACCTCTTGTAAACCCTCACGAGACTACAACTCGTCCACTAGGGACACCTAGGGGTTTAAAGGCTTAGTGCATACGCTAAATGCATTCGAGAGACTGCGACAGGGGTATAGTTAGGATTTCTCCATTTTGTTTCACTTGAGGACAAGTAAAATTCAGGTTTGGGGGTATTTGATGAGTGCCAAATAGTGCATATTTATACACCTTTTTATTGGCATTTTACTCATCTTTTGCGCTTAGAAATCAGATATTATCCCAGATTCTGTGTTTTCTTTGTTTTGAAGAATAAATATTTGTATTAATTAATTTTGTGTTTTTAGGTAATAAATAAAGATCGGAGAAATTGAGGAGCCAAAAGAGCGAAGAATTGGAGGCAAGCGTCTATGGAGCAGAAAGCCAAAGCCCGCGCGCATCAGTTGCAACCCAACAAGTAGCAACCCATCTACAAGACTTGGGCCCAAGCTATCCAAGACACGGATCCGAGCCCATCCAACCCGAGCCGTTGAGATCACACCTAGCTACATACTATGGTCGCTGCCTCCACTCGCATCGATCTTCGCTGCACTCGCTCAACAGCAGAATCACCCGCTTATATCCTGAGCCGTTCAGATCTTTTCCACGCATCCGACGCTCGCTCCACCTTCCTCATCAAATCCTGATGCACCCGCTTCACAACACAGCTCCTATATAAACTCCCAACACCAAAAACCTAATCTCATTTCTTTCCCCTTCACCCGACCAAACTCAGAGAGAGACCTTACCTCTCTTCTCTTCTCCCCCGACCAGCTCTGCACATCCATCACCACCACCATCTCCCTCCCTTGTCAGCGACAACAACAGCCGCAACAGCGCCGTCTCCGCCTCCTATTGCTCTCTAGCTCTTTCTTAGCTTCTTCCCTAGGAGCTAGGTGAGAGATAGAAAGAAATAGGTTAGGGTTAAGGTTTCAACACAGTGAGAGGAACATCAAACTGAGGAGCTTTCAGAGAAGAATTCACAGAGCAGACAATGATTCAGAGGGTATGGGAAAAAGGGTTTGCTTTTGATTTCTATTTTAAAATAAATTTAGGGTTTGATATTTGGGGAGGTATAAATAGGTTGAACTGTGTGTTTTTGAATCCATGCCTGGGCTAGCCAGAGCACCACTCTAGATTAATTTGTGTTTTTATTTCTTGTAATGTTCTAAGTAATTTTCCAGGGGGTTGGGATGAAACCCTGGATTGCATGTTAAGTTGTTCCCTTTCTGTTTATTGTTCTTGTTATGCTTAATTAGAAAGATTGAATTAGCTAATGAAGCACATGACCCTGTGATAGAGTGTACTGTAAGAAGACACTCTATACTAGGGGGGGAGTGTGTGAAATTAGCCAAGACATTATCATGTTATTCTTCCCTGGAATGAATCAAGGGCATAATTAGATTAGGAATTGCCTTAGCATAAGATCAAGTGGCGGATTCTCTGCCCCTAGTGCTCTACAATTTACTTCTTTACCTTAGTTTAGAGACACTTCACAAAACACTCAGCCGTATCGGCAACCAAACCCCTGTTGTCACATTACCTTGCCTGAAATCAGTTAAGCCAAGCTTTTGATCAACCTTAGAGCACCACAAGTCCTTGTGGGATCGACCCGTACTTGCCGCGTCTCCGATAGACGTCGTGCACTTGCGGTATAACATGTAGGCTTAAATCTAAACCCTTTCTCAGGCCTACCATTAGTCAGCTGCTAGCTTAGGGGGCGCTACAGTAACAACTCTTTTCAAACAACGTGATATGAGTTTGACAAAAGGCTCTTCCGTTTATCCCAATAAAATCCTTTGTCAAGTTCTTAGATCTATCTTTCAACAACTACCAAAGTAATTTTTAAGAGTATGCAATCAATAATCTTAATCACAAATAATCTTATTGATGCCGATCTACTCAACTAATCAATCAAATCCATTACAAAGATAAACCGATTATAGTTGGATCCCTAGCAGATCAAGTTTTGTGCACACCAAAGATTATGAACTCAAATAAGAAATCTTCTTAGTCTTCAAATCTTCTTAGATCTTCAATAAACACCTGCACACAATCAACTTGAATCTCTTGTAATGAATCACACACAAAACGGAGTCTGTTAACAATGGATTATCACAAGACGTCTTTAGATCTACAAACAGTCTAAAGATCCTCGTCGAAACTTCGATCTAGTTTGAGTGAATCTTATATCAGAAGAGAAGATTCTTAAGTATAAACAAACTAGGTGCAATCAAAGTTCAACAACCGAAAACTAATAATAAACTGCAATTATCTAGTTTCCCACCAACGGTACTCGTAGAGCTTCCCAATCCCAAAGAAGTCTTTAAAACGAGCGGTCGTAAGAGATTTCGCCTAATTAGGGTACTTTCCTCTCCGAATAGACGGCTACACCAGTAACAACACAACAAGGTAGTTTAATTATTTTGGCAAGAGTTGAAAAAGGAAAATAGCTTTGCGTAGCTTCCAAGTTATTGTTCACTATAAATAAAGGGTTCATGAGTGCTACACGTTTTTATCCCCTTTGGAAAATTGGTGTAAGCTCATAAGGTTGTATTCCATGTCTTCTGTTCTTCGTGAACAAGAGTGAGATAAAAGTCTTTGTATTGGGGATCACAAAGCCAAGTTAGGTTTAATCTTCGTGATTGATTATACAAGTTGTAATCTAGATTTTTCACCTTTTGTCTATTCTAAGGTTTTCTTTTTTGATATAAAACCATTCAAGAGTTGTTGATCATAAACCCTAGGTTTTGATATATTTCAGTTTCCGATCGTATACCAACACTTGTTAGTCGAAATCGGAAGCTAGAAAGAAAACTTCGATTAAGGTATCTCGTAAAAATCCTTAAGAATTTTTTTAACAAGATAACTCTAGATTTATTATAGTTGTTCTTGTTGTAGAATAATTAGGTTTCTCTTCTGTTAGAGCATTGCTCAGTCAAACTCGCATGCGTTGCTATCTCAAGCATGTTTATCAATGTTAGTGATCAAAACTATAAGTCTTGATTTCTAGCCTATTTTAGCTAAATGTCTCGGACTAGGATAGAAAGTGTAGTTGAGATCAAGACTCCATGTCAATCATCATACAAGACGAAGGACTACTCAAGGAACTGTTGGAACTTCATCGACTAAAAGGTATGTGGAGACTTGAACTTATCTGTCACTCAAAAGTCTATTTACTCTATCTTATATATTCTTGAGACAAAATTCGTTTTGATATATAGACTTTCATTATACACATTTGCAATTTCGAGCCGAGTTTAACTCACCTATCTATTTCTCGAAATATGTGTTGGTAAGCTTTCGATTTAGCCAAATTCATCTTTACCTAGTGACGAAAGTCATGTTATGTTTCAATCACTTTGAAAATTGCTCGATGAAAAATGGTCTGTGAATAACGGCTATATAACGTTCTCTCGAGAATGTTTCAATGATTGAAATGACGATTTAGATTACATAACCATTGGTAGGATATAAGCATTGTTGTGGAAACACATATATGTATAAGTCCTTATTCCTTGAACCAAAGTTTACGAACTTTGTTGATCAAGAGAAACGGAATGTGGCGTGAGCCAAGTCCTGAATCGGCGGAAGTTCTCGACCCGAGAATTTCTGCTGGAGTTTGTGAACTCCTTCCGTGAGCTTAAGTCCGCGAACCCAGTCCGCGAACTTGAGTTAGTTATATCTAAAATCGGTTGTTCTTGAACTCATGTTTATATAAACTAAGGAATGCTTTTGCAAACCGTGGCTATAAAGTTCATGAACCGATTCGAGTGAATCAAACCATTTTTGCTTCAATTGTGTCTTGTGTAGTTACATAAGATCTAAGCAATTTAACAACTCTATAACTAGTTCATTTGAGTCATTTGAACTAGTTATGATGAAGAAGAATATGGTTGATATGAAAGTGATCATATGGCTAACCATTTGGTTAACTATTGTTGAACCAACAAATGTTAATGTTTGGAAACGGTTACATAAACCCAAAATTGGACATTTCATTTGTGTGTAACAAGCTAAGGTTTCGATCCAACTGTTGAGAAATATTAGCTTGAATCTAATCAGGTTTTCATCTAACAGTGAATATTGAATGCTTCGTTACTAAGCTAACATTGATTGCAAACCCTGATTTGAAAGACTATATAAGGGAGAACTCTAGAAACTGGGAAACATAATCCCCACACCTTACTTGTGATACTAGTTTGCTAAGCTAGAGTCGATTCTCCTTTAACCTTTGGTTTTCTTCTTCTAAAACAAGGTTAACGACTTAAAGACTTCATTGGGATTGTGAAGCCAGACCGATACTACTTTTATTGTAGTTGGGTGATCTGATCTTGCTGTTTCTATCGTATGAGTACAATCGGAATAATTGGCTTGAGATTTATATCTCCGATAGGCAAGATAGAAAAGAAATCACAAACACTTCGTCTCATCGTTTGTGATTCCGCAATATGTTTTTCGCTGCGTCGATTAAGATTATTGTGAGGTGATTGATAATACTATCTTTGTTCTTCGGGAATATAAGTTAGGGTTATCAATTGGTTCCTGTTCACCTTGATTTATCAAAAGACGGAACAAAAACTCATAGGTATATTCGTGGGAGACGGTTTTATCTATTACCGTAGACTTTTCTGTGCGATACAAATTTGTTTATTAAAGTCTTCGACTTTGGGTCCTAGCAACTCTTAGTTGTGGGTGAGATCAGCTAAGGGAATCAAGTACGTAGCTTCCTACTGGGATTAGAGACGTAGGAGCATAACTGTACCTTGGATCAGTGTGAGATTGGTTGGGGTTCAACTACAGTCCAGACCGAAGTTAATTTGGAGTAGGCTAGTGTCTGTAGCGGCTTAATACAATGTGTGTTCAATCTAGACTAGGTCCCGGGGTTTTTCTGCATTTGCGGTTTCCTCGTTAACAAAATTCTGGTGTCTGTGTTATTTCTATTACGCATTATTATATTTGTTTATATAATTAAAATATCACAGGTTGTGCTTTGTTCAATCAATTAGAATATCCGACATTTTGTTTGTTGATTTAAATTGATTGACACTTGGATATTGGTCTTTGGTACCATCCAAGTTATCTCTCTTTGATAAAGACTCGCAAATTTCTATTTGCTTGAGTAAAGATCAAATCGAGAGGTTGAGATATAAACTCTTTGATATATAATTTTATCTAGATTGAATCTGACTGTCTAGTTGATTCTCTAGAAAGTATATTGGAGTTTGTTCATACAGATTGCTAAGCGAAATATTGGGTGTGGTTGTTGTACCCCCACTTTTTCATCTTTCTTTTCTTGAAGAGTATAATAAACCATAATCTACAAGTTTGTTTTGATAATACTTTTACCTAGTAATTGTTTTTATCAAAATAAACACAAGATTTCCAAAGCCTTGATTTACATCTAAAGGGAAATCGATTCGGTGTTTTGTGAAAACAAAAGATCGAAAAATATCAGCTGTGTTGTTGTATCTTCTAAAGAGAGCCTTGGGTTCTGCTAAAAGATTTACGAGAAGAATTCCTAAAGACAATCGGTGTTGTGCTAGGAGTTCTATAAGTGCTGAAGCAGGTATTAAATCTAGTCCGAATAGGTAGTAGGAAATTGGTGTAACAACTTATAATCAGTGTGTGTTTATTCTGGACTAGGTCCCGGGGTTTTTCTGCATTTGCGGTTTCCTCGTTAACAAAATTTCTGGTGTCTGTGTTATTTCTTTTCCGCATTATATTTTTTATCTTTATAATTGAAATATCACAGGTTGTGCGTAAGTTTAATCAATTGGGAATCCAACCTTTGGTTGTTGATTAAATTGATTGACACTTGCATATTGGTTTTTGATACCGTCCAAGTTATTTCTTATATTCAATCTGTCTCGCAAATTCCTATTTGTTTGATTGCGAATTGAATTGAGAAATAAAGATATAACTTCTTGATATACTTTTCTTAAGATTGAGTCTGACGGTCTAGTTGATTCTCTAGAAAGTATATTAGAGTAAGTCCTCTAAGATTGCCAAACGAATTTGTTGGGTTTGGTTGTTGTACCCCGCATTTTCAATCTCCCCCTTTGTCAATTTTAGTGACAAAACTCTTACATCATATGGATAAACAAATTACAAGAATTCATTACACATACGCTTGATTCCCAATTTCAACAACACAATAACCTGTATACATTCAATCCATAAATGCCGTTGTTGACATTATAATAACAAAGCTAATACTCCCCCTAAAGGTAAGATAGGTAGATTTTCAATCCGCACGTCTTTGTTATTCCCTTTGTAGTCCATATAACTACAAGTATCAATATGATATACTACTCCCCCTTAGTCTATGCTTTACTCTTTCGTTAGATATAACGTTTAAGCACCATTGTCCTTTCCTTAGTGATACCAAATCACTTGTTTACTCCATATATAATCCTCCCCCTTTTTTCACAAAATGACAAAGGTACGAGAAAATAAAAGACAAACCTAAAGGATCTTACAAATATCAAAAGACTTGCAAAACCTATAAGAGTTAAGCACGAGGGTTCCACACACCATTTTAGATAACCAATATCAAAACCGAAACTACAAACTAATTTTGTTTTGATATGTTACCAAGGAAACAATTGCCCGAAGCAATTTTACCTAATAGTTTAGCAAATCAAAAATCGACTAAGCACCTTAGCTCTTTTGCTAAACCGATTGTACAAATACAATCGCTTGTTTGATAAGACCAAAATAAAGATTAGAATTAATTCTATTTTTCTCATCAGGTTCTAATTATTCAAATAATAACTTAGACCTTTCACTTTTAAACAAGACAAGTACTAGGTTAGTTAACTATCATTTCTTGTTAAGGCATTCGATTAGACTTGAATAACCGAAACCTCCACTTTGATAAGTCTAATTAAGATCAAAATTAACTTAGTTTCTCTTATCCTGAATCGAATTGGACTAAATAATTCATCCCGAAAACCTTTTGTTAAGCCATAAACAATTCATACAAACCAAATAAATCAACTTGCATAATTATTTATCTCAATCGGAAGCAATTGAAACAATCATAAACATTAAAGCACCGCAATTGCACCGAAATTTTGTAAGCCTAAACAATTGATACCAAACAATAAAGCAAGATAACAATAGTTTTTCTTAACCGGAAACAATTGAATCACACACACATCCATACACAAATAATGGAATAAAACATCAATTGTACTGAAATTTTGTTAAGCAAAAACAATAAAATTATGCAATGAAATCAGGCTTTTCTTAAACAGGAAAATGATTAACTAACAAATTCGTTACCTCAAGCTCCGCATCCTATTAACCCCAGAAAGATATATAATTAAGCGCAAGTTCAAGTTAGAACTCTCCCCCGTTGTGTTGCCATCATCTCGCAAGAGAAAAAAACAACAACAAAAACCAACCTTTACCAGAGAAAGGTTGAAAACCTGTTTTAACTAATGCAATGCAACAGTTGAAACCTCGAAACACATATGCTTTTATGCTAAACCAAAACGATTCAACATATTGTGAATTTTTCACATATTAGTTTCAATCGGAACCCCTTATGATCCTTTGATAAAGCCTACCAACATGGGATAGAACTTAATCCTGCTAAACCAAAAAGTCACCCAAACCATAAGGGTTCACACATATGAGATCGAATATTGTTAGAGCATAGCTCGGTTGAACCCACCAAGCGCTAGTATGTCAAGTTTGGTTGTCATATTTTAGTGAATCAAAACTCATTTTAAGAGTCGCTTGATTATGTACTAGAGTCAACTTCGTATAGGTTAGCTTGAAAGTATTAGGATATGATACATTACAAGTATTGCGAAGACTTGAAGAAGTGAAGAAGTAAGAAGCTACAACGACAACATCATCCTTCCACTTGAAGTTAGTGATATTTGACGTGAATTGTTTTATTCCCTAACTTATCTTTCAAGTCGTGCATATTGAAAACGAAAATGCGAAGCATGAACACTCTAGATAGACATAGTATTAAGGAATACAGTATGAAGTTAATTTCTTAACCATTAAACTTTGTAGATAAGACATCGACATAATCGTTTAAATGCTATTGTGATTATGTATGGGTATGAGGTGAGGATTTCATCCTAGGAAACAATGTTTTACATGTGTTTTAAGGAAGTAAGTTCATAAACTTGTTTATGAATCGAAAAGGAAATCACCAGGCGTTATTGGGATTGTTATTCATTGCATATCTTGTGAATATCCAATATGTGTGATTTAGTATAACCGCTCACGACTTGTTTGTGTTCTTGGTAAAACTATTCACAAAGGCCTGACTTATGTATTGGTATGACTTTTATTAGTGAAACCGATCTTAAGTAATCGCCTGAGATGATATGATCGAGTTTGTGATTATGTAGGACCGAATCTAGGTAGAGGGGAACCGATCCTATGAAGAGGTGCAACACATCACAAAGGGGAATCGATCCTTGTATGAGTTGTAGCAAGTTTGCAGCAGAAAGGGGAACCGATCCTATGGACATGTGCAACACGTTTTTAGGCAAAGAGGAACCGATCCTATGGACATGTGCAACACATATAAGTTAGATACCATATATATGTGGGGAACCGATCCTAGTACCTATTCAACCAAATTTTGGGAAGCTAGTGTGACTATGCACAATACTCACATGGAGGTAGAACCGAAACTTGTTTTGGTAGAACCGTTAAACCCATGATTTGTGATTGAGTGTTTCTTGATCAATCGCATAGTTCTTGAAAGTCATATGAACCGATTCTAAACTTGTTTGGAAGTGTGGCAAATCAGATTCAAGGTTGTAACTATGAAAGAGGACTTACAAAGTAAGGATGTCGACACACTTTGAACACAGGCAGTAATGTTTATCTTTTATTGTTCAAAGTTATTCCTTAATAGTGTTGTGTTTCCACAACAAGATTGGATCAAGACTTTTATGAGAATATAGTAACCTCCTTGATTCCAATCAACCAAAGCCTAATCGATTGAAATCGACTCTTTTGATTATATTTTTCATAAACTTTCATCTTACAGACTCTATAGCTTATAAAGCCTCACTACTTGACCTGCGATCTACAAAAATAAAGCTCCCATATGGTTACATCACAACCATCTGTTAAATTATAATTAACCACTAATTGAACTAAATAATCTATAATTAATTACTACTAACCACTATTTAACACAAACGAATAATGACAGGCCGAGACTGGATATGGGCACCCTCCCTTTAGGCTAGGGATATGACAATACCTACCCCTTTTAAACATCCTTGTCCTCAAGGATGAAAGACACGGTCCAAAGTTGCCATGTAGCACAATAAGGAAGATTCCAGTAGCAGCTTTCTGTATGAAGCTTTTCCGTAAGGTTTGACCCACTGTAACTCAGCTAGACGGATGGTCGGCTGTTTTAAGTATAAAACAAACTCCACCGTTGGGACTAAACTGTCCTGCTTAATTTCCTCATTGTAGTGAAATTCAATAACAATCAAAGAGATTAACTCATTTCTGTTAACTGCCCAAGGATAATCAAGCCCACCCTCTTCATAACTCACATCTTTGTATGTACTTGTGGAAGTCCCCATTGGGATACTAGCCTTAACTTTAGATAGATTTAGATAATTCAGATTTGAAACATTATCTTTAGCTCTCACTAGTTGATAGTTAAGGGAATACTCAGCATAAACTACAAACTGGGTATATCCACTCGTTGGTTGATACCCCCAACACATCTTCTCTTCACAATAAAAGGGTTTAAGTTTAGCAAAATACCATTTGTAAAGATCAACCAAAGAAGATTCTTCATCTTCATGGAAGAGATTATTGCCTTCACCCCTGCACAAATCCCACATGAAAACCTCGAGCATGATATCCAACAACACAAGCACCTTCTCAGTAATCCACATTTGAGAAGCAGTTATATCTTTTAGGGGAAATCTGGTTGTCCCCATTGCTTCATTCTGGTATTCCAGCATTCTCCCTCTGTCAAACAACCGACGATGACTACTGATATAGCTAGGAGTTCCAAGTAGATTGCTGGAAAGGCACATCGTACCATTAATCTTTTCGCCGCTCCATAAGATTGTTAAGAATAGGTTGCTGAAAACCATATAACCTTCTCCTTTTTACTATTGAATCATCACAACAACATAAACCAAGTCATTCCTCGATTCAGTACCAACTGCAAATTTCGCTAGCACATGCAGAAAACCCACTTTCCTTGGAATAGTTTCATTCACTTCTTTGTTAGTTGCTATAAAGGGAAAAGCATACTTCGTATCCCTCTCTGGTAGCACTGGGTTCTAATTTTCTACACCCCACCAACCTGTAGGAACTAGCTTGAATTTCCAGTGTAAGTAATCAAGCCAGGTCAACACCTTGAGGAGTTTAATCACCATGAGTAAGGCTAGAGTTACTGCCAGCCACACAAAAATTGAAATGGTCTGATTCATACTTCCAACAGTCCTTCCACCTGTAAAGCACAATTGGTATTTCCATCTCCGAAATGCCACCAACATCAGTATATTGGTAACTTCAATCTTAACTAGCAAGAACCGAAATCTCACTCTATTTACAAGACCATAACCAATAGAGCTATAATTCTCATCATTTGGAGATACCAAACCCCGCATATAACAGTAACCCAGTTGAGAATACTTTCATTCATAAACACTCATAGGTTTGCAATACCAATCTGTCATTGGAACTTTCTCATGAACTGACAAACCCTCCCAGCTGTCGGGAGTGAGCAGACGCAAGTGCAAGAAGAACTCCACTGCTAAGGGATGAAATTGGGTCCTAACAACTTTGGGAACTGGAGTTCTGGATACTAAAAGAAATTTAAACTCATCCTTGCAGGACAAATTGCTCCTATAAGTTCCTTTCTTGTCACGGCTCAAAACTGTGTATTGAACTGCCATATCGATACTTCTCACCCTCCCTGCAAACACATAATCAACATAGCAAGAATTATTCTCTGTTTGCATATACTTGTAACAAGGACAAGAATACTGACAGGAAACACCTTCATATACACTCATCAGTTTAGGATGCCACTCTGCTATTTAAACTTTCTCATGAATTGAAAAACTCTCGCAGTTTTCAGATGTGAGCAGTTGAAGGTGTAATAAGAAGCCACTTGTTGGGAGATAAAATTGACTTTTATAATTACTGGGAACTGGAGTTATAAGCATTATCAAAAAATTAAACTCCTTCAAAGCAATCTGAAACAAATCACCTTCTTTTCCACCATTCAAACTCCATAACCCAGTGGAAGACAATTTGAATTTCCACCTCAAGTATTCAATCCATATCAAAGATTTTAGTTGAGCTATATGTTCTCTTCTCGAGAAACAAAAGTAAATTCTCACAATTTTGTAAACTGAAAGAAGTATCATAAAAAAATCAAACTCCTTCGAAATTATTGGCAGCATCTTCTCATGACAATGTGCAATTGCACCGACCTTCAATAGTTCACCAAGTAAGGGAATCACAAAACCTTGACTTTTATGAAAATTGTGGCTACCAGGATCAAACAAATTGCAAGTGACGCAACCTTTACCCTCCTTGGTAAGTAAAATCACAATAGAATTTGCCATAACCATCAACTTTGCTATCTTAGCAATGAATGTGTTACAATATTCATGATATCTTCGAGGAGTAGTTTCAAAAATTGTAGCTGCAACCTTTACACTACTATCTGCAACCATGTGGACCATCATATAAGTAATTCCTAGCGACCTTCCTCGATTAAATACCCTCCCATTACAATCTATGCCACAGTATAAACATTCTCCACTACACAGACCCCCTGCATTGCGAGACTCACTTTCCTTTGTCTCATGAAGGATCATTTTAACGCAGTGAACACTAACTTTCTGTAATATTTCACTAAGTAACTGGAAAGCATCACGAGTATCACCAACTTTAATAATTTCATAAAAATTCGGGTGCTCCAATAACGAATATAAAGGGTACCCAACTTCTATATTTAGCTCATAAACAGATTTGCCATCACAAGTATTCATGAAATTTAACCCATTAAGAACAATCAAACTAAAAAAAAGTAAACCAAAACTGAAATTAGAACTGCTTGTATTGTGATAAGAATACCTTCTAACATATTGAAACAACTTCCCTCGATCAAACGTCCTACGAGCCGCGACGATGATAAGGAAGACACATTCATCGACTATTAAGTTGTAAATCGCCTTACCCAGTTGAAGTTGTAAGAGAAATTTATCTCCAGCACTTCTCAGATTACAAGCTGCACTCTCAGGCATTTTATCAAACAGCTTGCTAGAAGCATGTCTGTTTATGTTTTTAACCAACCAAAACACCATTAAATCCTCAAATAACCATTCCAATTGATACCCATGTTTTAAAACATTCCTATAAAAATATTTCCAATCGAATTTATCCACCGGAATTAAACACATATTGGGTACCAAAGAACCAGGATTATTCGTAATAGAACAAAACTTATAATTCCCAGCAACATCAGAAAAACCCTTCATAATTTCAATCTCTCTGCCACGATCAAATAGAATACGAGAATAATTGACCACAATGTAAAAACCATCACAATTTAGCAGGTTGTGGGTAGTGGTTTGTGTTACCTATAAGCTCACAATCTCCCTATCATTAACCTCATCCATTTTAACCTGATCCCTGTTGGTAGATTTCTTCACATCAGTTTCTGCAACTTCTTTAGTTGTAAACCCACAACCTTGGTCGAATCATTATTGTCTTCAACTCTAGCAAAAATTATTTCAACTTCTTCTAATGGAGACCTCACAACATTAGGCAAATTGAATTTCTCCTCTTCAACAATAGGAGGGATTGATTTGACTTCTTGAATTTCGGTGTGGTAAAAGATAACATCTTCTTCAACTAATCGTTGATGAAATTAGGTTTTAAAAGAGGTTGTTCCTCGGGTGGTGGTTGAGTAGGTACTGAAGAAGCTATTTCCTCAACTCTTCTATTATCTTCTTCTGGATCGGCTTTTTCAACCAAATCAATACCATATATTTGGGCGAATATCCAATTTGATTTCCGAGATAGAGAGGTAATTCCTTTCAACAACTCACACCGCTCATCTTGATCAGCTGCATATTCCCATTGAGCATTCAACTCCATAATCATTTGATAAGTAAAATCGAACCTTGCCCTCAAATCCCCCTGGATCGTCTTTACTCGATACCGATTGTTGTGTTTCCACAACAATATTGGATCGAGACTTTGATGAGAACATAGTAACCTCCTTGATTCCACTGAACCAAAGCCTAATCGATTGAAATTGACTCTTTTGATTATATTTTTCATAAACTTTCATATTACAGACTCCATAGCTTATAAATCCTCACTACGTGACCTACGATCTACGGACATAAAGCTCCCAGATGGTCACATCACAACCATCTGTTACAATTATAATTAACCACTAATTAAACTAACTAATCTATAATTAATTACTACTAACCGCTATTTAACACAAACGGCTAATGACAGGCCGAGACTGGATATGGGCACCCTCCCTTTAGGCTAGGGATATGACAAATAGCTACAGGAAGGAAATCCCAGGATCGAAACATAAATAAGTTAAAAATCTTTTATTTAAGGTTTTTAATTTTATTTTGGGAAAACGAGAATTAGTAATGTGCATTTACTAGTTGGGATTTCCCAAAGAGATTTTTGGTCATTATTTTGGACAAAGCATTTCCAGAAATTATGGAAACCGAATTTGGAATATATTGAATATCTTTGAGAATATTTTCGGTTTTGGAAATTCCTTGGTGTCCAAACTTCCTTGTCTATAAATACTTGAAGTTTGCATTTCTAGCAAACTAATCCTTCGTGACAACAAACTTCCTCGGTTGTGTTGTTATTGGTGAAGCCGCCTATTCGGAGAGGAGAGTAACCTAATTAGGCGAAATCTCTTACGGCGACTCAGTTTAAAGTCTTCTTTAGGATTGAAAAGCTCTACGAGTACCGTTGGTGGGAAACTAGATAATTGCGGTTTATTTTGTGCTTTCGATTGATTTGATTGACTAACGGTGGTTGAACTTTGATTGCACCTAGTTTGTTTATTCTTGAGAATCTTCTCTTCTGATATAAGATTCACTCAAACTAGATCGAAGTTTCGACAGGGATCTTTAGACTGTTGTTAGTGCTAAAGACGATCTTGTGATAATCCATTGTTAACAGACTCCGTTCTGTGCGTGATTGATCACAAGAGATTCAAGTTGTTGTGTGCAGGTGTTTATTGAAGATCTAAGAAGATTTGAAGACAAAAGAAGATATTGAAGATTTCTGATTTGGGGTTCATAATCTTTGGTGTGCACAATACTTGTTTCGGTATAAGAGGATCCAACTATAATTGGTTTATCCTTGTGGTAGATTGGATTGATTAGTTGTGTAGATCGGCATCAATACAATTCTTTGTGATTAAAAGTATTTATTGCAAAATCTTAACAATTACTTCGGTAGTTGAACATATGATAGATTTAAGAACCTGACAAAGGAGTTTATTGAGATAAACAGAAGAGACTTTGTCGAACTCATATCACTTGGTTGAAGAGAGTTGATACCAAACATATTTTTTGTTCCTTTAGTGTTTGGAATACGAACCAAAGGAATTGTTCCAAGAACGTGACTTATTCATAGGTCGGAGGCGTGGGAATACAGACGGAACTAGGTGAATTATAGGTTTAGTTGTTTGGTCTCAACTATACGAAGTTGGTTTAATTTTGTGTAGCGGCTTAATCCCGAGAGTATTCAATTATGGACAAGGTCCCGGGGTTTTTCTGCATTTGCGGTTTCCTCGTTAACAAAATCTTGCTATGTCATTGTAGATGGTGGATTTTCGACAAGGGCTAAAATCGTAAAACCATAATTATACATGCTCCTGATCCAGCAATCAGATGAGTATTGAGGCTCATGTCTCTTATTGAAGCATGAAAGCTCATGCCACGAGAATCTCTGATTGAGAATTCTGTCTCTCAGAGTATATGTAGATGTGTAGTCTCTGAACTGAGGCAACGACATATCTCATGAATACTGAGCAATTTCAATAATTACTTATATATAGAATCGAAAGATTGGACGGCTCCCAGATAGCTTGCCTGCTAGTATAGAGCAATAACGTCTTAAGGATGTAACAATTGTTTTCCCTGACTATATAAAAGAAATATGACGCTTGAACAAGCTCATATCACTCAATTCATGAATAATTAATGCTCCTAGACGATCGTACTAGTATAAAGCCATCAATAATTATTCCTAAATCAATAGATTCATTAATTGAATCCCTGGAAAATATTCTATGTTTTCCATAATATTTCATTACTCCAATTCATGGTTCTTCCCAGCAGAATTCCATGGGTTAGTAATAAATATTCAACACACGGGCATCTGAGTGACTATCGAGTAAGCCCCGACTAAAATGGTGCAAGTGTACTCAGCAATAATGCACTAACGAGCACCTGAATGCATGAACGAGCATTCCAAAATACGAAGGAACGATGAACCTATGCAAAATAGGAACAAAATAATAAAATATTAATCAAGGCGCTGGGGACTGGGCCCACCGGCCGGTCGGTCGTGCCGTGGCCAGTCCCACGCCCGATTTTATATTTTATCATATTTTCATTATCTTCCTTGATCTCATGAAAATCCTTTCATTTGAACAAATATCCTTCGTTTTAAGGAAACTCCTCAGTTTCATGGTGTGTCCTTCGCATCAAGGAAATAATATAAAATTGGGAAAGGTGTCGTGGGACCGTGTCTAATAGCCGGACGGCTATGCCCTAGTCGTGGCCGGTCCCACACCTCATGATTCCTCATTATTTTATTATTATATACCTCATCTCATGAAAACTCCTTAATTTCATGATATTTCCTTCAAGTCATAAAAAATAATATAAAATTAGGAAAACTTGTGGGACCGGGCTCTAGCCGGTCCCATACGCCCCTTATTTTATTATTATTATTATTTTTTATGTTTCCTTCATTCCATGAAATTCCTTGATTTCATGATATTTCCTTAAAATTATGAAAATTCCTTCAAATCATGAAATAATACATAAAATTAGGGAAAGCTCACGGGACCGGGCCCTAGCCGGCCGACCATGCCCAAGCCGGTCTCACACACCCTTATTTTATTATTATTAACATTATTTGTTTCCTTCATCTCATGGAAACTCCTTCACTTCAAGGAAAACTTCCTTATTTCAACAAACTCCTTGATTTTATGGTATTTCCCTAAAATCATGAAAAATATAATAAAATTAGGAAAAGTGCTATGGGAACGGGCTCATTGGACGGCCGGCCATGCCTTGGCCATAGCCGGTCCCACACTTCATGATTCCTTTATTTTATAATTATTTTCCTTCATCTCATGAAGTTTCCTCAGTCTCAGCAAAATCCCTGATTTCTTCATATTTTCTCAAATGATTGCTCAAACGCACATCAGAAGATATCAAAATTCTCAGAACTGAGGCACGAGCATTTTGGCGACGTGAGCATATTACCTTGACTGACCAAGGTTGGCTCTTTGGCTTGCAAGGAACCGGTCCTGTGCATTTTCACAATTTGACCTAATTTGCACAATTGCACGTATTAGGTCAAGAATCCTTCCAAACAATTTGGAAATTCATGGAATGATCGTCAGTCGATCCGTGACGAACCAGGGCCGGTTTCATGACCCCTTGGTCGGTCTCTCATCTCTTCATAATTAATTAGGTTTTATCACCTAAGGCTCAGACGAGCATTATTTTAATAAATGACTAAACCAGCATTTAATCATCCTTTCATCAATTGGTATTCAAGAGGCTTTGGTATTTTTGCTCACTTGAGCATCTGGGCGCTACATGGTCAATTCGTCATCCCATGAAGCCGGTCCCTCCTTCACTCCATGGATGATTTTCAATAAATCATCAATTCTCAATTGATCAAATTAGGGTTTCGAATCCAAGGTTCATAACTCCAGATTCAAACACTAACAATTTTATGTTGATCCCATGATCAACATTTTATTAACTATACTCGGTTTACTTGCTAGTATTTTAATTTAATATTTTATTTTGGTCCTGCTACCAATAATTCATCAAACGAGCAACATTTGCTCAGATGAGCTTGTTCTGACTAAGGAATATTGGTTCAACTATCAATATTCAACGATTCATTAAATGAACAATATTTGTTCACCTTATCTATCAACAGTCATTCGACAATTATACCTCTGTCTCAACAGACACGTCCAATTCATGAGTCTCAGAATATTTTCAAATTACGTTCGACTCAGCAATACAAGGACTCATCGTCCCATGAAGTCAACAACTGACTCATTAAAACCACGAGACATCAATTGTGTTACATGGGGGGATATTAACTAGGGTTTTGGTCTGGCGGTCTACGGCACATGTGTTCATACACACGATGAGAATGTGAGCAAGTCATGCAATCAATTGAAGGAGTTAGCAAAGTAGTGGACGGAAAATCAACCAAGTCTCCGCACGATGAGCAACTGGTTTTAACACGATTTACACTTCCCCACTCTTTGACTCCAGCAACTGTCACACTTCATGGGATCAAGGTGTTTACAATTCTAGCAATATAAATAAGTCTCTGAAATTATGATTGAAAACAAGACAATATGACGTCAAATAGACAACACGGGATTAACAACTCAACGTCTGAGCAATTACTCTCAACAGAGCAAATTCAATCATTCAGAACTTATCTTATTTCAGAATACACAACACACCTACAATCTTCGATCACCATTGATCTCACATATTTCTCAGCTTCCCTCCTACAGATCGACCCATCCTCTCTTGTGACCGAATTGACTCTGGAACGACCATTGTCTTGGTTTAGGCCGAAATCTTATAGATTGATCTCTCGAATTCAAAGCATTCCCTTCTTGCAGTGCATCTGTGTGAGGTTTGACAGTTCGCTCGGTTCAAGGAGTTCCTCCGCACGGTCATCTACTCAATTCCGTAAAAACCAGCAACTCATTTTGCCCCTTCTACAGATTGGCGACCACAGTGGGAGATCATTCTCTCGGTAGCAATCTCAATTCTCACAAAGATGGTCAGTCATAGGTCTGGTTCATTTACCAATTCGGGTTCAGCACGCGACCCTAATATCGCAAGCTCTAGTGGTACCGCCAACACCACTCCTCCGGCGCAACCTGCCACTACCACTCCTCCGGCGCAACCTTCCACTACTACTCATACGACGCAACCTGCCACTACTACTCCTCCAAGCAGTGGTGCTCCGGTAATCACCCCTGCAAGTGATGACACTGGCAACTTCAACAATCCACTCTTCGGTCGGTCTTCTGAAGAAATCAGAGAAAATCCACCTACCATAGGTGATCTCATGAAGGTGCAAGAAACTCTTGCCAAGAATCAGACTGACATGGCAACTACTCAGAAGGAACTATGCAATTATCTCAAGACTCTTACAGAGACAAGATGTCAGAAAAAACTCAAGAGAAAGGAAAAGCTAAAGAAACGTCTTCAGACGCTGATCCCGAGGTCACTCCGATCCATGTAGTAGACGATGAGGAAGTTCCTAAGGCTGTAGATAATCCACCAGCGAAAGAGCCATCCAGTTTCATCACTCGTGAAGACCTGGAATGCATTTTGGAGGATCGTGGAAAAGACAAAACGCCTTCTGTCCACCGTCACCAACCTCCATACCCTGTTGTTACCCAAAGGATTCCTCTTCCAAAAGGTTACACCTCTCCAACCTTCACACTTTATGATGGAACATGCAATGCTCAAGAACATGTTTCTCGATTTCTGGAAGCACTGGGTGAACATGAGCACAACCATAGTGTCCGTCTAAAGGAATTTTCTAAGTCTCTGAAAGGCAGAGCATATATCTGGTACAACAACATCGCACCAGGAAGTATCAAAAGTTGGGGAAAAATGGTTAATGCTTTCTACAAAAAATATTTCTTCATCTTAGAGCAAATCACCCTCTCTGATCTCGGAAGGATATTTCAAAAGAGCAACGAACATCCTAACGATTATGTGAAAAGGTTCAGAGTTCAAGCTTTGGACTGCCATGATCCAAATGTCACAGAGCAACAACTTGTGGACTTGTGCATCAATGGAATGATTCCAGTCTACAGAGATTTATTGAAAAATCTCAGGTTCCAGACTTTCTCAGAACTTCATGAAGTGGCCAAGAGATCAGCAACTACTGCACCTGCTTTATTAGAGAGAGCTAAGACTACAAAAGCTGAAGAACCACGAGAAACTCGAGGTAGTAGACGTTTAATCAACAAACAGTATAACCTCCAACCTTCCACAAATGTTTTTGCAGAAGGGAGCAAACGAAAAGCCGAGCCGCAGCGCAAACATGCTTCCTCAACTCCTTCAAAGACACAAAGGAAAGATAATACGCAAGTTCCTGCTCAACACACGTGAAGGCTGATCCAGAGGCACTCCGATTTCCCTTTTCTATTGAAGAAGTTATTGAACTTCTAGATGCCTGGGTTCAAGACGGCGTAATCAAACTGCCATATGTCAAGAAAGAACCAACTGAATAAGCCATGGAAAACCTCGTTACTGTCGCTTTCATAAGTTCGTCAAACATCCCACAAGTGATTGCAGAACTTTGAAGCGCATATTTAAAGAAAAGATCGAATCGGGAGAACTCAACTTGGGGACTGAAGGAGTACACAGAGATCCTCTCCCAGTCGGAACCTTTACTCTTTCTGAACCGCCTGTCAAGGAAGCAGTTCAATCCTTAATCGAGCATTCTGCGAATTGCTATACTGCTGCACTGAATCACATCACGCCAGGGAAACGTTTGTTGATTCAAGAGACATTTCCTGAGTCGCCTTCAACAACATACGAAGAAATGTACGACTGGGGACTTCTCACCACAATCCATCTCAAGGGAAACGAGTTCAAACGAGCATTAATTGATGTTGGCACTGCTGTCAATGTTATCCCTCTGAAAACTCTCAGAGATGCTGGTATCACATGACAAGAAGCTATTCATGCTCCGGTAACAATCACAGATCATGAAGGAACACCCAGAGATGCTTATGGCCACATTACCCTCAAGGTGAACATAAAGTCAGCCTGGACAGAAATAAATTTTTACATAATCCGAGAATATCCAGGATATGATATGATTCTGGGACGTACATGGATTCATGCTGGAAAGGTAAATCCAACACCTTCAATTGCACATTTCTCTGTTGAAGAAGCCTCTGATTCGGAAGAAGAAAAAGAAGATATTTTACCATTCGAGTATCTGAAGGAGGTCAAAGCCCTGACAAAGCTAACACAAAAGCCTGAGGAAAATGCAAACACTTTCATCAAAAGATTTCGTACTTAGGCAAGTCTTATTCCTCCTCATATGTCCATATCATCAGTTTTCAAATATGCTTATTTGGTCCGAGGGCTTCACTCCGCCAACAACTTAGCTATTGCAAAATCCTATGAGTGGATAATCTCACCTCAGTAATATTTCACCAAGTGGCTGGACGCAGAACCTCTCCGAATCGAACACCTTACTAATACAATCATTGCTGAAATAATGGTTGAGTTCGACAAACAGTATCCCAAATATTCTCCTTTGCACGAATGTCCACATGTGCCGCAAGGTTGGAAGACTTCAACAACATGGAATTCCATTGCACGAAGAATTCCAAACCAACAAAAGATATTCAGGGCACAGATGATCAAGTCTAACAAATTCCAGGAAGGAGATTTAGTTCTCAAAGAAACTAAGCGTAACTTTCATTCTGCAAATAACTCCAACTGGGAATGACCTTTTATGATCTCTAAGTCTGTTGCTGGTGGATACTACAAACAAAATTGGTTAAAAAGACCAAAATCAACAATTCCCGGGTGAAAAGGACATTTAGATTTTGATATTGTTTAAATGGACAAAAATGTAAAAATAGCCAAGATGTAAACAGTTTCATCCTGCCCATTTTCAAATACTTTTTCTTATTTTTAATTTACATCACGATGCATCCAGTTTCATCCTTACTTTTTAAGTTTAAGTCAGGATGAATCCAGTTTCATCCTTGCCATTTTTTTAGTGTCCATTTCACCCATACTAATTTTTACTCGTCCATTTGAACCATGTTTAAAAAATATTTGGACAAATGACCCATTTTCGGAAATCAACATGGACAACAAGGAGATTGTGGCCGTAATGCACGAGAATTGGCTCAAGGCCTTTGACGTTTAAGGTTTTGGATATTCGAGGTATTGGATGTTCAAGGCACGAACACCCCAAATATTTGGTGTTTAGAATTTTCTTTCCTTGTATTTCAATTCCTCCAAAATGTTTGCAATACTTGCATTCAGTAATTTAAACTTCAGCAATTTATCAAAATTCATTTTACTTAAAGAAAATCTCTATCAAACTGTTGATGGTGGATTTTCAACAAAGGTCAAAACTTTAAAATCATGAGCATGTTTCTGATACGGCTTCAGGCATGTGACGATTCATATTTTACGAAGCCATGATGAACATGTCTTTCGAAAAGCCTCCACTAGCCGAGCGTTCGATCCTCGGCATTTCATTGTGCCCTCTATGTAGAATAATAGAATTGGGCGGTCTTCTACATAATTGTTTGTTGAGAGGGCTTATCGCCTTCAGGACGTCGGTGATACTCACTGTTCCCTGACTACATGAGAGCGACCCCCCTCTACATAGAAGAACGATTGGGCGTTTCTCCGTAAGATTGAGAGCAACAACGCCTTTAGGACAGTGACACTCACTGATCCTGACTATGTAGGGCGACGTGTATAGACTCGGGCGTTCTCGTAAGATTTGAGAACGCCTTCGGGATATTAGCCGTTTCCTAACTATGCACATAGATTAATTCTGCCGTGACATTCACCACTGAATTCCCAGAATGATCTATTATTGCTCCTATTCCATGGTCGAATCCACGGCCTGATCCCATGGAATGGCAATAACAATTGCTCCTATTCCATGGTCGAATCCACGACCTGATCCCATGAAATGGCAATAACAATTGTTCCGATTCTATGGTCGAATCCACGGCTTGATCTCATAGAATGGCAATAAACAACTGTATTATCTCATTACTCCGATTTCAAAAATCCTATGAAATGGTAATAGATAACTTTATTACTCCGATTTTATGGTCGAATCCACGATCCCATGGAATGGTAATGCCTGTTTTATTATTCCGAATTTATGGTCAAATCCACAGCTGATCCTATGAATTGATAATAAATAACTACTCATTCTTATTGTTCAATTTCATGAATTATTCTACACTGAATTTCATGGATTAACCGGGCATCTGGATCATCACTGAGTAAGCCCCACAAAAATGGTGTAAGTGTACTCGACAATGATGCACGACTGAGCACCCGGATGCACGAACGAGCATCCAAAAATATGGACAGATAAGGAATCAAACGCAAAACAGGAGAAAACAACAAATATTAATAAAATAATAAGAAGCGCCCAGGGGCCGGGCCCACCGACCAGCCGACCATGCCCTAGCCGTGGCCGGTCCCCATGCTTCTTCCATTATTTTGCCCTATTTTGTTATTTTCATGAACTCATGAAAAACTCCTTGATTTTAGCAACTTTCCTTGTTTTTGCAAAATTCATGAATTCTCCATAACTTCATGGATTCATGAAAAATAATATTATAAAATAGGAAAAGGTGTGCGGGACCGGGCAACATAGCCGAACGGCCATGCCCAAGCCGTGGCCGGTCCCACACCTCACAAACCCTAGCTTTTTATAATTATTATTCCCTAAATTCATGAAACTCCTCCGTTTCAACAAAAACTCATGGATTCTCCATAACATCACGGATTCATGAAAAATAATATTTAATATTATAAAATAGGGAAAGGAGTCCGGGATCGGGCAACATAGCCGTCCGGCCATGCCCTAGCCGTGGCCGATCCCACACCCTGCAATCCCTAGTCTTTTATAATTATTATTTTCCTCAAATTCATGAAACTCCTTGGTTTGAGCAAAAAATCATGATTTCTTCATAATTTCTCAAATTTTGCTCAAATCATGAAAATTCAAAAGCCAACATGGTTGCATGACCGGCTAGCCTCTCACGGCAATTTTGAATGTTAAAATATTCTTATTTTAATATTTACAAAATACTGATCAATTGAGCATACATGCCCATTCCAACAAAAATCAAGAATTTCAGTCAAGATAAACTCTTCTGAAAATTTACAATGTTGCTCGAACGCACATCAGAAAATACTAGAACTATCAGTACGGAGACACGGACACCATGGTAATACGAGCATGCCTTAATGACCGACCAGAGTCATTCCTAGGGCTTGCACAAAGCCGGTCCCACATGTTTTCATAATTCTGACATAAATTGCTCATATTGGGCCCCAACTCTCTCCAACCAACCTGGAGATTGCTCAAACGACCAACAATTGATCCCGTGACCACCAAGAGCCGGTCCCATGCTCTCTTGGTCGGTCCCACATCTTTCATACTTAGGTTTTGTCTAATGCTGAACCCAGCAATATTTCAATAAATGATGAAACCGGCACATAATCATCATTCTTTCACCAACTCTTCAACTGAGAACCATGGTGCACGCTCACCCGAGCAATTGGGCATCACATGGACGTCCAAGGGCTCATGTGATCGGTCCCTCCTTTTCTCATGACCTATTTTCAGCAATTCGTCGACTAATGAGCAATTCATCAAAAATTAGGGTTTTGAACAAACGCTCAACAAATCATTATTCTGAGCAAGTTCAAACACCAAATGAATTTATGTTGATTCACGGGGATTATTTATAATATCCGGTAATCTACCAATATTTTTATATTTTATTGGGTTGCGTCACCAATAAATATTTCGTCGAATTGAGCAACTTTGCTCAGTCGCTCAAATATTGATTCAGCTATCAATATTTAATAAATTGTTAGTAATTTGTCGAATTGAGCAACACTTGCTCAATTGCATGTCAAATTATCAACATTTGTTAATTTTTCGAATTGGGCAATACTTGCTCAATTGCACGTCAAATTCTCAATATTCAGTAATCCGTCGAATTGAGCAATACTTGCTCAGTTGCTCGAATATTGATCCAAACTATCAATATTCAGTAATTTATCAGTATTTCGTCGAATCGAGCAATACCTTCTCAGTTGCTCGAATAATCCACATGTATTCAGTAACTCATCAATATTCAACAACTCGTTGAATTTATAATATTTTCTCAGACAAACAACATTAACATTCATGAATCGCTGAGCATTTGCCAAACATGCTCGATTCAACAAAACCTAGGCTCATTGCCTAATCAGACAACAACTGACAAACTAAATACACGTCTGTCATGCAGACTCCACGATTCCTGAGACATCAATCACGTCAAATTGGGGGATAACAACTAGGGTTTTGGTCTGGCGGCCTACAGCACGTGGATTCATCCACGGCGAGAAATGTGCTTAAGTTGTGTCAACGATTGAAGGAGTTAGCAAAGTAGTGGGTGCACGATCAGTCAAGTCTCCACACGACATGGAACTGACTTTACCACGATCTCCCACTTTCTCACTCTTTCACTCAAGAAACCGTCACACTTATAGGGATCAATGGTTCATCATTCTTGCAATATAAATAAGTCTAAATCGAGGAAAATATCATAATCAGCATCATCATTACTCGTCAACAACTCGATAAAAACTTATTCACAGAACTCAACTTCAGCAGTACAGCAATATTGCAGAAACCTTCAACACACCCACAATCCTTGATCATCACTGATCCCACACAATTATCATCTTTCCTCCTACAGATAAACCCACCTTCCTCTTTGCGACCGAATTGACTCTGGAACGGCCATTGTCTTGGTTTAGGCCGGAGTCCTACAGATTGATCTCTCGAATCTAAGCACCCCCTTTGCAGCGGTGCATCTGTGTGAGGTTCAGCAGTTTGCTCGGTTCGGGGAGTCTCGACAACACGCTCGACTCTTCACTTTCCTAAAAAACCAGCAAACCGTTTTTCCCCATCCACAGATTGGCGACCACAGTGGGAGATTAATCTCTCGGTTGCAATATAAAACTCTCACAAAATGGTTGATCTTAGGTCAGGTTCAGTCACCAATCCTAACACAAACAATGCTAACACTAGCAATAATGGTGGTACTCCAGAAACTACTCCTGCTTCCAACATCGGTGCTGGTGATACCACTCCTCCGCAAACCAACATTGGAGACAATCCGCTCTTCGACGGCATCCCGAAGAAATCAGAGAAAACCCGCCTACCATTGCTGATCTCATGAAGGTCCAGGAAGTTCTTGCTAAAAATCAGACTGACATGACTGCGATGCAAAAGGATCTGTTCAATTACCTCAAGACTTTTACTGACAAGATGTCAGACAAAACTCGGGAGAAAGGAAAGACAAGGAAACATTTCCAGCTGAGGATCCTGAAGTCATTTCGGTCCCTGACAATGATGAAACCCGCAAAGCTGCAGAACCTGAACCTGCTAGTTTCATCACTCGTGAAGATCTGGAACGTTTTATGGAGAGCCGGGGAAAGGGCCATGCACCATCAATCCATCGTCATCAGCCTTCATATCCTGCTGCTACGCAAAGAATCCCTCTTCCAAAAGATTACACTTATCCAACCTTCATACTCTACAACGGAACGAGGAATGCTCGACAACATGTTTCTCGATTTCTGGAAGCATTAGGAGAGCATGAACACAACCATGTCGTTCGTTTGAAGGAGTTTTCAAAATCCCTGACGGGTCGAGCATATACTTGGTACAACAACATCGTACCAGGAAGCATAGCTAATTGGGGGGAAATGATCAATGCTTTCTACAGGAAATACTTCTTTGTCTCTGAGCAAATAATGAACATCCGAACGACTACTTAAAGAAGTTCAGACTCCAGGCTCTGGATTATCACGATCCAAATGTCACTGAACAACAGCTGGTGGACTTGTGCATTAATGGGATGATCCCAGTCTATAGAGCCTTGCTGGAAAATCTCCGATTTCAGACCTTTTTAGAACTTCATGAAGCGGCCAAGCAATCAGCAACTACCGCTCCTGCATTGCTAGAAAGAACGAAAATGGTCAAAGTATAGGAATCAAAAGATACTCGAAGCAGCACTGCCAGACGTCTAATCAACAAGCAGTACAGTGTCGAAACTTCCGTGAATGTTGCTGAAGGAAGCAAAAGAAAAGCTGAAGCACAGCCGCATAAGAATGCTCCTCCAGCATCCAATCCCTCAAAAGCGCCAAGGAAAGATGGTCAAATTTGGAATGCACAATCGCCTACTCAACATCAACAGAACGACCAGGATGCGCCTGACTTCCCCTTCCCCATTGAAGAAGTGATCAAATTGTTGGAAGTCTGGATTCAAGATGGTGCGAATGAGGTACCTCAAAATGCACGCTACTGCCATTTCCATAGATATGCCAGTCATCCAACAAGTGATTGCAGAATTTTGAAGCGTATATTCAAAGAAAAGGCTGACTCAAGAGAGCTGAGGACTGAAGGAGTGCACAAAAATCCTCTCCCTATTAGAGCATTCACATACTATGAGTAGCCGGTCAAGGAGGCGGTTCAATCCCTAATTGAGCATGTATGTGAGTTACTATACTTATCAAAAGCTCAAAGAAACGACATGTTTGTGGCATTAAACCACATTGTATCTAGGAAACGATTAGACATTCAGGAGATACGCCCTGAACCTCCAGTAACAGACAAGCAGATGTATGACTGGGGACTTCTCACTACAGTTCACCTCAAAGGAAATGAATTCAAGCGAGCGTTGGTCGATGTTGGCACTGTTGTTAACATCATTCCCTTGAAAACCCTCAGGGCTGCTGGCATCACTCGACAAGAAGCAACGCATGCTCCTATCTCAGTCAGAGACCATGAAGGAATCCCCAGATATGCTTACAGTTACATCATTCTCAAAGTGGAAACTGACTCGACTTGGACTGAAACCAAGTTTTTCATAATTAGAAAAGATCCAGGATATGACATGGTTCTTGGGCGAGCATGGATTCATGATGGAAAGCTCACTGCAATATCTTCAATTGCACATTTCTCTGTCAAAGAAAGCTCCGACTCAGAGGAAAGCTCTAGTTCAGAAGAAGTGAAAGACACTCCACCATTTAAGAATTTGGGAAGAATCGAAGCCTTGATGGAAATCACACAGAAACCTGAAGAAAGCGCACATGAATTTGTCAAAAGGTTCCGCAGTCAGGCAAGTCTTATTCCCCATGATGCATATGTATTACCAACTTTCAAATATGCTACCCTAGTCCGGGGACTCAGTTCTGCTCAAAACCTAGCTATCACCAAACGCTATGAGTGGTTAGTCTCACCTCAGCAATACTTCACCAAATGGTTAGACGCAGAACCTCTCCAAGTCTATCATCTCACTAACATGGTCATTGCTAGGATAATGAATGAGTTTCACAATCAATATCCTAAATACTCTCCTTTGCACGAGTGTCCACATGTGCCACAGAATTGGAAAGCTCCACAAACGTGGAATCCACGAGGAATTCCAAACCAGCAAAAGATATTCAAGGCACAGGCAACCAAGCCTAACAAATTTCATGAAGGAGATTTGGTTCTTAAGGCAACCAGATGCAATTTACATTCCACAAAGAGTTCTAACTTGGAAGGACCTTTTATGATTGCTAAGTCAGTTGCTGGAGGATACTACAAATTGGCCAACATCAAGGGCAAGACGAGTATACCAGTGATTCATGAAAACTGGCTCAAGATTTTCGACGCATGAAGCATTCAACATTGGGTGTTCTATGTCCAAGACAAATGCTCAAAACATCTGACGTTTGCATCTTAGGATTTTCTTTTACCTGTATTTTCAATTCCTCCAAAACGTTTGCAATACTTGCATCCAGTATTTGAAATTCAGCAATTTATCATGGTTCTTTATTTTAAGAAAAATCTCTATCCAAACCCAAAATTCAAAAGAAAATACCCAGTCACTCATAATTTCAAAACCAATCCAGAAATTCAAAAACAAAATCTCACATCTCTCAGAAGTTCAAAGTTCAAAAGATTATGGAAAGAAAACTAAAGAAAGCCATCAAAGTACGATTTCTACTTCACAGCATCCTCCAAGACTTGCAAAGCCGCTTTCTCCAACTCCAGCTTTTGAGTCAACTCAGCAATCTTAGCCATTTTATCCACCACAACATCACTGGTAAAAGGTATATTCTTCACTACTACATCCTTGATGGTGTTGATCTTCTGACGAAGCCACTTCAGATTAAAGCCAAGTCTCTCAGAATTCTCCAAGTTGTACTCCCAATCAAAGAGTACATCTCGAGTAACAATACTTCTGGTCCTGGTACGGATATCATCTATGACACTCAATATGTTTCCTAATTGCATGGTCAAGAAGTAGCTACATTCAGGATCTCTTGTAACGACGATATGGCCATACATCTTCCACAACTTCTCATACATGCTGGCATACCCTGTGGGGACGCTGAATCCACCAATAAATATATTATATGAAAGTGAAGCACCAACTGAAGGCTCACAAACAATCCCTGCAGTAGAGTATTCATGCACTATTATACGGTTCTCAATCTCAGGAGCAACTTCAACAATCATGGGCGCAACTTCCTCTGAGACAATATTGTCTGCTCTCAACACGACTTCTTCAGTTCCTGGAGAAATCACCGTTGGTGTTTCAATCGCCTAAACAATATCAGCAACAACCATCTCACGGACTTGAAGTGCAGAGATGGTTGTCTCACTATCAACAGCGCCGGTATTGCTCGAATCATCATTATTGGTCTCATTATTCTCGGCTTCGGCATTTGGCACCTAATAAGAAAATTACACGGGATTAGAGCGGTCCAAGCATGGAAACTCAACGCAATCATAAAGTCCAGCATGTAAGTGAACTAACATTATCTAAGTTCTCTTCTATGCGTCCAAGACATGAGCAAATAGCATAAAAGTTATAAGACACGCTTTTCAATAAGTCCGTCAGGAAAATTTTATACTACTCTGTATAAGACGACTAACTGGGAGCAATTGGTAAGTAATCTAAGGTTGGGTAATATACCATTCTCTTTGTATGTATGTCATCTACAACATATCAAAATTTCAAAGCAATTGAAGAAACGAGCAAGGAGATGTAGCCGAAACATTGGACAACATGCAATCTGAAAAAGTTCTGAAAGTCTCCTGGAAGTTTACTGTTTCGCCTTTTGAGGCCCTAAACATGCTCAAAACTCAAAAATATTCTTTGAAAAAGCTTGGAAATTTTCCGGGCTTGAAGATACATATGCATATCGCAAAAATCCAACTTCGAACGAAGATTTTACAGCATTTTTACTAAAAAGCTGAGGTCTGGATTTTTCTGATGACGTATTTCGGAAAAATTTCTTGGGATTCTCATTCATCCATTCGTAAATCAGAAATCCTACACTTATATTAATATAATACAAAATGGATACTTACTTGAGGAGTCTCCAATCCATTCGAAGGGTTAACAGGGTCGCCATCTACATGGGGAGCAGCATTATTTCCATTCAGTCGCGATTATTGAGGATTCTCTTTCCCACTACTATTCGAAGACGAATGGATAACATGACCATGTTATCTTTCCACAACAACTTCCTCCTCGAATTATCAATAATAATCATCATTATTTCATTCAAGGAAATGCCGAAATCACTTACACGAAAGGATACTCACATCAACCTCTCCATCAACGCTGGATTCCTGAGTTGTTCGTATAGAGGAAAGATGAAGACCGTAAATAACCGATGGAGAAAAATTCTGAAATAAATTAGTAATAATTTTCTAAGATCCTGATTATATGGACAAGAAAGCCGCAATTATAAGAGGAATGCTAACAACTCACCAAAGAAGCGGCAGGGGACTGCACTTTATTCGGTATCATTATATGAGCTGTTTTACTCATTCCTTCTCCACCCTGGGGACTTTCTTGATGGTCTAAGAAGTTTACACAGATTCAAGGCCTCACAACACGACCATCCTACACAAAATCAACGAATGATTAAAAATACGTCTATCTTACTCTCACCAATCGTGAAGAAAAGAGGCCAACCTGTGCACATTCTAGAGATGTTTTCCCCTTGTCACCACGAGAAAGGTACTTTAGTCTTGGTCGAGCATTAATGGAGTCAAGGGAAGGAAAATCTTAACACTGGGGACTTAACATCCATCACGAAAGCATACAGACACTCAAGTTGCTGACGCCATAAGTTTATGTAACTCGGAGTCACGAAACTAGCACGATCAGAGCATAGGGATAAATACTCATTCCCCTCCACGTGAGTACAGTCCATATTAGCCTTCAAATACTCAACTGATGGTTTGTTCATTCGGTGACCTGGGATACATCGGTCGACGCCCATTTGCCGAGCTGCCCTGTCAATGTTGTATTCCTCTACTCTGAATTCTCTATGCATTACTGATACTAGGTGGCCGGAAGTGCAACTTAATATAAAGAATCTCTCTCCATCATTCAAATCAACACCAGTCTTCAATGTGATATTTTCTTTAGTAGTGTTGAAGGTGATCAATTGTGAGAAGAGATCAGGGATCGACACCCAAGGGCGAAAATTGAACTCGGATTCAATATCCAGAATATCAGTGATGCATATCTTGTATTGCGGATGCTTTGTAGACTACCTCATGATCCTGGCATTGTCTTTCTCGAGAAAAGCATGGCGAGTGTCGACATTAGGCCCTTGCAAAATACTACGGGGAATCGGAGCATACTTATCAAGATGCTCCCACATCAGAGCTTGGAGGAACATGGTATTAGCATATGTCTCAATTTTCATGAAACCATTAGAGACACTTGAGTCAATAACCAAAGAGTCCAAGTTGGCAAACAGTGAACCTAAAAACAAGTTACCAATTGGAAGTTTCTCACCTTTGGCCATCCTAATGGCAAAGGGTATCACCAACGGCTTCAACAAATGTCCGCTGTCCTCAAGAACATCTCTGGAAAGCCACAAGCACAAGAAAGCAAAGAATGGACAGAGTACTATCAATGAGTTCTTCAGAATTCCATCTCTCGGCCACCAAGTATCTCAATCATTGAGCATAGCAAAATTTGGGAGACTCGTTGAATTCATGCATTTTAGCTTCCAAAGTACGAGATATCGTTTTCCTCTGTTGAGAGTTCTCCGGGAAATTTCCGACGACAGTTGGAAGATGCAACAAAGCGACTAAATCTTCTAAAGTAATCATGAAGGTGTGAGTAGGAATACACCAACGAGCAAGTAAAGCCGCGATACTGGTATATCATGATTAATGATCAAATCTCCAAAGACTTGAATGGATCGTCACTGCGCACTATCCAACAAGGTCCTCACACGCCTGTAGCCTAACATATGCCTTGCCCATCCAGAAAAATGCGTCAGCGGCTTCTGAGAAAGTTTGAGTTCCACATGAGAAGATGAATAATGTTTCCCTTCAAAACAGAACCGAATTATTGCTGGAGGAGACACCAACTTATTTTGAGCAGTAGTCCTGGGATTTATGAGCAACCGAAACGAAGAACCTATAGGACGTTTTTCAGGCCTATACAAATATTCAAAGAATCTGTCTCCGATGTTTGGAATGTTCTTGGGTTTGAGAATTTCCTCATTCCCCTGAGAAGTTCCAGAATTGTCATCCATGGAGCAGTCACAATCTCTAGAAGTGTCTTCTCTGGAAACGTCGCTTTTAGCATCATTACGGAATCGAGTCATCTTTGCCAAATAGCTGCAACATTCCACAAGAATTTCATCAGTACAATGGAATTAAAGCAATCAATCAATTACGATTCTCACAATCAGCGACTGCAAAAATGGTAATCATTAACTCTTACTTGTTTACGATTTCACGGACTTAGTGATAACAGCGTAAAACCTAAAAAAAACTTGTTCGTTCTTTCAAACCTGCAAAGTTGACCATAAAACATATTATTCAAGAGTCAACACTGACTTCTCAAGAAACTATGAATAATTCACATAACTTTCCATGTGAACATTCGCTGATTTTTACGTGTACATACACTATAAATCACTAAACTCATGCATACACTACGAATTCATCAACTCATAAATCGTTTGCTTTCAACAATTTTTCATAAATCAAAACTTGATTTATATTTAATAAAGCGTGAATAAGTCACACATCTTTTTTTTTAAAAAAAAATTTTCGTGAGTTAATAACTCACTTAAATATACCAAAAAAAAAAAACTTTTTTGCTCAATCGAGCATTCGTTTATGAAACAAGGGTCTTTTCTATTTTTGTAAAAGTCTACATATTTCAAACAAAATTTTGGAAGTTCGTAAACAAATTTTCATCATGAACTCCAGGTCTTTTCAAAATTCCTTTAACTTTAAGGATTATTATTCACTACTTTTATTACGAACAATCCTACGTTCTTAAAAGTATTTGGAAAGTCCATGCTTTGAAAAAAAACTTGGGTTTTCATGAAACCTAATAAACAAAACTTTTACTACTGCAACTATACCATGTCTATGCAAAATTTTATGTATTTCTTCCATATTAGGAATTTTTGTTCGTTTCCTAAACTAACGAGAAAAACGGGCATTCATACGTTCTCTAAAAACAGATTCTTCATAAATCCTACGTATACACAAAACTATGGGATTTTTGTTTTATGAAAAATTCATAAAATCATAAAACACACAGCAAAAAAAATATATATATATATATATTGGCACGGACTTACCTGGTCGGCGCCGGCCGGAATTCTGCCGGACGGTGATCGACGATGGGTGATGTACGGCGAATTTCCTTCCTCTCCTGCTGCTGCTCACGTGAAGGTGGTGAAGGGATGAAGATGCTTGGTCAATCAAAACAAAAATATTAGGGCTTCACCCTTTTATATTAATTTTATTTCCAAAACCTAATAAAACACGGGTTTCCTTTTTGGGCTCGGGCCCGCAAATCCTAAATCAACCGAACGGACTTTTGATGACCAAATCAGCGATGCTCCATTCCTCCATGCTCACGGAATCGCACTCTATCACGCTATCAGGGTCCTCACCTGAACATTTGCTCGCACATGACACCATTGGAGCAAATCGAGGATTCTGAAACTACCTTTGTAGACTAAGTTCAACCACGATCTTGTCGACTGAAAATCACCATCTAATGCTTACTGCGGAACATGAGTGTTCTTCACTAAGCAGGGGACTTAACGTTGATGGTGGATTTTCAACAAAGGTCAAAACCGTAAAATCATGATACTTCAAGTTTCTGATACGGCTTCATGCATGTGACGATTCATATTTACGAAGCCATGATGAACATGTCTTTCGAAAAGCCTCCACTAGCTGAGCGTTCGATCCCTGGTATTTCATTGTGCCCTCTATGTAGAATAATAGAATTGGACGGTCCTACTACATAATTGTTTGTTGAGAAGGCTTAATGCCTTCATGACGTCGGTAATACTCATTCTTCCCTGACTACATGAGAGCGACCCCCCTTTATATAGAAGAACGATTGGGCGGTTCTCCGTAAGATTGAGAGCAACATCGCCTTCAGGACAGTGACAATCACTGATCCTGACTATGTAGGGTGACGTGTATAGACTCGGGCGTTCTCGTAAGATTTGAGAACGCCTTCGGGATATTAGCCGTCTCCTGACTATGCACATAGATTAATTCTGCCGTGACATTCACCACTAAATTCCCAGAATGATCTATTATTGCTCCTATTCCATGGTCGAATCCACGGCCTGATCCCATGGAATGGCAATAACAATTGCTCATATTCCATGGTCGAATCCACGGCCTGATCCCATGGAATGGTAATAACAATTGTTCCGATTCTATGGTCGAATCCACGGCTTGATCTCATAGAATGGCAATAAACAACTGTATTATCTCATTACTCCAATTTCATAAATCCTATGGAATGGTAATAGATAACTTTATTACTCCGATTTTATGGTCGAATCCACGATCCCATGGAATGGTAATGCCTGTTTTATTATTCCGAATTCATGGTCGAATCCACAGCCGATCCTATGAATTGATAATAAATAACTACTCATTCTTATTGTTCAATTTCATGAATTATTCTACACTGAATTTCATGGATTAGTAATAAATACTCAATAACCGGGCATCTGGATCATCACTGAGTAAGCCCCACAAAAATGGTGTAAGTGTACTCGACAATGATGCACGACTGAGCACCCGGATGCACGAACGAGCATCCAAAAATATGGACAGATGAGGAATCCTACGCAAAACATGAGCAAATAACAAATATTAATAAAATAATAAGGAGCGCCCAGGGGCCGGGCCCACCGGCCGGCCATGCCCTAGCCGTGGCCGGTCCCCATGCATCTTCCATTATTTTGCCCTATTTTGTTATTTTCATGAACTCATGAAAAACTCCTTGATTTTAGCAACTTTCCTTGTTTTTGCAAAATTCATGAATTCTCCATAACTTCATGGATTCATAAAAAATAATATTATAAAATAGGGAAAGGTGTGCGGGACCGGATAGCCGGCCGGCCATGCCCAAGCCGTGTCCGGTCCCACACCTCACAAACCCTAGCTTTTTATAATTATTATTCCCTAAATTCATGAAATTCCTCTGTTTTAACAAAAACTCATGGATTCTCCATAACATCACGGATTCATGAAAAATAATATTATAAAATAGGGAAAGAAGTGCGGGACCGGGCAACATAGCCGGCCGGCCATGCCCTAGCCGTGGCCGGTCCCACACCCTGCAATCCCTAGTCTTTTATAATTATTATTTTCCTCAAATTCATGAAACTCCTTGGTTTGAGCAAAAAATCATGATTTCTTCATAATTTCTCAAATTTTGCTCAAATCATGAAAATTCAAAAGCCAACATGGTCGCATGACCAAGCTAGCCTCTCATGGCAATTTTGAATGTTAAAATATTCTTATTTTAATATTTACAAAATATCGATCAATTGAGCATACATGCCCATTCCAACAAAAATCAAGAATTTCAGTCAAGATAAACTCTTCTGAAAATTCACAATGTTGCTCGAACGCACATCAGAAAATACTAGAACTCTCAGTACGGAGACACGAACACCATGGTAACACGAGCATGCCTTAATGACCGACCAGAGTCATTCATAGGGCTTGCACAAAGCCGGTCCCACATGTTTTCATAATTCTGACCTAAATTGCTCATATTGGGCCCCAACTCTCTCCAACCAACCTGGAGATTGCTCAAACGACCAACAATTGATCCCATGACCACCAAGAGCCGGTCCCATGCTCTCTTGGTCGGTCCCACATCTTTCATACTCAGGTTTTGTCTAATGTTGAACCCAGCAATATTTCAATAAATGATGAAACCGGCACATAATCATCATTCTTTCACCAACTCTCCAACTGAGAACCATGGTGCACTCTCACCCGAGCAATTGGGCATCACATGGACGTCCATGGTCTCATGTGATCGGTCCCTCCTTTTCTCATGACCTATTTTCAGCAATTCGTCGACTAATGAGCAATTCATCAAAAATTAGGGTTTTGAACAAACGTTCAACAATCTGAGCAAGTTCAAACACCAAATGAATTTATGTTGATTCACGTGGATTATTTATAATATCTGGTAATCTACCAATATTTTTATATTTTATTGGGTTGCGTCACCAATAAATATTTCGTCGAATTGAGCAACTTTGTTTCGATTGCTCAAATATTGATTGGCTATCAATATTTAATAAATTATTAGTAATTTGTTGAATTGAGCAACACTTGCTCAATTGCACGTCAAATTATCAACATTTGTTAATTTGTCGAATTGGGCAATACTTGCTCAATTGCACGTCAAATTCTCAATATTTAGTAATTCGTCGAATTGAGCAATACTTGCTCAGTTGCTCGAATATTGATCCAAACTATCAATATTCAGTAATTTATCAGTATTTCGTCGAATCGAGCAATACTTGCTCAGTTCCTCAAATAATCCACATGTATTCAGTAACTCATCAATATTCAACAACTCGTTGAATTTACAATATTTGCTCAGACAAACAACATTAACATTCATGAATCGCTGAGCATTTGCCAAACATGCTCGATTCAACAAAACCTAGGCTCATTGCCTAATCAGTCAACAACTGACAAACTAAATACACGCCTGCCATGCAGACCCCACGATTCGTGAGACATCAATCACGTCAAATTGGGGGATAACAACTAGGGTTTTGGTCTGGCGGCCTACAACACGTGGATTCATCCATGACGAGAAACGTGCGTAAGTTGTGTCAACAGTTGAAGGAGTTAGCAAAGTAGTGGGTAAACGATCAGTCAAGTCTCCACACGACATGGAACTGACTTTACCACGATCTCCCATTTTCCCACTCTTTCACTCAAGAAGCCGTCACACTTACAGGGATCAGTGGTTCATCATTCTTGCAATATAAATAAGTCTAAATCGAGGACAATATCATAATCAACATCATCATTACCCGTCAACAACTCGATACAAACTTATTCACAGAACTTAACTTCAGCAGTTCAGCAATATTGCAGAAACCTTCAACACACCCACAATCCTTGATCATCACTGATCCCAAACAATTCTCAACTTCCCTCCTACAGATAAACCCATCTCCCTCTTTCCGACCGAATTGACTCTGGAACGGCCATTGTCTTGGTTTAGGCCGGAGTCCTACAGATTGATCTCTCAAATATAAGCACCCCCATTTAAGCGGTGCATCTGTGTGAGGTTCAGCAGTTAGCTCAGTTCGAGGAGTCTCGATAACACGCTCGACTCTTCACTTTCCTAAAAAACCAGCAAACCGTTTTTCCCCATCCACACAAACCAAAAGAAAATCCTCAATCATCTACTTATCCAAAACCAATCAAAACCAAAAATAAAACCTCACATCTCTCAGAAGTTCAGAAGTTCAAGAGATTATGAAAAGAAATCAAAGTAAATCAGCAAAGAAAGACTTTTGCTCCTCTTCATCCTTCAAGACTTGTAAGGCCGCCTTCTCCATGTTCAGCTCTTCAGTCAGTCTGGCAATCTTGTCCTCCTTATCCATCACAGTGTCATTGGAAAAGGGTATGTTATTCTCACACGAGTCCTTAATAGCATTTATCTTCTTACGAAGCCACTTCACGTTGAAGCCAATCTCTCAGAATTCTCCAAGTTGAACTCCCAATCAAATAGTACATCTGGAGTCACAGTATTTCTGTCCCTAGTGCATATATCACTTACAACACGCAAGATAACACTTACTTGCATTGTTAAAGAATAAGCACGCTTGGGGTCTCTAGCAACGATGATATGACCAAATTTACTCCATATTTTCTCGTACAAGTCGGTATATCCAATGGGAACACTGAATCCACCAACTAGCTCGTGATATGGGAGTGATGCATCAAATGGAGGATCAAAAGCAATCCCTGCACTCAGGTATTCATGCACTACTATACGATTCTCAATTACTGGAGCAACTTCTGCGGTCATGGTAACAGTTTCTTCAGTCTCTTCTACTCGTGGTTCGGTTTCTTCTGCCACTGAAGCAACAACAATTGAAGTTTCAGTCTCTTTAACTCCCTCACGAATTTGAAGTGCAGAGATGGTCGCTTCTTCATTGATAATCTCAGTGTTTCTCAAGCCATCATTATTAGCTCCTTCATTCTCAACTTCGGTATTTGACACCTAATACGAAGATTACATGAGATTATGATCATTCAAGTATGAAACCGAAAAAAATCATAAACTCCAACATACAAGTGGTCTAACATCATCAAAAAAGTTCTTCATTTTACATGTTATACATCAGCAAATAGCGTGGAAATCATGAAAACACGTTTTACAATAAGCTCGCCTGAGATGATTTTATACTGCCCTGTATAAAACGACGAACTGGGAGAAATTGGTGAAGAATATAAGGTCGAGTCATATACCATTATATTCATATGGATGTCATCTAAAACATATTAAAATTTCCTAACGATCGGATGAACGAGCAAAAATATGTAGTCAAATTATTGGACCACATGACAGCTGAAAATTTTTTGAAAGTCTCCTGGAAGTTTACTGTTTCGCTGATTTCAGCCCCTAAACATGCTCAAAACTCTAAAAGCTTCTTCATTAAAGCTTGGAAATTTCCTGGGCATAAGGATGCATGGGTAGATTGCGAACATCCGACATCGTATGAAGATTCTACAGCGTTTTTGCTAAAGGGATGAATTCTGAAATTTCTGGTGACGTATTTCGACAAAACTTTTCGTATATTCACATGAATTCTCATTAGTTCATTCATAAATCAAGAAATTTATGCTTCTATGGATAAAATTCAAGAGAAATACTTACTTGGGTGGTCTACGAAGTGTTCAAGGATCCTGGATTGCTCGTATCAACATCAAGAGCACCATTGCTTACATTCGGTTTTGAGCTCTGGGAATTTTCTTTATCGCCATTTTCTGAGGATGAGCGAACATCACCAATACTCTCCACTTCCATGGCGACATCCTCCTGGATATATTCTCAACAATTAGCATTTTATCCACAAAACATCATAATTGGTTATATGGAGAAATACTTACGGCCTCTTCTTCACTCAAACCAGAAACTGTCTGCCCAGCAGCAGAGAACTGAAGACCGTCAATACTTGATGGAGTAACATTCTGTAACAAAGTAACAAACATTGGTTTTACGATCCTAATTACATGGATGATAAGAAGTCATGGTGAAAGAAATATCGACAACTCACTAAAGAAATCACTGGGGACTTTATGGTGTTAGGTAACATCTTATAATTCTTATTCCTGCCTTCTCCACCATGAATAATCGCTTCAGTTTCTGAGAGGTCTACATCGATTCCAGGTCTTACGTTACGACCGTCATGTGGAAAATTTTTGATGCAATAATCAAAACGCAATTATCATAATCTTATGAAGACTTCGTAAAGAATACTTACTTGTGAACATCCTAGAGATGTTTTACGTTTATCACCACCAAGGAAATGCTTCAATCTTGGTCGAGTAGCAATCATCTCAGCAGAAGGAGGCTCCCTCACTAAAGGTTGATTAACTCTCACAAAATCAAGTAAACGCCTGAGTTGTTGATCCCAAAAGTTTATGTAACCCGGAGTTACATATGTGATTCTATCATAGCTAGGGAACCAAAATTCACTTCCTTCCACATGTGTGCGGTCCAGACGGGTCATGAGTTGTTCAACTGAGGGTTTACTTCTTCAAAAAGTCGGAACACACTGATCCATACCCATTTGCCGAGCTGCCCTATCAATATTGTATTCTTCGACTAAGAATTCACCATGTATTATTGATATCAGATGACCAGGAGTGCAACTCAACATAAAAGACCTCTCGCCGTCGCTCAAATCAGCACCAGATTTCAAATTCATACTCACTTCAGTATTAAAAGTTATCAACTGAGAAATATAAGGAGGAACTGACACCCATGGGCGGAATTTGAATTCAGATTCACGGTCTAAGACATCAACGAAGCGAGTCTTTAGTCGAGGTTTCTTTGTGGACCAGCGCATGATCCTGGCATTGGCCTTCTCAGAGAAAACATGGCGAGCATCAGCATTCAATCCTTGCAAGATGGTACGTGGAATGGGTGCATAATTCTTGAAACGCTCCCACATCAAAGATTGAAGAAACATTGTGTTGGCATAGCATTCAATCTTCATAAAACCATTCGAGATGCTGGAGTCTATAATCAAGGAGTCTAAGTTAGAGTACAAAGAACCCAGGAACAAACTACCTATTGGGAGTTGATCACCCTGAGCCATCTTAATTGTAAAGGGAATCACGAACGGCTTCAACAAATTTTCAGCATCTTCAAATACATCTCTGGACAGCCATAAACACAAGAAAGCAAAGAATAGATAATGTACCGTCAATGTGCCACCTGTAAGAGTACTTCTCGGCCACCAATGTATTAACCAATGAGCATAACAACCTTTGCTGCCGAATGCCTTATTAATCTCCTCCATTACAGTTGTCAAGATGTTAGAGATTGCAATTTCCTCTGATGAAGAAAGACCTTCAGGAAGGTTACCCGTGATTGGAAGATGCAACAAAGAAACTATATCTTCTAAAGTAATGGTAAACTCTCCCCATATACATATGAAAGAGTGAGTTGGAATACACCAACGAGCAAGAAGAGCTACCATACCTCGTGCATCATGAAAAATAAACAAGTCTCCAGAAGCTTGGATAGCCCATATTATTTGTGCATCATGCAGCTTGGCTCGAACCCGAGGAAAACCTAGCATATACCTCGCCCATCCAGAAAACTTTTCTAAAGGCCGTCGAGAAAGCTTAAATTCAATGATTGATGCAGAAAAATATCCTCGTTCAAGACAGAACCGAATGGCTGCTTGGGGAGTCACCAATTTTTTCTGAGTAACCTATCTATGATTTATCAGAAGACGAAATGTTGGAGTTCTGAGACGCTTTTCAGGCCCTTGATCCACAAAGAATGCATCCTTTATGTTTGGAACATTCTTGATTCCAGGTGTTTCATCTTCGCCAATAGAAGTCTCATCCATACATGAATCATCCTTAGAAGCATCATTATCCGCGCATGCATCATCTCTGGGGGCATCATTATCTTGGGAATCAGACATCCTTGCGAGGTAGCTGTAAGATTCACATAATATTCTACTTCAGTATATTATCCAGATGCAAACTTCGACAAGATGATGGAATCATGCAAATGGCAAAATGCTCAACTAGCATCTACAAAAATGGTAATTCTTAACTCTTACCTTTTACGATTCCACTAACAATAGTAATTGTAATGGAAGAGTTAACACTTCAAAACTCGTTCGTCTCTTCGAAGTCTACAAAAGACGAACAAAACTTAGATTTTCATAAAATCATGAATAATTCTATTGTGTGAACATTCATCATAGAATTATGAAAACTAAACAATATTTCATCATAAGTAATTGTTTACTTTAAATTCGGGCTTTGATTTTCAAAAAATAAATAAATATATATATATATATATATATGTTCATATATAAGAGAGAAACGTGAATTATTCACGTAAATAAAATCCGTGACCATGTCATGGTTTCATGAAAATTGTGGATATTCCAAGGTTTTATCAAAAATACATATATTTTTCCTTCGTACAATCGTCTGTATTTGAAACGAGGGTTTATTTCGATTTTGTGAAAACTCACACTTTTCAAGATAAGGTTTTGGTTTCCATGAAAGCTCATAAACAAAATTTTATCACCAGACACAAGTCTATATAAAAAAAATCTCTCATAAGTCAGGGATTATTACTAGTTTCTTAAACTAACGATCAAACGAACATACGTTTTCAAAAACAAGGGTTTTCTACAAAACTCACACATGTATATAATTTTAGCATGATCAAGACATGAACAACTCATGAACTTCAGCAAACAAACAAAAAAAAAAATCGCGTACCTGGTCGGCGCCGGCCGAAATATGACCGGACGGTGGCGACGACGGTCGACGGCGATGAAAACTCCGGCGCAAATTCTTCTCCTCCCTGATGGCGTGAGGGTGATGAAGAGATGAAGGTGGTGTTCGTGTAAGAGAAAAAAAAAAAAAAGGAATTTATTCCCTTTTATATCAAAATTTATTTCCAAAACCTAATTCCACAAGGATTTCATTTTTGGGCCCGGACCCGCGAATCCTAAACCGATCAAGGTTTCATCATCAAATCAGCGGTTCAACACCAATTTATGCTTATTAGACGATGCTCTACCATGCCACTGGGATCTTCGTTCAAGCCGTGGTTCACTCGCGCAATCGAAAATCCGGTAACATCTTATCTTACGACTAAGTTCAATTACTTATTTCGTTCGTTGGAAAATCACCATTCAGTGCTTGATGAGGAACATGACTGTCCCTCACTAATCAGGGAACTTAATGTAGATGGTGGATTTTTGACAAGGGCTAAAATCTTAAAACCATAATTATACATGCTCCTGATCCAGCAATCAGATGGGTATTGAGGCTCATGTCTCTCATTGAAGCATGAAAGCTCATGCCACAAGAATCTCTGATTGAGTATATGCCACAAGAATCTCTCAGAGTGTAGTGTCTCAACTGAGGCAACGACATATCTCATGAATACTGAGCAATTTCAGTAATTACTTATATATAGAATCGAAAGATTGGACGACTCCCAGACAACTTGCCTGCTAGTATAGAGCAATAACGTCTTAAGGATGTAACAATTGTTTTCCCTGACTATATAAAAGAAATATGACGCTTGAACAAGCTCATATCACTCAATTCATGAATAATTAATTCTCCTAGACGATCGTACTAGTATATAGAGCCATCGATTAATTATTCCTAAATCATTAGATTCATTAACTGAATCCCTGGAAAATATTCTATGTTTTCCATAATATTTCATTACTTCAATTCATGGTTCTTCCCCAGAATTCCATGGGTTAGTAATAAATATTCAACACACGGCATCCGAGTGACTATCGAGTAAGCCCGACTAAAATGGTGCAAGTGTACTCAGCAATAATGCACTAACGAACACCTGAATGCACAAACGAGCATTCCAAAATACGAAGGAACGATGAACCTATGCAAAATAGGAACAAAATATTTAATAATAAAATATTAATCAAGGCGCTGGGGACTGGGCCCACCGGCCGGCCGGTCGTGCCTTGGCCAGTCCCACGCCCGATTTTATATTTTATCCTATTTTCATTATCTTCCTTGATCTCATGAAAATCCTTTCATTTGAACAAATATCCTTCGTTTTAAGGAAACTCCTCAGTTTCATGGTGTTTCCTTCACATCAAGGAAATAATATAAAATTAGGAAAGGTGTTGTGGGACCGTGTCTACTATCCGGACGGCTATTCCCTAGTCGTGGCCGGTCCCACACCTCATGATTCCTCATTATTTTATTATTATACCCCTCATCTCATGAAAACTCCTTAATTTCATGATATTTCCTTCAAGTCATGAAAAATAATATAAAATTAGGGAAACTTGTGGGACCGAGCTCTAGCCGGCCGGTCATGCCCTAGCCGGTCCCATACGCCCCTTATTTTTTTTATGTCTCCTTCATTCCATGAAATTCCTTGATTTCATGATATTTCCTTAAAATTATGAAAATTCCTTCAAATCATGAAATAATACGTAAAATAAGGGAAAGCTCACGGGACCAGGCCCTAGCCGGCCGACCATGCCCAAGCTGGTCCCATATGCCCTTATTTTATTATTATTAACATTATTTGTTTCCTTCATCTCATGGAAACTCCTTCACTTCAAGGAAAACTTCTTTATTTCAACAAACTCCTTGATTTTATGGTATTTCCCTAAAATCATGAAAAATATAATAAAATTAGGAAAAGTGCTATGGGACCGGGCTCATTGGCCGGCCATGCCTTGGCCATATCCGGTCCCACACTTCATGATTCCTTTATTTTATAATTATTTTCCTTCATCTCATGAAGTTTCCTCAGTCTCAGCAAAATCCCCGATTTCTTCATATTTTCTCAAATGATTGCTCAAACGCACATAAGAAAATATCAAAATTCTCAGGACTGAGGCACGAGCATTTTGGCGAGGCGAGCATATTACCTTGACCGACCTAGGTTGGTTCTTTGGCTTGCAAGGAGCCGGTCCCGCGCATTTTCACAATTTGACCTAATTTGCACAATTGCACGTATTAGGTCCAGAATCCTTCCAAACAATTTGGAAATTCATGGCATGATCGTTAGTCGATCCCGTGACCAACCAGGGTCGGTTTCATGACCCATTGGTCGGTCCCTCATCTCTTCATAATTAATTAGGTTTTATCACCTAAGGCTCGGACGAGCATTATTTTAATAAATGATTAAACCAGCATTTAATCATCCTTTCATCAATTGATCTTCAAGAGGCTTTGGTATTTTTGTTCACTTCAACATCTGGGCGCTACATGGTTGATTCGTCATCCCATGAATCCGGTCCCTCCTTCACTCCATGGATGATTTTTAATAAATCATCAATTCATCAATTGATCAAATTAGGGTTTCGAATCCAAGGTTCATAACTCCAGATTCAAACACTAATAATTTTATGTTGATCCCATGATCAACATTTTATTAACTATACACGGTTTACTTGCCAGTATTTTAATTTAATATTTTATTTTGGTCCTGCTACCAATAATTCATCAAACGAGCAACATTTGCTCAGATGAGCAATATTTGTTCAGACTAAGGAATATTGGTTCAACTATCAATATTCAACGATTCATTAAATGAACAATATTTGTTCACCTTATCTATCAACAGTCATTCGACAATTATACCTCTATCTCAATAGACACGTCCAATTCATGAGTCTTAGAAAATTTGCAAATCACGTTCGACTCAGCAATACAAGGACTCATCGTCCCATGAAGTCAACAAATGACTCATTAAAACAACGAGACATCAATCGTGTTACATGGGGGGATATTAACTAGGGTTTTGGTTTGGCGGTCTACGGCACATGTGTTCATACACACGATGAGAATGTGAGCAAGTCGTGCAATCAGTTGAAGGAGTTAGCAAAGTAGTGGACGGAAAATCAACCAAGTCTCCGCACGATGAGCAACTGGTTTTAACACGATTTCCACTTCCCCACTCTTTGACTCCAGCAACTGTCACACTTCATGGGATCAAGGTGTTTACAATTCTAGCAATATAAATAAGTCTCTGAAATCATGATTGAAAACAAGACAATCTGACGTCAAATAGATAACACGATATTAACAACTCAACGTCTGAGCAATTACTCTCAACAGAGCAAATTCAATCATTCAGAACTTATCTTATTTCAGAATACACAACACACCTACAATCTTCGATCACCATTGATCTCACACATTTCTCAGCTTCCCTCCTACAGATCGACCCATCCTCTATTGTGACCGAATTGACTATGGAACGGCCATTGTCTTGGTTTAGGCCGGAGTCCTACAGATTGATCTCTCGAATTCAAAACACTCCCTTCTTGCAGTGCATCTGTGTGAGGTTTGACAGTTCGCTCGGTCTAAGGAGTTTCCTCCGCACGGTCGTCTCCTCAATTCCGTAAAAACCAGCAACTCGTTTTTCCCCTTTTACAGTCATTTACTTTATATTTCCGCATTATAATTGTTTTATTATAATTAAAGTAAATTACACAAACGTTAATTCCTATTTACTTGATAAGAAATCCTATTGTGTTTGGTTAAGTCCGAACCCTTTTATCAAGTAAACATACTTCGTTGTTGTATTGTCTCGATATCGTATCCATAGACGATCACACGAAGTGTGAACTAATTAGTTGTATTGTCTTGACTCAGTCCATAGATAATCACTTTCATAGAAAGGACTTATAGGTAGGAAAAGTTTTAGCTTGAGGTATATTTGGGTACCCTCACATTTTCAATTGGTATCAGAGCAGGCAAACACGAAAGATCTAACAATCTGTGTTTGGTGCGATCCAACCTATAAGACATGAGTCAAAAGAAAGTTAAGCGAGAGCGAAAATTAAATAAAGACACAGTTAACGTATCACAAAACATTGGAAGTTTTGATTTTAAGAAATGTTTAAAAGGGGCTTCTTCATCAAGTTCTAATTTCTCTTCTGAGAATAAGTCTGAAGGTTCTCTAGAGGAGATTATGTTAAGCCATGTTTTTCGCAATCAATGATATTATGAAAAATCTCTTTTTGATGACGAAATTTTTTTGAGTTCTATGCTTGAGATTTCTGATGAAAGATCAAGTGTAAAAACTTCTAAACTAAAGGAATTGAGCAAACAATTTCTTACTTGTTCTAGTGAACTTCTTTTAGCATTTGAAAGAGAGCGATATTTAACTTTAAAGTATGAAAATCTCGATGAAGAGCATAACTTGCTGGAAAAAAAATTCTCATAACAAATACAGAGTCTTAATGACAAAGTATGTGCTAGTCTTTCTCAAGCTGAGAAATATCGTAATGTGGCTCTTGAAAAAATACGTTTGTTGAAAAAGAAACTTTTTGAATCTGATGCAAGGATTAACTCTCAACAAAAGAACTTTGAAGAGAAATAAGGAGAGTATCTCTCACGAGAAATACACCTTGAGTCTGACCTAGCAAGTGCTCTTGATAAAATCAAGATGCTAGAAGAAGAAAATTTGCTCTTGAAAAAGAGCATTGATAGCTCAAACAGTGTAACCTCAATGTTAGAAGCAAGTAGAAATCATCGTGATACACGAGGATTGGGCTATAAGGGAATAAATGCTTCAAATATTAGCAAAGAGGCAAAATTTGTTAAAGCTACAAATTCTTCTCAACCAGAGACTTCCACTGATGTCAAAAATGATACTATTCCTTGTAAAGAAGTAAAACCAGTCAAGCCTAAGAATCATGTTCAACCATTCTCTTCAAGTACAACAATCAAAGAGAGCACATCTGCTAATGTCAAGAAAGCAACAACGTTGAACAAGGATAAGAAGAATAAGAAAACTCGTTGTGATCCAATATAAGAGGATCCACAAAAAGGTAACATTAAAACTCATACTTCGTATATTTATACTAAGCATTGTTATTATTGTGGTAATAAGGGACACTTGCAATGGGGATGCAAAGTTCGTAAGATACAAGATGCACTTTCTATTGTATCAAACGAATTGGCTAAGTTTTCTCCTCATAAGAACTCAGATCGGTATTGTCATAAGTTTAGGAAAAAGAATTATTATAATGATAGTTCAAACTTTGCATATCACCCGACAAGGTCATTTTATAAAAGACCCAATTATAGAAAGAGAGATGACTTTTTAAATGCAAAAACAAGATCTGATGTTCCAAATTGGAGAAAGGGTTTTTCGCAAAATATTCAAAAGGATAATGATCCTAATGGTATGAAGGAGAAAGCTGCTCCTGCGAAACGCAACTCTAAATGGGTCCCTAAGTCCTCCATAGCCAAGAAGGGACCAAAAGTTAGTCACAAGAATGACTCTCAGTTGTTAATTGTTGGTGACAATAATTAGAAGAGTCTTCTTGAAAGTCTAAAGAAAGACATTATGTCTGAAATCTCTTGTACTAGTAAAGGTTGTGATAATGACACTCTTCATCACAAGTCAAAGAAGAAAAACAAGAGATAGAACAAGAGATAATAATCCAAGCAAGAGGTCAAGAATGATGATTCTGTCTTAGTCACTCGTGATGAACAAGACAAGGATCAACTCAACACAACCTAGTTGTTTTGGAATGTGCATACTCACCTTGGTGCTCAATTTTTTGAAAGGTAAGGAAGCACATGAAACTGAGCACATGATCTCTCGGTTATTATATGACTAATTAACATCTTTAGGAGATTTCTTTTCTTCTATACTCATACTTTGTCTATCTATATTTGAGGTTTTGATATAAACGGTAATTGTGAGTTTATGATGTTGATATCTACTGATCATATATACGTAGTTCTTGTTTTTACGGTTAAAACGAGCCAAAAGTCACTGAATTCGGACATCGTATGCAAAGGTTATGTCAAAAACAGTTTAGTGTTGTGATCCGTCATAAATAACACTTGGGGTACCGATCCTAGTGATAGGTGCAAAATGGGGAACCGATCCTAGTGAGAGGTCCCTATACGAAGAAGTGTAAAACTGTTTTGCCCATAACTTCTTCGTCCGAACTCGGAATGACCTCATTCTTTTTGAGTTGTTTTCGTAATTCAATTTCCTACAAGATTGAGGTAATTGCAATACTTGATTTTATGTTGAATATTTATGGTGTATTGCAAATTGATTTATTGTAATACCCCGATATTCGGCAGTGGTTGGCCAAATGGAATATAAGTAATGGTCTGTCCTTTCCTAACAGCGAGGCCTTTTCAGCACAATTGGCTCCAGAGTTGACAGAAAACTCTACAGTTAAGCGTGCTCGGGCGGGAGTAATCCAGTGATGGGTGACCATCCGGAAAGTTTTTGTTGGATTACCGCAGCGAAGCCCGTTGAAAACCCCACACTGCCGGATAACCACAGTGGATAAGTGGGGACAGTATCGGTAGAGGGACGAGTCATTACAAATGGTATCAGAGCCAACAACGGTTCACCTGCCGAGGGTGGGAAGGAACGCTGGACGGGGTTGTTCCAGGTGCTCTCATGAGGGGCTGGGAACGTCGGAGATCTGGGCTTGTACATATTCCGGAGCCGAGGAAGACTCCAATTTAAGGAGGTGGTATTGTAATACCCCGATATTCGGCAGTGGTTGGACGAATGGAATATAAGTAATGGTCTGTCCTTTCCTAACACCGAGGCCTTTTCAGCACAATTGGCTCCAGAGTTGACAGAAAACTATGCAGTTAAGCGTGCTCGGGCGGGAGTAATCCAGGGATGGGTGACCATCCGGAAAGTTTCTGCTGGCTTACCGCAGGAAGCCCGTTGAAAACCCCACACTGCTTGGGATAACCGCAGTGGCTAAGTGGGGACAGTATCGGTAGAGGGACGGGTCATTACATCTATGAGATGTATGATTTCGGTTTCATGACCTTAATATTCGATCTCATAATGTTGTGAACCCTTATGGTTTGGGTGTTTTTTATTTAGCAAGATTAAATTCTAGCCCATGTTGGTATGCTTTATCAAAGGATCATGAGGGGTTCTGGTAGAAGTAATATGTGAAAAAGTCACAATATGTTGAATCGTTTTTGGTTTAGCATAACAACATATGTGTTTCGACGGTTTTCAACTTTTGCTTGTAATTGTTAAACCGGTTTTCAACCTTTCAATGGTAAAGGTTGGTTGTTGTTATTCTTTTGTTTTGCATAAGGATGACAACATAAGGATATTTCGATATCAATTCTCACTGGAAGAAGATGCAAATATATTGGAGAAGCGGATGTGAAATTTGAGGTAACAATGTTGTCAGTTGATTGTTTTCCTGTTTAAGAAAAGCCTGATTTTATTTCATACATATTTTGCTTTTGCTTAACAAAATTTCGGTATAATTGATGTTTTATTCCATGATGTGTGTATGGATGTGTGTGTGATTCAGTTGTTTCCGGTTAAGAAAAACTATTGTTATCTTGCTTTATTGTGTGGTATCAATTGTTTAGGCTTACAAAATTTAGGTGAAATTGCGGTGCTATAATGTCTATGTTGTTTCAATTGCTTCCGGTTGAGGTGAATAATTATGCAAGTTGATTTATTTGGTTTGTATGAATTATTTATGGCTTAATGAAAGAAAAGGTTTACGGGATGGATTGTTTAGTCCAATTGGATTCTGGATAAGAGAAACTAAGGTTATCTTAGTTAGACTTATAAAAGTGGAGGTTTCGGTTATTCAAGTCTAATCGAATGCCTTAACAAGAAACGCTAGTTAACTAACATAGTACTTGTCTTGTTTAAAATTTAAAGGTCTAAGTTATATGGATAATTAGAACCTGATGAGAAAAATAGAGTTATCTTTAATTTGGTCTTATCGAATGCAGCGATTGTATTTGTATAATCGGTTTAACAAATGGACTAAGGTGCTTAGTTGATTTTTGGTCTGCTAAACTAAATTGGGAAAATTGCTTCGGGCAATTGTTCCTTGATAACATATCAAAAAAAATTACTTTGTAGTTTCGGTTTTGATATTGGTTATAAAAAATGGTATGTGGAACCCTCGTGCTTAACTCTATAGGTTTGTAAGTCTATTTTGAGATTTGTAAGATTCTTTTCATGTTGTCCTTTATTTTTTAGTTTCTTTGTCATTTTGTGACAAAAAGTGGGAGAAATATATGGAGTAAATAAGTGATACTGGTATTGATTTTATATTGATTAGTATCACTAAGGAAAAGAACAATTGTGCTTAAACGTTTATCTAACGAAAGAGTGAAAGCATAGACTAGCGTTCGT
>JAJJWW010013261.1:0-39642 GCA_023531295.1 Papaver armeniacum
TGAAGACTTACCACCCTATGAATCTATCTGAAACCTCTTTTATTTTCTCGGGCCTCTTCACAGATTTCTTTCATTTGGTCAAGGGTATATGAATAACTTAATTAATTCCCATAAATGGGTATATGCTCTACTTGTGCAACTAGAACCTAAATTACTTAATTAAACTTGACTGATATATAGATAAGATATTAAGATCAACGACAGACTTAATGTGACGCACAGGTTTTTATAACTAATGTATTTCTTATATACTTCACGACTGCTTGAAAGGGAAACTTCTCTATCTCATAAACTTAAACAAAGGCATGAGAAGGCAAGGCAAGATGCACGTATACAGCTACAACTTGACATTAAGCAATAACCTAATGAAGCAAAAAGTCGTCTAGCTTTGATCTAAATTAATTAGATATTTGCACCAAAATAGAAAACTTAATTCTTCATTCATCATCCCAACACAACTGTCGGTCCTATCTCTTTCTCCAAATGTTATTTATCCCTAATCTCTGGTATGAGTCACTTTACTCTCGGTACTTGGGATAAACTAGTGGTAATACAAAAATTGAGATCCTCAATCTAAACGGATATGCTAGCTAGTCACTTGTTATAAAATATTTGAGCAATTGTTCATTTCCTCCTATAAATACACGTATCAATGAACTTCATTTCTCATCAACTGTTCTCTTCAGCATTCGGTGATATAAAATTTAAGCTTTCATTAGTTTTCATCATGAAACTCATTTTCTTAACAGTAGCAGCCTTGTTAGTCTTTGTCTCTCAAGCCCAAAACACCCCACAAGACTATCTCGATGCTCATAATACAGCAAGGGCATCTGTTTATACTGGTGCTGCATTAACTTGGAGCGTTGCGATCGAAAATTATGCTAAAAATATCGCTAATTCAAGAAAGCCAACTTGTTCAATCCAAGCTACGATCCCAAGAGTATATGGTGAAAACTTTGCAATTAATCAAAACTACATTACAGCGTCACTGGCTGTAGGCATTTGGGTTTCCCAGGGAAACTATTATAGTTACCCTACCTGTGCCCCAGGTCACACTTGTGCTCAATACACGCAAGTGGTTTGGCGTAATTCGATTCAGTTAGGGTGTGCTCAAGTCAACTGCACAAACAGTGCTACGAAATTAGTTGTCTGCTACTACGATCCTCCAGGTAATGTCCCAGGCGAACTTCCTTACTAGTTTGGCAAATTCGAAAGAATTCGTCTAGCCTGCGGGTTACATTGTGTGTTTCACATTACGTATGAGGCATATAAGGAGGATAATGTAGAACTTATAATGTAGTTTTATCTGTTGTAATAAAACTCTCTGTTACGATTCGGTAGAAAAATGTATTAGTTTAACTCTATTTCTTGGATTTTGAAGCTCCTCCATGGGTAAAACGGATTAATGTATTTCCTAGATTAAGTTCTAATATGATGTGATTGTGATGCCCAACTTTTAAACCAGTAACTCTTCATACAAATCGGAGCAATCATATCCTGAACAAAAAAATGGTATCTAAACCATGAATCCAACAAGGCCAAGAACACAAATCCAGTATGAAAAGCTTGGCATGAATACCTCAAACCTGTTCAATAAATGATTCATATATATTAAATGGAAGTTCATGTCTCGAAGTAGATATTCTCAAACCATAATGAGTGAGATTGCTTCCATAAACTCTTTACTAGAAGTGGTGAATATTCAAGAAGGGGTCGTGGATTCTAGATTGTGGATGGTGGATAGAAACAATACGGTTGATGGTTACACGGTTAAACGCGGGTTTGATTCTCTTTGTGATCAAGGCGATATTAGCTTCCCAAGTGAGATTATTTGGAGTAGACATTACCCGTACAAAGTAAATTTTTTTCTTTGGCTTTTATACCATGAAAGGTTGATGACGACGGACAAGCTTATTAGAAGAGGCATGGATGTGGATAGGGTGTGCCGGTTTTGTGAAGAAGATGATGAAACAAGTACCCACTTGTTACATGATTGTTGGCGAACAAAGAGAATTTGGGATTATTTTTCCGAAGGATGCAACTTCAATTGGAGTTATGATAGTAATATTTCCGAAACTATAAAAAATTGGAGACATGATTGGGGTGATGAAAGACTTAATGGCATATGGAACAACTTACCGGTCGCAATATGGTGGTGCATTTGAAAGAAAGAAATTCTAGAATCTTCAATCACAAAAAGAGAAACTTGGAAAGTCTAATTCGAGATATTAAGATTCAAGCTTATTTTTGGGTGGAGTCACACACTAAAATGTTTGGGTTGACGGCTAACATGGTGGTAGCTTTATGGGACTCGTATTTCTATCGGCCGCGTTGAGTTGGATATGAGACATTTGGTGTTTATTGTCTTGTTTTTCTCTCTTGACGTTTTGTTCTTTGTTCTTTTCTTTGGGTGATCGACTCCAAACTCGGTTTCCTTTTTTGTTTCGGTTGTATTTGTTGGGTTGAGGTACCCCCTAAGTACCTCTATTTCAATGAATCCTTTCCTATTGACCGATCAAAAAAAAAAAAAAAAACTATTTTACATGCACTACGCACTGAAATTATATCTGGAGTCATACACTTCATCTCTAGTTAGAACTTAGAAAAGTTATCTTACATACATGTTCTCTTTCCCGTCCACATACCCACGAAAACAACTTATTTATACCAGATCTGACTTTCTATTTAGATAGCAATTGAGAGGATCCATCAATCAAAAACGAATCTAATACATTAGATATTATACTGTTACCTTTCTTAGCTGATATTTTGTGTTATTCTCATTAAGTCGAGTATACTCAAGATACTCTCTATATTATTTAATAACGAATGGAATGGAAAACCAGGGAAGGGAGTTTAACCATTATCCAAGATGATATCAGCCTAAACTCGATCCATCACTCCCTCTCCTCTTCTAACCAAAACTCAATGGCTAGTGAAAAGAAATCAATACATCCCAAGCTTGTCGCTACCAACATCAAAACCCTTATTCCCATTCTCCTAGACATCAAACAGTAATGAGTATTCTTCATGGGTGTTTTTATTCGAACTTCATCTTCAAGCTCACAGCCTTCTCTTCCTTATTGACGGAACTGCAACACCTAAGGATCTTGATGACGATACCGTGAAACAACTCGATGCTCTTTGTCGCCAATGGATGTTCTCTACCATGGACAAAGATATGATGCTCAAAGTTCTCAAACCAGGCAAAACTGCTAAAGAAATCTGGGATCATCTTAAGAAGCTCTTTCAAGACAATAAAGGAAGTCGAGCCGCAACCCTTGAAAGTAAGTTCGTTAATCTCAAATTTGATTGCACTAGTGTTGATGATTACTGTGATAAACTTAAATCGTTATCCGATTGATTACGTGACCTTGATTTCCCCATGAATGACAAGATATTGGTTATCCAACTTGTCAATGGTCTTCCGGAGGAATACAATATTGTTGCCTCCTTCATTCAGCAATCTATGCCCGGTTTGATACGCCAAATCCCGCCTAAGAACGGAAGAGATTCGTCGCTCTCAAAGAAACCCTACCATCTCCTCCAACAAATGGGTTGCCGTTGCTATGAACTGTACCAACCGTCCAAACAGATCCAACAACAATGGACTCGGCGTGGTCCTCGTCCTCCATCCAACCCGCAATGACTCAACACATGGTGCAACACCCACCACCCTCTCCCGCCAACACCAACCATGTATAACACTCGCCGGATATCCTCGTCTTCCTAACTACCATCCTCCCCGGCAGCCATACCGGTCAGCACTCACCCCGTCCGTACCCTACATCTCCCTCCCGGCAATCTCCTCTTCAACTCGTCGACCACATGACAACAACGGTCCTTCCCACAAGCAAGAGCAGTATGCAACATGGTAAGTCACCTGGACTGGGTCGCGGTCAAGCTTATTTCACTCCTACAGCACCCACTTCTCCTTCCGCTACTACATATACCATCCCGGCCCACAATATTGCGGTCGAACAGCCTACTACTTTTTACACTCCTCCCTCACTGTGCGTACACCTACACAACGCCAACTTCTCCTTCCGCTACTACATCCTCTACTCCATCTACCTCTCCTTCTCAGATCACTCCAACTCTCACTTCAGTTCCTTCTTCTACTGTTACGGCCCCACCTGTCCTACTTCCTACTCGTCCGGTCACTAGGGCCTCTCGTGGCATTTTTCGCCCCAATCACAAACTCAATCTCTATGTCCAGTCCAAATACAAAATCTCTCCATTGCCCCGTTCTCACCTATATGCACTTAGGGACCCTAACTAAAATGCGGCCATGCTAGATGAATATTGCAATGTTGAAAACACACACTTGGGAGCTTGTTCCACGGCAATGAGATACACATGTTATTCGGTCGATGTAGCTTTTTCGCCACGAATTTCGTGCTGACGGTTCACTACACACACAAGGCTCGCCTAGTTGCGAATGGAAAATCCCTGCCAGATTGGTGTGGACTATTTTGAAACATTTAGTCTGGTTGTCAAACCGGCTACTATTTGTACTGTGCTTACGATTGCGGCTTCACGTTCTTGGCCTATACATCAGCTAGACGTCAAGAATGCTTTTCTCCATGGGGATTTAACTGAGATAGTATACATGCATCAGTCTCCGGGCTTTATTGATCCTGATCATCCCGATTACGTTTGTCGACTTCGATGGCCGCTATATGGTCTAAAGCAGCACCTCGTGCATGGTTTCAGCGTTTTGCCAAGTTTATTACAAATTGTGGTTTTAAGGGTAGTGTATGTGATCCATCTCTCTTCGTCTACCTGTCTGGATCCGAGACAGCATACTTACTCCCATATATTGATGATATTATTTTAACAGCCAATACTGATAAACTTCTTGGCAAATTTATTACTTTGATGAAACGAGAGTTTTCCATGACTGACCTTGGACCACTGCATCATTTTTTGGGCATATCTTTTCGTCGCACCTCTTCAGGCCTCTACCTTTTCACCATTTTACACAACGGATATTATTGCACGTACATCCATGACACACTGCAATCCCGTGGCTATACCTATTGACACTCAATCGAAACTCGGCAACGTCTCGGTCCTCGTAATAGAGGATACTACTTTACCGAAGCCCTGGCCGGGGCTCTTCAGCACCTCACCTTCACTAGACCGGATATCTCTTATGTCGTTGAACAGTATGTTTGTTTATGCATGATCCTAGGGAACCTCACATGTGCCCTGCTGCATCCTTCGTTATCTTCTGTGGTACCTCGGATCATGGTTCGTTTCTATCTGCTACTGTTATTACTGGATTAACTGCATATTCTGATGCTGATTGGGCGGGTTTTCCGGATTCTCTGCTCCACTTCCGCTACCGCATCTTTCCGGGGTGACAACATAGTTTCCTCGGTCTTCAAAGCGCAGTTACCGTCTCTCGCTCAAGTGTTGAAGTCGAATATCGGGAGTGGCAAATGCACTTCGCGTAAACTACATGGCTTTAACTTACTTCTCGAGTTCCACCTACCTCTACGACGTGCCGTATTGTATATTGTGATAATGTCGGTGGCCTATATGTCCAGATGATCATGTTCAAGCATCGCGCACCAAACATGTGGAAATTGACATACATTTTGTTCGTGATCGCGTTCAGTATTGGTGAAATTCATGTCCCGCACATCCCCTCGGAAAATCAATATGTCGATATCTTTACCAAGGGCCTTCCACGACAGCTATTTACTCGTTTCCGTACTAGTCTCGAGCGTCTCGCTCTTCTCCCGCTCCGACTAAGAGGGGTCTAATAGATTAGATATTATGCTGTTACCTTTCTTAGCTGATATTTTGTGTTATTCTCATTAAGTCGAGTATACTCAAGATACTCTCTGTATTATTTAATAACGAATGGAATGGAAAACCAGGGAAGGGAGTTTAACCATTATTCAAGAGAATCCAAATGCATGTTTTGGAGCGCAGTTTGGAATTGAATCATGGAACAAATTTATTTTGGTTCACAAGCTCACACTGAGAGACTTTGGGTCCATAACATATATTTGGATCGTTTATGTGCTGATTGCTTAGCTATTATGTGTTGGAAAACGATTACTAAAAATAATTTTTAAGGTTTTAATAAAATTATAATTTATTGTTTTCTTTTGTGAATGAAAAACTTATTAGTCCCACATTGTGGAGTTTCCACGTTTTAGTTGTTTTAAGAGACTATATAAGCATTTTAGTCCCACATCGGGGAGTTTTTCTTCTTAAGTTGTATTTGTCAATTATATAAACAAATTCACTACTTTTGTAAAATCTATGGGAAAGGGGTTGCTCCTTATTGTAGAGGGATCCCTAAGGGAAAATATTTTATAGCCGTTTCTTAAGCGTTCGCGATTTTCCTTAACGGTTTTTTCGGAGTTGCCAAGCTCAAGTTGAGCATCTACTACATATGCTAGTAGTAGGTGTAGTAGGGTGTTTTATCCTGGAGATATCCGTCCTGTGAGGGCTATAGCATCACTCTTGAGTGTAGCCGGGCGCTAATGTCTTAAGGGCAACGTGTTGAACACGTGACTCACTCTGTTTTTTCCAAAGTTTTGCCTTGTTGCCGTTATGAGATTTGGGGAGCTCGTCCTGTTTCATCAAAACGACTTCCACTATAAAGGAGCTAAGTATCAATAACTTTTGCTTATTTGATTTTTTCTTTGTTTTTGATTATTGCACCCAACAATCTTAAGACATTAGAATTTGTAATAATCAAGAATGGTTGATTGGTTTGTGAATCATGGATGTTAATTATGGAGTGAAAAAAAAAAAAAAACTAGAAAACGAATTTTTGGTCAGCTGTAGAGTTTCGAATTTATCTCTCAACCTAGAAGGAATTTCGATGAACCCTTTTGACACAACGTAGTGGACATCCTGATAGTTACCCACGTAAAATTTCAGAATTTTTGGAGTTGTAAAAGTATTTTTTGATATTTTACAAAACAGAGAAACGTTCTAAAAAATTCTGACGGGCAGAAATATTTTGTTAACTAAAGTAGTTTTTATGGGGTAACCATGAGTTTTTTTGATATGGTGGTTCAAACGAAGTTTGTAAATCTAGATATTATCTTCAAAACTCATATTTTATCTTCCGTTTCGGAACTAAGGTTTCGAGATGTGGTGTATTAGGTGATTGGGAAATTACCATCTCCGTAGTCAGAGTATAAACGAAGATTGTGACATGAAATGGAAAGGGACATGGCTAACAGCGCATGTGGATGAACATAATTTTTCCAAAGCCGACAAAGGTTGGAACATCAAACGCAACTCTAAGCGTAGTCTTCTTAAGAAAGGTATGTTTCATAAACCCGAATCTAGCATTACTTTAATTAAGGGTGATTTTTATGTGTGTAAAATCCTAGCCATACGGCAAGAAATTGTAGGCAACATAAAAACCTTAATTAGTAGATAGTTAATGCTAATTTAGTTGAAACAAACTAGTGCGAGTTCAAGTGGCATGATGTCGGAAGTTATTTTAATAACTAATGTGAGAGACCAAAGAGGTGGACTTTGGAGCCACCAAGCATGTTTGTTGAAACAGAGACTGCTCACCTCCTATCGAGGATAGGAGATGTCGAGAAACTCTATATGAGTAACTCACCCGTGACAGAGGTTGCATAAAAGGGAAAGGTCGAGCAAAAGCTCATATCCGTAATATTCTCACATGAATGAAGTTTTCATGTTCCGGCATATGCAAGAATCTTGTATCTTGTTGTCGTTGTAGATGGTAAAAGACTTAAGATATTAATTGAATATGGAAAACTTGTCGTACCTAAGGGCATGTGATTTTGAAGGAAACGTTATAAGACTTAAGTTCAATATAAGCTTAACGAAAAAATTGATGAAGTAGTTGATTCTTGTGTTTTTTTTTGTGTGATTGAATGTTTTTCATGGTAGACATGGAACCGTAAACTTATATAAGTCAATGCATAAACTGGGAAGGAGGTTGCATACCCAAATTTAGTTTGGATATTGAACACAAAAGTTAAATATTCGTAGAATCAAAATATGCTATAAAAACTTTTAGCAAAATTGCTCGTAGTAATTCTAAGCCCTTAGAATTAATTCGGTTAGACCTAGTTGACATGAAATCAACCCAAACTAAGGTGGTAAAAGGTGTTTTTATAACTTTCATAGATGATTGTACGAGGTACTATCTTGTATACTTACTTAGGGGTAAGGATGATGCCTTAGAAGCCTTAAGAGTATAAACTTGAAATTGAAAGTAAAGTATATGTTACCACTAAAAGGGTTAGGTCTGAACATGATGCCAAGTATGAAATTCATATTAGAGAACTTTACTTGTTAAATGGCATTATTGATGAGATCACACCTCCTTATTCACCGTAGTCTAATGGTATAGTTGATCGTAAGAACAAAACCATTAAGGAGATGATTTATGCCATGTTGATTAAAGGATTAACCGCCAACTTGTGGGGGGGAGGTCGTCCTCTGATTTTGTTATATCATGAATAGAGTAACCTTTAAAGGATTAGATAAAACTCCATATGTTTATGAAAGATAGACAACCTTCTTATGCATACGTCAAAGTGTGGGGTTGTTTAGATAAGATATCCCGAAAGTACCCCTACCGCATATTATTTTTGGTTGTGAGTTCTGGTTTTTCTGACTTTGGTGTGAATATTATTATGGAATCTAGGGATGCTTAGTTCTTTGAACATGTTTATTCTTAATCATGTACCTCATTAGAGATGTGATGTTGATCCCCTAGATTTATTTTCAAATAGTCGTGACTTATCTTTAAGGAAGATGAATTAGAGTTGATCCTAAGAGAAGTAAAAGATTAGAATTGAGACTTCTTATGGACCTGACTTCTTAATAAGCCTAGCTTAATCTGAGCTCCAGACTCTTAAAGAAGCCATAACATCTTTTGAAACCCCATTCTGGTAAGAAGCTTCATTTATTGAAATGGACTCAGTCCGTCGGAACCAGACTTGGGAGCTTGCTAGTTTACCTCTAGGGAGTAAGACCATGGGATGGAAATGAGTCGAGACGTTAGATATATGGAACTATGGGAAAATATTAGGCTAAGTTGGTAGCTAAAGGATATAAACTAAAAGAAGGTGTAAATTTCCTTGATTCTTATTCACTTGTGACGAGAATTACTTCGTTGAGATGCTAATTGATATTGCTGCCATAAACAACTTGGAGATACATCGATGGATGTTAAGACAAGCCTTTCCTAAAACCGTGAATTAGATAAAGAAATTTACATAGACCAACCTGAGGATTTTGTAGTGAAAGGTTATGAAGACAAAGTTTTTAAGTTGAACAAATCTTTGTATGGTTTTCAAATAAGCACGTAAACAGTGACATGGAAAATTTGATCATGAGATAATGTGTAGTGGATTTAAGTTAATGAATCTGACAAGTATATTTATAAGTAACTTGTTAAGGATGCCTGTGTGATTGTATGCTTGTATGTTGATGATATGTTTATACTTGATACAAACATAGATGTGATTAATTCCACTAAAACCATGCACTGAATGAGAACGTTGACTTGAAAGACTAAGGCTTTTTGATGTAATCTTAGGGATGAGGATTAAAAGATAATCAAACATTTATAGTCTTAGTCATTCTCATTATGTTGAATTTGTGCTTAAGAGATACAATCAGTCTGATTGTAAGCCTGCTTGTACTTCATACGATTCTTCTTGTAGACTCAAGAAAAATAAGGAAAATGGAGTATCTTAACTTGAATACTCAAGAGTTATAGGATGTCTGATGAATTTAATGAACTGTAAGAGTCCAGACATTGCCTAAATTGTGAGTAAGTTAAGTAGATATACTTGTAGTCCAAAGCAAGAGCATTGGGATGCACTTAGTAGAGTATTATGGTACCTAAAATACTCTATTACCTTTTATTTGATTTATGAAAGGTATCTTGCTGTCCTTGAGGGACTTTATGATGCAAATCTGGATAGTTGACTAGAGGAGTCTAATTCTACGAGTGGATATGGTTTCACTCTAACATGAGGGTTTGTTTTTGGAAGATTTCCAAATGACATATATTTGCTCAATTCATTATGGAATCTAAGAGTATTGCGTTAGATAAAGCACGAGAGGGGGCCGAGTGCCTAAGATGCTTTTTAGAAGACATTCCTCTCGGCATAGGCCTGTGCCAGCCTATATCTATACATTGTGTTAGCTAAGCTATAATAGCTAAAGCTAAAAATAACTAATCTCAATCGGCGTTATTTCCATTGATTGGATAAAGTCCAAGGAGAATATCGCGCAACCTTTGACGAAAGGTTTATCCAAAGAGATAGTTAGAAATGCATCGAGGGGGATGGGGCTTAAGCTCATAAATTAAACTTGCCATGAAGGATACTCAACCTTGCCGACCTGGAGATCCCATGATCAAGGTTTCGAATGAGACAACTAATTTGTGGTGGGTAAAGGTAAACACTATCGAGAATTTCATTCTCTGTCCCTTCCTATGGTGTAGACGTGATAGTGTGATCGCATGTGAAGGATGACTTTTAAGAAGTCTTAATGAGTTCTATAGTTTCAATTTAAGATTGAAGTGGGGTGTAGCAAAGAGCACTCTTTATGGAAACTCACCTATCCGAATGAGGAAGTGGGGCCGCTTCCTATGAGAATATGAGCTTTGATTCTCTAGAGCATTCTCGAGAAACAGATATGTCCAGGCCAAATTGGACAAAACGGCACGAGCTTGGCAGCACCCTTGGAGATATCATCCGTGGTTGTTATCGCGAATTACATCAAACGCTAGCGATTTCAAGACATAGTTCACTGTCTCTAGCAAGTAATTCCTGTAATATCTCACTAAGCAAAGGTTCAAGACCTCATGGACACCTCTCGCCTAAAATGGTATTTCGCGCTTTTTATGTGATTTTCGCTTTTGATGGTTTTGGTATTACCGGAACTTATGATCTAAGGGTCACTAAGGGTTCACTAGTTCATGCTTTTTCACTTTGGTGAAAGGAACCTTTAGTCTCATTTGTGAGGAACTAAAGATGAAAGCTCTCTATACTATATGATTTTAGAAATCCATAGTATGATCCTGGGATCATCACACCGTTGTGTGAGGGAGATGACGTTGGAATGGCTAGTATGACTTCAACATGCACGATCCGTTTGTCTGCTCACTCGCTCGGGTCGTGAGATTGGGTTGTTGATTTACCAAAATCTATATGTGTTTTTGTGTTTTATTGAGTTTTCATTCATGTGGGGGATTGTTGGTAAACGATTAATAAAAAAAATTTTAAGGTTTTAATAAAATTATAATTTATTTTTTTGTTTTGTGAATGAAAAACTTATTACTCCCACATTGTGGAGTTTCCACGTTTTAGTTGTTTTAAGAGACTATATAAGCATTTTAGTCCCACATCGGGGAGTTTTTCTTCTTAAGTTGTATTTGTCAATTATATAAACAAATTCACTACTTTTGTAAAATCTATGGGAAAGGGGTTGCTCCTTATTGTAGAGGGATCCCTAAGGGAAATATTTTATAGCCGTTTCTTAAGCGTTCGCGATTTTCCTTAACGGTTTTTTTCTGAGTTGCCAAGCTCAAGTTGAGCATCTACTACATATGCTAGTAGTAGGTGTAGTAGGGTGTTTTATCCCGGAGATATCCGTCCCGTGAGGGCTATAGCATCACTCTTGAGTGTAGCCGGCGCTAATGTCTTAAGGGCAACGTGTTGAACACGTGACTCACTCTGTTTTTCCAAAGTTTTGCCTTGTTGTTGTTGCGGAGATTTGGGGAGCCCGTCCGTTTCATCAAAACGATCACTTCCACTATAAAGGAGCTAAGTATCAATAACTTTTGTTTATTTGATTTTTTCCTTATTTTTGATTATTGCACTCAACATTATGTCAAGCGTTTACTGAGGTGGTATGATTTCTTAATTCCACATAAACATTTTACCAGTGGAAATTTATTTTGACATCATTGGAAAATCTAAAAAAGGTGGAAAATTTAAAAAAGGTAAGAATATAATATCAAAACAATATTATATCTGTAAATTTTACCTCGTCTTCTCCGTCCCTCATTTAGTTTGGTTCATTTCTTCTTTCTCTAAAAACCAGAAATTAAAAGAACAGCCAGGCTTCAAGTTTCTTGTAATTAAGTAACAAATTATTAGGCTGTTGTATAGTATCACATCCTGCACCGGGTCTTGGCTGTTGTAAATACGTGTATATCTAGAATATGTCTTCCTTCTTTATAGCTCAACAACGTGTATTTGCTAAGTCCTCCTACTTATTTGCTTGACTAGCTATGTATACGGATCTTTGTAACTTACGTAATGTAATTACTATAAATATAGTTCAATGAAGATAAACTCGACACTGTTGTGCGAGAAACCCAAAACCTGTGTTACCCTATTTCTTTATGGTAATCTAGAGCTAGGTATATTTTTTTTTCCCTGCAACATCATAATCATGACTAATGGAGGCGATCAATCTAACCCTTCTTCTGTCATTCCCGAAAAGGATACTGGTTTATCTCCTACCACCCTTATTATGTGCATCCTCTCGATAATCCGACGTCTGTCATCTACACTCCTCTACTCACCAGTGAAAACTATTGCACATGGGGAAGAGGCATGTTGAAGGCACTCGGTGCGAAAGGTAAATCGGGGGTATATTGATGGCACGGTGAGAGAAACCGACTAATCCAACAGATCTCGCTCACCGGACGAGATGTGATGACTTAGTTGGTAGCCGGATCTCTAATTCCGTGGATCCGTAAACTGCTCAAGCACTCGTAACTTTCCGTCGGCACATGAACAATGGTTAGAAATCAAATCTCGCTTCTCTCACCATAATGCGTCGAAGTTGTATGCTATTAAACAATCTATTGCTTTGTTGAAACAAGAAAATCTGAGTGTTGCCATGTATTATACTCGGCTCAAATCACTCTGGGATCAGTTAGATGCTTTTCGACCCATTGAACCGTGTATATGCGAAAGGTAAGAACTATATGAGTCATCACAGTCAGGATCGCTCCATGGAGTTTTTGCAGGGTTTGCATGATAGATTTTCATCTCTGCGTAGTCAAATTCTTCTTATGGAACCCATGCCATCGCCTGCGAAGATCTATAACCATGTCAGGCAGGAAGAAGAACAGCAGGGACTCAATTCTTCTTCCATTCCTTCTGTGGATTCTGCTGCCCTGAATATCTCTCGCAGCTTTGATTCTCGTCAGCCAAGGTCTTCTCACAATCCGGGAACCAACAAACGACAGCGGCCTTTCTATGACCACTGTAATAAACACGGTCACACTAGGTGCACTGTTGGAAGCTTAACGGGTACCCAAAAGGATTTGCCAAAGCCGAGGGATTCGTAGTCTCCCTGTGGTCGCGCCATCACTCAACCTCCGACCGCCGCACCAGCCTATAAGCGCTGCCCAATATGCACGCCTGTTAACCTTGCTTGAAGCTGATAACGACTGCACTGATGTAGCACCATATGCCAATTTTGCTGGTATGTCACTTTCCTGTTCTAATGATATTTGGATTATTGACAGTGGGGCAACCCATCATATTTGTTCTTCGTTATCTCTTTTCTTCTTATCTCGTGGTTAATAAGCCACTCACCGCTCGCTACCAGATGGTACACACACATCTGTGACACACATTGGCACTGTGAATTTATCTCCTCATATTCAATTGCTTAATGTATTTCATATTCCGAAGTTTAAGTTCAACTTAATCTCCGTTAGCAAACTAACCAGCACATCTAATTGCTGTGTTCAGTTCTCACACGAATCTTGTGTGTTTTCAGATCGTCGAACCACCAAAATGATTGGATGGAGTAAGCGGTGGTGTGCCTATATCATTTTTGTTTTCAACCATTTGCTTTATCTTTAGCCGCAAATAAGCCCGTTGATAAATGGCACTGTCGTCTCGGGCATCCAAGTGTGGATTGCTTTAAGTTTTTATCTCGTAATTTCCCTTTCATTAGTTCTTCATGTAGCCACGGCTGTGATGTATGCCCTGCCAAATGAGACTCGTCTTAAATTTAATAAAAGTATTTCGTTGTCTAAACATCCATTTCAATTGGTTCATGCTGACATATGGGGACCTTTCTCAACTCCTTCTATGACTGGTGCTAAATATTTCTTGACAATTGTGGATGATTATTCGCGATGCACCTGGGTATTTTTGATGAAAGCCAAGTCTGAAACTTTAAAATATCTTCATTATTTTTTCAAATTTGTTGTCAAGCAATTTGGTCGAAAGATCTCTACCATTTCATCCGTATTAATTCGTTGATTATCCCTCAACCTGCACTTTCCGGTCTGATAATGGATCCGAGTTCAAATCAAATGAACTTCAGTCATGGTTTCATCAACACGGAATCTTACATCAAACTAGTTGTGTGTATACTCCGCAACAAAATGGCGTTGTTGAAAGGAAACATCGTCATTTGCTCAATGTAGCCGGAGCATTGCGTTTTCTGTGCTAATCTTCCACTTCGTTTTTGGGGTGAATGCGTGCTTGCCGCTACTTACATTATCAACAAGTTACCAACCCCCGTGTTGTCTCACAAGACTCCACATGAAATGCTACCGCATAAAACTAGATTACTCATCCTTGCGTGTATTTGGTCGCCTTTGTTTTGCACGAAACACTAGAATTTCTCATAAATTCGACCAACGTGCCAAGCCCGGCATCTTCATTGGTTATCCTTATGGTCAAAAGGGATACTCTATCTATGATTTGGAAACAAAATCCATCTACACGGAGAGATGTTGTGTTTCATGAAAATACTTTTCCTTTTCATGATGCCGTTAAAAATTCCACCCCATCTTCCTCTCGCACTGCTCAAAACCCTGAGTACATTGATTTTGACCCCATCTTTTCATCTCCGTCTTCATCTTTGTCTCCATCCGACAATTCCTGTGCATCGGTTCACAACCCGTCCATCCCGCCACTGTGATTTCTCCGACTCAACACTTCCACCACATTTAGCATCTCCTACTTCACGTGGTACTTCTATTCGGGGATTTGATTACCGAGTCATCGGGGTTCCACGTCCCTCGCATATCGATGTGTCGGCAGCTCCACATGCTACCTCCGCATCCCCGCAGAGTCTTCTCGCGACAATTTCACCAACCACTTCGACACGCGCAGGGTGTCCAATGTACCATCCTCAATACATCCCGCACGTGATATAGTTTCGTCTCATTCTCCCGAGACTTCAACAACTATTGTGGCTCCTAGGCCATCTCGACGCGGAACCCTCCCGGGTACTTGAAAGATTATCATTGTGCTGCCACCACCGTCGGTAATTTCTACTTCGCCTATCCTATGGTGATTATCTATCATTTGACACATTCAACTCAACACATAAAGCTTTTTTGCTCCGTTGTTCTCACGTGATGAGCCAAAATCATTTTCTCAAGCCATTAAATGTCCTAAGTGGCGAGCAGCTATGGCCAAGGAAATTCTTGCTTTGCAAGCAAATAATACTTGATTGAGGTTGATTTACCACCGGTAAGACGGCAATTGGATGCAAGTGGGTCTTCAAAATTAAGTTTAATTCCGATGGCACCATTGAACGTTACATAAGGCTCGACTTGTTGCTAAAGGTTACACTCAACAAGAAGGTATTGATTATTATGATACTTTTGCACCCGTAGCTAAGCTTGTCACCGTTCGTGTTTTATTGTCCATTGCAAAGAATCAAGGGTTGGTCTCTCCATCGTTAGATGTCAACAATGCATTCCTTCAAGGCGATTTGGATGAAGAAATTTACATGAGAATACCTCCCTGGTTTAGCTCGCAAAGGTGAGTCTAAAGTTTTTCGACTTACTAAATCCATCTATGGCCTTAAACAAGCCTCTCGGCAATGGTTTGCCAAACTTTCTTCAGTTTTGTTAGCCGAAGGCTTCACCAAATCTCTATGTGATAATTCTCTCTTCACATATCATCTAGGTTCTACCTCTATTTTCGTTCTCGTTTATGTTGACGATATTATCATCACCGCACGTATGATCCCTTCATTTGTTCTCTTAAATCACGGCTTGCCTCTCATTTTTCCATTAAGGATCTTGGTCGTTTACAATATTTCTTAGGTATCGAAGTCTCTCGATCTCCTAAAGGTATTTTTCTCGGCCAACGTAAATATGTCCGGATATCCTAAAGGACTCAGTCTCACCGGAGCTCGTGTTTCATCTTTTCCCATGGACACGCATATTAAATTGCTCCTTTGCGATGGAAAAGCTTTAATCGATCCAAGCTCCTTCCGTCGTCTAATTGGTCGCCTTTTATATCTCACTCGTCACTCGTCCGATATAACATATGCGGTCAATTACTTAAGTCAATTCATGCAAAGACCCACGTACTACTCATCTTGATGCTGCTCATCGCGTCCTCCGCTATCTCAAAGGTACCATTGGACATGGCATTTTTCTATCCTCTTCCAGTGTCCTCTCATTACATGGATACACGGATTCGGATTGGGCAGGATGCCCAATTACAGACGATCTACTACAGGCTATTTTGTTTCCGTAGGTTCTAGTCCTATTTCATGGAAATCAAAGAAACAACCCACCGTTGCTCGTTCTTCCGCCGAAGTTGAATATCGTGCCATGGCCAATCTTACGGCTGAACTTCAATGGTTACGTTATCTTTTCAAGGACTTGAATATTCATTGTCCTTTGCCTATCACCATCTCCTGTGATAATCAAGCTGCAATTCACATTGCTCAAAATCCTGTTTTCCACGAACGTACAAAACACATAGAAATTGATTGCTACTTCGTTCGTGAAAAGTTACTAAATGGGTTGATATTGCCCAAGTATCTTCCATCTTCTGATCAACTCGCAGACGTTTTCACCAAGCCGCTAGGAGCACAACAATTTGGTCGTCTGGTTTAGGGGTGCACATACCCTACCCATACCCGCCAATCCTACCCTACCCGCCAGTGTTTTAATCGTATCCTATCCTACCCATTATTTGGCGGGTAGGGTGACGGTTAGAAATTTCTTATCCGTTGTTAAATGGGTAGGATGACGGGTAAAGCACGAAATTATCCTACCCTACCCGCCTACCCGCCTAATATTGAAAAGACAAAATAACCCTTCCATTGTTTTTTTCTCCCGCCCATGTTTTCGTAATTTTAAAACTTACCAAGGGCAAAATAGAAACTTGATTTTTCATACCTATCCGCTACTCTTTTCTCTTCTTTCTTGTTCCCCTAAAATCGAACAAGGATATAACCCATCATCGCCTTTCCCAGTTCAAACCCTAGACCTTACTCCTCTCGAATTCATGTTCATCTTTGAAGGTCTCGGTTAAAACCCTTTACTCAGTTGGTTCGTTTACACCCTAAGAATCTAATTCCGACAAATCTGATGGAGAAGTTTTGAATTGACGTCCAATCTTAGGTAATCCCATAATAATCACATAATTCATATTTTTTTTCAATAATCTGAATGGGTTTTTCTTTTTATATCTGAAAATCACATAATTCATTATTTTTTTCAATAATCTGAATGGGTTTTTCTTTTTATATCTGAAGTATGTTGTATTGCTTGGTGGTTTATTTGTATTTGAAGAAATTATTTGAAATCAGTTGAGTAACATGATTGCCATTGTGAGAAATTAACATGCATGTTAACTGATTGATGAAATTTCTCATAGGAATTTAATTTGTTCTACATGGAGGATGAGTTTCAATGGGATGATATTGATGAGTTTCAGAGGAAAATCTTAATGAGATTTAGCAATTAATTTGGGGGTCGAAAATTTCTCCTTTGTTACTGCATCTGAAAAGATTTTAGGGAAACATATATATTGAGCTCTACTTTAATTTTGAAAAACTGGTGTTATTAGTACCATCAGCGTGTTTTATGACTTATATTTTTCATCAACCAAATCTGCTGTTGATAGTTCTTTTGCTAATGAAAGTCACTAGTGAGTCAATATGGGAGGTGAAATCTCCCTGAAGATTCAATATTTCAGCCAAGTTGTTGCCTATTATTGCAGATTTAACACCTTTCAGTCACATTATTCATTTGTGGTGCTCTACAACTTGCACCGGAAGTTTAAATTTCTCGTAAAATTTATAATTTCATTTAAGTTGTGGTTTGTTATTACAACTTTAGCACCTTGAAGTCACATTATCACTCTTGATTTCATTTGCCATGCTTTTTGTGTCTCATCTATGCTGCAACTTATGCCGGAAGCTTAAATCTCTCTTAAGATTAACTATTTATTAATTTTATTGCCTTGTAAAAACTTTAGCAAAGACCTTACAATCACAATATCAACCATAAGTATCCTCATAATTCATTGGTTGCTTTTATATGCACTGTGCCAGGCTATGAGTATGAACAGACTATCATGAAACGGGTTCCTCATTTGTATGTCAATAACAATGATTACGTTTGCTGTTATTATATCGATCCTAAAATGAAAGAAAACGACGGCCAGAGTAGTAATTCTGCAGGGAAGGAGAATGCAGATCCAACTCGGGTAAAAGCTGCAGCTGCAAAGCTTTTTGTGTTGTCAAAGGGAAAGCAAAAGTTTTTTGAGGCTCATGGGTTAGAGCAGTGGTGGAAAGATGATTTGGAGATTCAGCTGGCTCTCAACAACAGTAAGCTCATAGATAGACAGCTCAAGTCTTTGTATTCATTACCCGCACCTGCACCGCCTCAGTGGAAGGCTCTATAATAGGTCCGTGCTTCCTTTGTCATTGTTTACCTTGCAATTGTTTTGCAATTACATCGTAAGTCGCATCTGTGAATTATTTTATTTTTTGTCGAATGAACTTGTTTTTACAATGTAGCACATATTCATAATAAAGAAATTTACTCTCTAAGTGGTGTGTGTCCACGGAGAGTCCTTATATAACAAGTGTGTCTTGTGTTAAATGCGTATTAAGATTAATGGGATTAGCCTGTCTGATGTTCAGTGTTTGTGTTATTACTGTCAGGTTGCATGTTCAGTATTTCACTGAAAGGCTATCTTAATGATAAGGTTTTTATTTCATGTGGTAATCAAAGTAAATCTCATTTGTCTCCTGAATCCAACGGCACAGAAATCATAAGATAAAATTTAAATGGATGGATCTAAAAAATAAAATGTAGTTTGCATTGAGTCCATTCATTACAGTTATAATCAGGTAGCTGAGGAATGCCTATTAATTCCTTGGAAATCTTCTTGGCTAAACACATAGAAAGAGAGTGAAAAGAAAAACAATGGCTTCTTCAATGATTTCCTCTGCTAGTCAGCTTCTCCGTAAGGAGCTCCGCTCCCGCTCAAGCTAGCATGGTTGCACCATTCAAAGTGGCTTGAAATCCATTGCCGCATTCCCCGCTACCCGCAAATCAAACGACATCACCTCCGGTTGCCGCAACGGTGGAAGAGTTAATCGCATGCAGGTATCCATATTGTAATTTAAATCTTCAAATATCCGGCCAGTTTAAAGTATTTATGACTCTGATCTATTAGCTAGATTGTTGATATTTATGTTTGAATTTGTTCACAAACAGGTGTGGCCACCAACTGGTTTGACATAATCTTTGTAAGAGAGGTCTCAACATCACGGAGCTATGTCCCATCTGTCACAAACATCCAGAAACACTTGAGCATTTGTTTTTGGAGTGTTCTCTTATCAAGAACATTTGGGATAAACTGTCTAGCCAATGGGGTTATGATATCCCTTGTGCCCAGATTGATTTACAGTGGATATGTAAAAGTAGTTCATCCTCTCAAGATATGCAGGGTCCTCCTTACGGAATAGTACCCTTTTTACTTTGGTAAATATGGAATATGCGGAATGCGGGGATATTCCAGAATCAAGTTTTCAATCCCGACTTAGTTCTGCATCAGGCTATCTGCAAAGCCAAAGAATATAACGCAACCAATGTTCTTCCTCTAAAACAACCTTCAACTATACAATATTTTGGCTGGGAATTCCCAAGTGCAGGTTGTTGTAAACTTAATATTGATGGCGCTTCTAATGATTCTCATGATGCAGGTACAGGAGGATATTTTGTAGCAGCCTTCTCCAAACATATCTATAAGAACAGAAGCAATATGGCAGAACTTTGCGCTTTAAAATTCGGCTTGGAATTGGCCGTTCATCTACAGATTTCTTGTTTGGAGGTAGTTAGTGATTCTATTTATATAATAAGCTTAGTTAATGGGTCTTGTGATATTCCCTGGTTTTTTGTTAACACTCTCAAGGAAATACATGCTTTAGTTAACCGTTTTCAAAAGCATATCACCTTTCGCGTAGCTACCGGAAGGTAATTTTGTAGCCGATAAACTAGCTAAGCATGTCAGTTCTGTTAGTATGGATTAAAGTTGGTTTCGGAATTTAGTTACTAAAATGTTTGTTTCCAGGAGAACTACGGGAAGGTCGATCCAGCTTGTGTTGCAAAAATAAAGGCACTTTATGATGAATTGAATCTTAAGGTTTGAAATCTATCTTATCTCCGGTTTTCATTGGGCAGACCTAACTTTATTTATCATATTCCAGTGTCATGTCAAAATTTGATTCCATTGTTGACATTTGAAAACTAGCTAGTGTTCATGTGTTTATTCAATCTATCTGGTTAAACCATGTCTTTGCTACATCGTGCAATGCTCGAAATATCAGTGGTATACAACAATACAGAAAGAAAAGAACTATTGGTGTTCTTTCTGCTGAGATTGATTATGTCTTAATATTATCTGCAATTATATGATTCAACTAGAATCCATTGGTTTTCTTTTGCTTGTACCAAGTCAAATATTTTCTGAACATTTTTGTCATTTGGTTACTTGTTAGGCTGTTTTTGAGGAGTACGAAAGCACTAGTCACAAGAAGCTAATTTCTTCGATCGAAGAGCATCCAAGCAAAGCAGTACAAGCAGTGTTAAAATCTTTCTTGGGGAAGATATATAAGAGGCAGAAATAGAGGAGTAAAGAAACCATGAAGATAGAAACGAACCTGGAGAATTGGTCGTAGAATTGAATTTCCAAATCATTGCAATAATTTTTTTATTTTCCTTATGTGGATTTGATTTTTCTTCTTTATCCTTCATGTCGCGGTGATGAACAATATTGTTTGTATCCTATGATAGAGGTACACAGAAAGTCCAGTATATAGAAAACTACCGAAAAAAAAAAAAAAAAAAACGGTTATACCCGCCACCCTATCCTACCCGACCCGCCAATTAATGGGTCGGGTAGGATCTTACCCGTTTAATGGCGGGTAGGGTGGCGGGTAAAATTTTTCTTACCCGCCAGTCAGCGGGTAGGGTGGCGAAATAGGCCATATCCTACCCACCCTACCCGTTGTGCAGCCCTAGTCTGGTTGGCAAGTTGGGCGTCCGTTCATGCTCTCCCGCTCCAACTTGAGGGGGGGTATTAGGCTGTTGTATAGTATCACATCCTGCACCGGGTCTTGGCTGTTGTAAATACGTGTATATCTAGAATATGTCTTCCTTCTTTATAGCTCAACAACGTGTATTTGCTAAGTCCTCCTACTTATTTGCTTGACTAGCTATGTATACGGATCTTTGTAACTTACTGTAATGTAATTACTATAAATATAGTTCAATGAAGATAAACTCGACACTGTTGTGCGAGAAACCCAAAACCTGTGTTACCCTATTTCTTTACAAATTTTGCTCCAAATCTCACCGCATTCTCTTCCGATTCCACTTCCAATGATTTTCCGTTTAACAAAGGCTTGCGTCAACTTGTTACTGAGTTTATTTGGAGGTGAATATTACTTTTAGCTTTTTTCACGTAATGAGATGAATCCTGAAACTAAAATCCTAATATCTTAAGTTTGGTCACAAATTTTTTCATATACTCAAGGAGTTGATCTCAAAAGTGAGCAATGAAGAAAATGAGCAAAACAACATCAAGCAACATCCCATATGGGTTCTAGGAGACAAGTTCCGAGTTCACTGCACTAATGGTGTTCATAATCACGTCCCATATGGGTCTCCTGGAAGTATCCCTTTACCTGTTGTTCCCCTCAGAATTGTTGGTAATGTGCGTGATGAGGTTGAGATTTTGAGCAGATATCAAGGTTTGGACACTAACGCGATATACGAACACCTAGTGCCGACCTATGGAGATAGAACACCATCTAGAAAAAACATAGGTAGTTTTCTTTGTACCAGGAAAAAGCGTGACAAAGAAAAACAAGCAAAACCAGTTGTTGCCGTTGAGGAAGAACAACAACATGCAGTCAAGAAAGCTAGAGTTGAACAAGTTGATGACTTCCCGGAAGAAGGTGAACAACATCATCACCACCATGAAGCCGAGAAGAAGAAGAAGAAAACAAAGGGATATCATTTCTTCAAGATAATTTTGCAGGATAAACTCATTGTAAGTCTCTCTTCCTATCTCTAACGCTAAATTGTATTGCAAATTTTGAGGAAATTCAAGAGTGAATTGATAACGTACTATGTTTGCATGAAACAGGAACTGCCTAAAAAGTTTGTCAACAAGTTTGGAACGGAACTTGGCGACGTAGCATTCGCTGTGGTACCCAATGGTACGATATGGCGTGTCGAATTCAAGAAAACTAAGACTATGATTTGGTTCGAGAATGGCTGGGACAAATTCGTGGATTATTACTCGATAAGTGTTGGTCATTTACTTGTTTTTAAATACGAAGGAAATTCTGTTTTCGATGTTATCATATTTGATATGAGTGCTACTGAAATTGAGTATCCCATTTCTGGTGATAATAAGGATCTGAAATTCAATTATATGGAATTGAATCATGAGAGGCGCCTATGCAAGAAATCTTCACAGGACGCAATAGAAGAAAGTGACGATTCTGTTGAAATATTGGATAATACTCGTTTTCAATCTGTGAATCGTGAGACAGTTAAAGTTGACACTGACACTGAACGTGAAAGCAGTGACAATGAGCAAACAACAGACAGTCAAAGAACTCAGAGTACATTCTCTGAACAATCCATGAACCAGACAAATGGAAGAGCACTTGAAGCAGCAAAAGCATTCAAATCCAAAAATCCTGTCTTCCTAATTGTTATGCGACCTACTCATTTGTATAATGGACCTGTGGTATGCTTTTATACTTTTTGCAGTAGATGTTTATAGACATATGCACGGAACGTACGCCCGAAGAATTTTGTCTCTCATACTGACTCGCCTTTTATGTTTGTTTGCAGAATGTACCTATACATTTTGCCAGGAAATACTTGATTGGGAAAACACGAAGCGTCATTCTCAGTGTTAAACAAAGAACGTGGTCAGTCGGGTTGTATTCGGCCTCCATTATTGGTAATTGCTATGGTAGGCTTACCTCGGGATGGAGTAACTTCGCCTCTGACAATCATCTGAAAGATGGTGATGTCTGTGTATTCGAGTTAATTGAAAAGAAAAGTTTCAGAATCCAAGTTCATATTTTTTGAATCTGTATAGCTTGCAATCGTGAAAACTAGATCTTTCATGTTACCATATATTTTTCATGAAATTCGCCCGAGAATTCTCCATTTAGGATGTGACTTGATCAAAATTGTCATTCTGTAAATGTTGTGGATCACAGGCCTGGATTAAGTATATGTACACATTATTTGCTGCTAAAATTTGTCGCAAAGGCAGAATTAAACTCTACACAAAACATTAAATTCTTATCTTTAAACTTTCAGTTTCATGTACTAGTGGTAAAAAAAAAAAGTTATTAGACTCAAATTGTTAATTACTAGTGGTAAAAAAAAGCTACTGTACTCGGAAAAATTGAAGATTCAACATAGTAATTTAAAAAGACTTAGAAGTTAGAAACTGCTATTTTCAGTCGCAGTGCATCTTTTTTTACATTCTTGTGCATTCGACTTAATCCAAGAACGTATTGGAATTTGAACAAGCCCCGTTGTGTTGTCTATAAATTCTATAAACCCATAGGAATCTTTAACACTAGTCCGGCCCAAGTTATGATTCCTTAACACTGACCGACTCACCTTATACAAAATCCTATTTCCGACTACACCTTGAACCTGTTTTAGAGTACAACAAGTATTAACGCGCGGTTTCTGATATTAATCTCCTCTTCTTGGTAGAACTGGAATTCTGAATCCGTTTAGAAAATAACAAATCATCCCAAAACCAAGCTCTATATATACCACATTCCCCTATGCTTATTCTTCACACACAATCTCATCTCTTTTTCTCCTCTCACGAACATACTCTTTGATTAACTTTTTTTTCTTCCATCGCCATGGCTTTCAAAACCAATATCTTGCTTTCCTTGTTGCTTGTGTTTGCTGTCCCTTTGATGGTTAATGCTTTTATTTGGAATGTTGGTGATGATGCTGGTTGGTCTAGTCAGACTCCACCATATGATTACACTTATTGGTCCATGGGAATATCCTTTCTGGTTGGTGACGACAGTCTCCGTTTCGTCTATGATCGTAACACTACTAATGTCTTAGAAGTGACTTCTGCTGATTACATATCATGTAACGCAACATCTCCACTCGCTGCCTACAACACCGGAAACGACACGATTCCAATAGCAAAACAAGGATACCAGTATTTCATCAGTGGCAATCCTGTTGACTGCAGCAACGGTTTGAAGGTTGGTGTTTGGGCTTCAAATTCATCATATGTTAGGTTTTGGCGGTTAGGCCCAGCCTATGGCCCCGATGGTTATATCAACATACCTGATTTTGATTGAACTACATCTGCTACCGGAGCCGGAGGAGCAAATATCATCTAGTTCCACTTAGTTTATGTTTTATTTTCTTTTTAGTTTTGTGATTGCTTAATTTATTTAGTTTACGTTAATTTTTGTGATTGCTTAATTTATGTTTCATTAAGAGATTTTTAAGGATAATTTTGATTGAATTTACATATTTGTTCTCTATCCAGATATACATATATCTCGACTGACTGAGGCTACTATCTATCCGCATATCATCAATTTATTTAACTTCTTGTTACCAAATCTTCATAGCTTTAAAACACAAGAAAGAATTAGAGTTGAGTAAGCAAGAGTGTAACAGTGGAAGAGGCATCAAATCTTAATGATTCTGCCCTGCAAAAACTGATTAACATCAAATTCAAGTTTGTTCGGGGATCTGTCTGTCACAACGTAAAGCACGATCTACATCTGTTTTCTCGGCTAAAGGAATTCATCTTCTCAAGCGTTTGTACAAACGCCCATTCCAACAACTACCCTAAGAGGAGGGAATCCCATTTTTAAGAGAGGGATTGACTTTTGCATCATACCCATCCACATTTATGGACTCATCCATGTTTAATTATAGCTCTCACAAATTTTTGTTCTTCTTCAACTCGATGTACCCTATTTTCTTTCTGATGACTTCTGAACTTAGATAATTATATTGAACAAGTTGAAGAGGGAAGTCTTGTAAAGAACCACCGCAACAGGCTTAAGAAATAAAAGATTCATCATTCTCATCCATGCTTAAAAGATTCATCATTAAGAACCATCTGCAAAAGCAAAATCACGGGCTTTTGTTTTCTTTCCGATGACTTCTTACTGCGTAGCTGTTCTGTACTAACTTATCATATGATATATGATATGTTATATAGTCTTGTGGAGTAACCCTCCTTTGTTTAGCTTTACCAAGTCGGTTAAAGCGAATTTAGAAATGTGCCATAGAATTAATACAGCTATCCTAGTCCTACGTTTAGACTAAGTCTTATGGGGTGCTAGTCTAGCACCTAGATTAGCAGTCAGAAATACCTCCTAAGTCTTATGGGGAGTGCTAGTCTAGCAGCTAGATTAGAAATCCACGTCGCCAAAGCGCGGGAACCATTCGCTTCAAATCTCGGCCGTCGATCAAAAATAAAGCCCTCGCCGCTAAACCATTCCGCGAAAAGGTAGTTTTTCAAGCACCAACCAATCAACGTAACTATCTAGCATGCTACTTCACATGCTAGCAACTGCTAGGAGAGAGAACTAGTGTTAACTTTTTTGCTACGTTTTTTTTTTTTAATTGCAACACTTAAGTGCTAATCTAGCACCTCCAATCTAGCCCATAAGACTTAGTCTGTAACTCTTTTTTTTTTTCACTCATGGCGTAATTCTTATTTGTGTCCTTAGCTCAACTTTCTCATTCTTAATTCGCTTAATAGATACAAGTAGTGAGCACGTGCGTTGCACGTCGACGATGCTATTTTTCTACTTTCCAAATAATTTGGTAGTAATTCGACAACATATTTTTTTATTTGAAAATTAATCGTTGTTTATATTTAAGAATCAATCATTTGTTTTGTTTTTTTTTTCTTGTAATTTTTTTCAAGGGAAAAATATGGTTTGGTCCTTTTCAAGGTGGTCCCATGTCTATTTGGTCCTTTCACAAATCACCTTTTCCATTTGGTCCATAATTATTAAAATATCTAAAGTACCCCTTCCCTCTCTTATTTTTTCCTCTCACGTGAATGGTTTCTTTCTTGTTTATTTTCTCTACTAATTTCTCTCTCATTCTTACCTTAATATTTAAAAGTTTAAAAATTAAATATCTCTCAAAATATATGTCAAAAATTAATAAATTTTATATATTCTAAGCCCTCGACGATAGCTTTCCAACGAGTACCATTGTCGCTATGTTTCGGAGCTTTTAATTTTTTTTCAATATAATAGTAGTTCATTCCGAGAATGAAAAAAAACAGACTTCATTTGAAGATGAAGATATTGATGTTTTTATATGGACTTCATTCCAGAAATGAAGTCTGTTTTTTTTAGGCTTTTTATATGGACTTCATTTCCGGAATGAAGTCTGTTTTTTCATGTTTTTATATGGACTTTATTCCAGAAATGTGAAGAAGAAAATGACAAATAAATACATAATGTGAAAAAGATTGGTTCTTACCTCTAGAACTCCCCAAAAAGCATTAAAACTATCTTTATCACACGTCGAGTTATCACTTAAGGCTATGTAAATCTCTGATAAAATCGAAGCCCCCAATCATATGTTGGTGCTTGCTCTAAATCTTCTAATGCTTCGAGAAACCCAATTAACACTATCGAGCTAGCATTTGAAACAGACATTGGCCCAAGTTGTCCACAATACAAACAGACGCTCTAGCTCCTCAAAATGGTCTGGGATCAAATATTGATTACCACCCGCCCCTTTTTGTTGAGAGTTGTGGTATAACTGGTCACGCACGCATATTACAAAAATAAATAACTTCATCAAATCTGTGGTTGCCCCATTGCTAATGTTTTGTTGAGATTTGATAAATAACTTCATCAAATCTGTGAGTTGAATTCACGTTTTCGTCAACAAATTTAAACAATAAAAATAAATAATCAATGGTGATAAAAAAATAGTCGTTGACTCACAATCCTATAGCCTGCAAGAAGCGCACGCATATTACGTGGTTGCCCCATTGCTAATGTGTTTATTCATTTATTTTTAAGTCACTTTGTTAAATTCTAGAGGAAATTTCAGTTTTGGTCCTTTTATACCGAATCCACATCAGTTTAATCCAGCAATAAACACGCATGTTCAGTGTGATACATAATTATTTGATAGTATAGATGGACAAAAATAATTTTTCGCAACTATTACAGTCTTAAACACGTACACCTAATATAGTTGATATCGGATATCGGTTTTTCTTGATCTGAACCGATATACTGGTATAATTTTGTATCGGGGAGATTATCGTTGAAATATCGGTTCTAAATATTAAACCTAATTTTATACCTATACTTTTTATAACAAACATTTTTTACACATTTTCGGTTAAGATATAATGAATACCATCAATTTTAGAAAAGTAAACAAGTGTTCAAAACACAATTGCCGCCGTACGAAGTTAAAACCGGAAACAGGAGAGTAACTTCACCAACTTTAAAGTTCACTATCTAATCGGTAATATCGACCGAGATTAAAACTCTAAAAATGAAGAAATCGAATAATAAAATATAAGAAAAATCAATAATAATCGAAGAAAAAAAAACAAAAACTATTTGTATTTGAAGAAGTACCACTTCTAGAAAAATCAAAATAAAAGAAATCAGAAAAAGGTACGACATAAAAAAGACCTGAATCTCAAATCAAAGTAATAGAATAGAATTGTAGCGCCCCCAAATCTAGCAGCTGACTAATCCAAGAGGGTACCCAAATACACAGAATCTTTTAGGTATGCGTACCTGATGAGACGAGGGTACCCAAATACACCACAATATTTTTATTTCAACCTATAAGTCCGATACCAAGTGTGATTGTCTATGGACAAAGTCGAGACAATACGACAACTTGATATTTCAAAAGATAGGCGTTATACTTGTAATCTAATTCCTTAATACTATGATCATACTATTATGATCACGTCACATCACTAGAGTATTATATATAATATGTACGGTATATATACTCATAGCTTATGTTTTCAATATAGCACGACTTGAAAGATACATTAGGAATGAAACAATTCAAGTAAATATTACTAACCTCAGTGGAAGGATGATATCGGCGTTGTAGTTTGTTACTTCTTCACGTTCTTGTGTCTTCGGAGTAATATTTGTATGTCTCAACATTCCTAGACTTTCTAGTCTAACCTAAACGGTTGACTCAAGTACTTAATCAAGCGACTCTAGATGAGTTTTGATACTAAAATATGACAACCAAACTTGACATACCAACACTTGGTGAGTCCAATTGAGCTATGCTCTAACAAGACCGTTATGTATACCAAACCGGTTTGAGGACCAACAGCTATTTTCTAGTATGCATACGGGTATGTGTAATCGATCCGAGTTCGTGGAGTTCACAGACTTTTTTAAGGTGTGCATACTTGGTATGCATACCAAACAGCTGATGTTGACATATAGCTACTTCGATACGTGTACCGAGTACATGTACGTTGGCTTCAAATCTTAACAGGTTCCCTGCGCTTTCTAAGACTGAATGTATATCAGAATAAAGGTGCATACCTGGTATGCGTATTAAAGTCAAAAGTGTGCATACCGGGTATGCATACCTATGATTGACGAATTCATGCTCAAGGTATGCGTATGACTTCCAGCTTGTGAAAGTCAGATCCAAGGAATATGCGTACCTTCCCCTATTCCTGAATATGCGTATGACGAATTCATAATATCCATATAGTAAATTATGAATACCAATTAAGATAATGGGGAAAATATTATAGGTCCTAAGTCGTTTTACATGGAACCAAGACACGTATCTGCAGTAGCTATATGTCGTCAACAACTTTTTCGTACGCATACCCGGTATCAATACCATAAAAAGTCGGGTCGCTCGTGAACCAGAAATTGTACGCATACCAAGTATGCATACCGTAAAGGAACTATTGGTTTTATAACTAGTATGGTATCCATACCCGGTACAAAAACTATTCCGTCGAACCAAAGATGTAGAATAACATATTTTATCATCTTAGTTTCAGAGATTACTAAATATAGATTCCAGTCCCTCATTCCGAGGAAACGAATATGTGGAATAATACATTTTATCATCTTACGTCCGGATATTACTAGAGTTAAACTTGGGTTTCTCATTCGATAATCAAGATTGAATATATCCGATTTTAACATCTCGGGTTTAGAGATTACTAGAGTTAGATTCGATTTTAACATCTCGTGTTTAGAGATTACTTGGGTTTCTCATTCGGAAACTTTCCAAAAGGGTATGTATACCGATGGTAAACAGTTGGTTGTTTTCTTGGGAAACTTTCCAAAAGATCAATTTTAAAGAAAATAGTTATGAACAAGAAATTGTTCTAACCGAGTTTGCTAAAGATCTATGAATATCCATTGCTCGAATATATTTTCAAAGTTTAAACAAGACAAACTTGAACTTGAATCTTTTTTAGAAGTGTGTATGAGAAATATAGCAAAAAAGAATTGTAGCCATGGTCAAGGTATCATAACGAGTATGCTTAACCTTAGGCACTTCATGTACTTTTGCCATTGCACTTAAGCTTCCGAACTAGGTTAGGTCAACCGGGTATAATTACCGGTGCAAAGTGATTACGCCCAAAACTGATATTTTTGTATAAATTCTTAATAAACGATCTTCACCAAATTTAACTACAATTTAATTTTTTTGCTCTATTAACGACGTTCTCTTCTTTGAGAAAGAGGGATAATTATGTACATAGATTTTAATTGTATTATAATATCCCAATATGCTCATGTACAAGTTGGAGTTTTATAATTGCATCCCTGTTTTCCTTTTTAGCCTTGATTTTTCAAGTTTATTAGAGCTTGTCGAAATTAATACACGAATAGTTGGATTTGATTATTATTGGTGCTTTCATCTATTTTTATTTTAATGTATAGTTGAATATCGATGTCTAGATAATTATCATTTTTCTTCTAATTATATTATGTTTGCGATATTGGAATCGACGTATAGTTCATTTGGTTATGGATTACAGACTTTGCTCGATCATTATTCCAGCAGTGATGGCTAAGAGATTTAAATGAATTCATTTGGAAATTAATTTATGTAAATATCTAAGCATATCCAATTATGTATGTATGCATATTCAATTAGATCAGAAGAACTATAGAGTCGGATTGATCTTTTTAAGAATAAACTTATGTAAACTTCTAAGATTGTCTAGGTTCCCCCACTTCTCACTTGTTATTTTTCTTATCTTACCCCGATGTCGGTCGATTTCATTCAAATTTTATATGATTTTGGTTTTTCATGTTATCCATCGCATTAACTGAATGTCCATTAACCTTAGTCAATTTCCCTTGTTATGTATCAATTGTATCAATATCGCTCAACCTCAATGGATTTCTCATGGATTCCATGGGTTTATATGGTTATATGGTACATGTACCAGGTTTGTGTACCCATAAGACAAATATTAAGTTCCAGATATTACAGAACTTTTCTGATTTGTGTACCGGGTATGGATACCACACCGGTTTCAAAATCAACAGTTCTTTTTCGGTATGCATACTAGGTATGCGTGCCATTACATGTTCACGAATTCACAGACTTTTTTTGGTATGGATACCGGGTATGCGTTACGCCTAGACGTGTAATCGGGTACATGTAATGCGCTCCGGACTTATAACAGCTTTTCAGCTTGTGAAACCGGTTTGCATCTTGTCTTGTATCCGCATTTACATTATTTATATATTTCTCTAAATCAATTCGGAAACATTCCCAAATAATATCAATGACACTTATCACTGCTCTGTGCTATTTTCGATTGATAATATGAAATCACGACTTAGATTATACTTGGGTGATTCCAAAGATGAATTTCCAAGTATCAATCAAGTTGTATCCAACAAACAATGATAGATGTATCTACTTTGATTTATTAATGTACAACCTGTGATATTTCAATTATGGTACATGTACATATATGTATACCTTATGACATAATCGAGTTTCATAGTACACAAAACTCTTTCGGTATGCGTATTGGTATGCACACCATTAAAACATAATCGAGTTCCGGAGTTCGCAGAACTTTTTTGGTATGCGTATAGGTATGTATACCAAACCGGTTCCAGGACCAACAATTCTTTTCTAGTATGCAAACGGGTATGCGTACTGATCATGTGATTCTTATGTTTTCTCTAATTCTCGCCTTATACACAGCTACGCAGCTCCTTAAAACATATTTATGGTCGTTGGATGGAGTTGTAATCCATGTGATTCATGTGTTTGCTCCAATTCTCGCCTAAAGCTGAGCTCCTTGGAACGAGAAAAACATTAAATCCCCACTGTAATATAATGATAAATTTATAGGGTGATGATATGAGTGACCTAAAAACAAGAAAAACATTAAATCCCCATTGTAAAATTGGATTGGATTAACACAAATTTGATCACCCAAAAAGAACATCGCCTAATTCATGAATAATACAATCAGTATGATATTCATTTGGCCAATAAAAACTCACAAGCATGGCAACATCACATGGATCACCACCGGGTTGCACAAACGCTCCGTTTTTTTTTGAGTAGTGTCCGCGTCCGACTCGCGTCGGACACAAGACGCGCGTTGGACGCTGACACGACGCGTGTCCGACGCACCAATATGCGCGTCCCGCGCGCGTCTTATTTGGACGCACCGATGACTCGTGTTTGAAACATTTTTTTTTTCATTTTCATTTAAACTTTTTCCTTTATTTTTACTATTATTAACTAAATGAAGAAAGACAAACATTTAGATCAATTATTTAAGTCTTTATTAGGGTTTTGTAATTGGAAATGACATCACATATATCCTTGGTTGGGCATGTGTTGTTCTAAGAATGCATTTTGATTGTACCATGTGTTTAATAGTGATAATTGCTTGACCTTCGGCGCTGTATAAACAAACGTTTTCCTTTTCTTTTTGAAATTTATACACATGTAGCATTATTTTCTAATTTTTAGGATCGAAACACCGATTTTAGTGTATAAATACAAAATTGTATATATAAATAATATACAAATAAAATATGTATATACGTGTCCGCGTCCTAGTTTTTTGAGAATTTTGTAGTGTCCGCGTCGTGTCGTGTCGTGTCGTGTCCGCATCTACGCGACCGCGTCTGTGCAACCCAGATCACCACCTTATTATCAATTTCGTTGAATCTCAGCCATAGATTGAACCTCACTTTTTTTTTTGAACCTCACTATCTGTATGACATCATTTTGGCCAATAGAAAACAATACCCTTTATATCTAATGCAAACACAAAACATCACACGGATCGCCACATTATTGTCAATTCATTTCGATCTCAGCCAAAGAATACCAGATGGATCACCACCTTATTATTAGGCGGGAGCATTAGAGCCATTTGTTGTTTTTGAACTTTCAATAAGTGTCCTGGCGGACTCTTTTGGCGCCACGAATTTGTTCAATGGTTTCAATTTTTCATTTCCCACAAAATTTTAAATTTCAATCTTTCCATCATTATAAATAGATACCCTTTTGAGATACCACCCGATCTGGTTATCTCTTTAATCTTAGCGCAACCATAGCTCATGAATTTAACAGGGATAAAGAAAAAAAAAAGATATTCATTTCTTCATTTTTCTTATTTCATTTTCATAAGTACCAAACATTTTTCCCAAACTTAATGTCTCCTGATATACAAGAAACTCCACATCTGTTGGTTGAAGACATGGTGATAGATTATCAAAATCTCTCTTTGTTTTTCTTCTTAGTTTTCTTTAAATTTTTTTTTTCATTTTGATGAACTGTAATGGGAAAATTATGTGGTTTGGTAATTAATTTTAACAAACTAACCTTAAAAAGAGAAAATTTTGCTCCAATTAATTAAGATGACTGAGTCAGTGAACTACCTGAGCTTTCCATACAAGAACATAGAGAGCATCCACTTTTCACTGAATCGTTCTTGCTTCTTGAAGCAAAAATTCTGAAATCACCTATCTGGGTGAACAAAATACACGAGAATCATCGATCACCAGTATATCATTGAATTATGATTTCTTTTTGTATTCTTGTTCTAATCATTAATTCGAATATTGGGTTTGTTTGGAAGTTTCAACAACTGTACCAAGAATTTTTTTTTTTAGGCATATAAAGTGTTTGTGATAATGCCTCTTCCAGAATTGATATATAGTTGTAAGAGTCCTTTAGTGTTTGCTATGTATACAGCTTAATGTTTAATTGGTGACATTGAACTTATCCAGGACTTTACAATTACTCACTCCATGACTGATAGAGGAACTCAAAATTTAACCATAAAGAAGAAAAAGAAGAGAAGAAATAAACCCAATTTTAACAAATGACCACCACAAGTGAAAAGACTCTTAACACGACTCTTTCCCTTTAGACTGCTAATTCCTCATCACTTTCCTCCACCTTGTAATCCTATGTTGCATCTTCCTGAGCGCAATCTTTTGGTATTGTTACCAGCAGCTTGTTCTTTAACTCCTCCATGATCCCATTATCAGTCCTTGAGACATGAAGATCTTTAATAATTAATGATATGGTGCTTTGCATCTTGCATTAAAATTTACTAGACCTTCTATTAGAAACCTACCTTGTAAAATTGGTGATCGCTATAGACAAGTTTTTACCAGCCAAACATATTTTGAATTGCTGATACATGGTAGCTTGAAGTAAATAGCTACTAACCTATTATTCTACTCGCTATGTACAACTGGGAAAAATGCTGGAGCAACCTACATATTTACTTAGTAGCTACGATATAATGGGACCAGGTTAATAGCAGCCAAAGTTTTTGGTAATTGCAAACATGGTTGCTTAAATGTTAAAGCGACCAAAAGTTTGAGATCTTGCTAAGATTTTGGTTGCTTAAACCAAGTTTTCTTGTAGTGAAAGGGTTAACTGTAAGATATATTGCTCCAATATTATCACACCATAAAATAGGTGGAGACTTAGTCGATACTTGTAATTCCGAAAGAAGAGATTGAATCCACATGATTTCAAAGCAGAGCAATAGCAAGACTAGAGCTGGCAAACGGAGGGCCGGGCAAGCTTGTGACCAACCCGCTGGTTATGGGTTAACATGTGCCTAAGCTTATGGGTTGAAATTCTTCACGGGTGGTCATTTCTCCAACCGCGCCTGTCCCGGGTAAAGCTTGCGGGTTCACGGGGCTCACGGGTTAACCGGTTTCGTTGAGTCAACTCGCCGTAAATCGATTGTTTATTTCCGCCACATTCGTGCCATCTAAAGCTCCTTCTATGCAACCTAATTCATTCATCTATTTTTGGTCTATTTCCGTGCCAAATTACGACTGCTTTTTCTTCCATGAATACCTACACATTTATCTATTTCAATCCAAGCTTTCTTCCATTCAACAACACACCCATTACTTCTCATCTTTTAAATCTTCTTTGTAGAAGATCAACGCCCCGTAACCCGTTGCTTCTTATTCCGAGAAATCTCAAAATTAGGCTTATTTTAAAATCCAACTAAGAAAATACTAATAAATGAATTGGGATTAAACATGCAGGAATCAAAATCAAAGAATCCCCAAAAACTAAGTTCTTGGAATCTATATCCAAATTATACATTCAGAATACAAATCTGATCACGAAATATTCAAGTCAAAGAATCAAGAAGTCAAAAAAGATGATCAAAATTTTCAATTTAGGGTATGATTTATCAAACTCTAATCCATGCAATAGATAATTCAACAACATTCTTAGTATAAACACAACAAAATCATTCGGGAAATGAAAGTATCACCAAGTATTAATGTAAGTAACTCAATTTCATCTTCTCGTAGGGTTTTTGAATTGGGCAATTGTGATCCTCGCCTTCGCTTTGTTCTTCTCGCCTTCAAAAACACCTCCAATTTCTTCACAAATTCTCGATCCGACCTTCAATCCAACCCGTAATTCATCAATACCCATTCTTAGTATTCATCAATTACTTTCACTAAAATCGCTTGAAATCATCCGAATCTTCGATCTCCGTTGTTCTTGATCCAACAACAAGAATACTTCCATCTTAGAGATCGACATCGTAAACTAATCTCTGTCTCCATCGATCTCCTCTTTCTCAAAGACAAATCCTTCTTAATTACAACGCAACTAAACCGTTAACCCTAAAATTACGAGAAGAAGAAGAAAGAAAAGAAGAGACGTAGGGTGGTCCAAAAAGGAAAAAAAAAAAAAGTTTTATTCAGTTTTCTGAGGGGACACACGACCGCCGCTATGTAACATGTGGCGTGTGAGGGAAATAGCGGGTTAACGGGTTGGACCCGCGGGTTTTACGGTCCGAACCGGGTTAACCTCGTTTTCCAACGAGCCGATATTTCTCCTACCCGTGCGCGGCTTGTTTAGGACTCCAATGGGACGGGCGCTGTTTTCACGGTCCTGGTCCGGTCAACTTGCCGGTTTTTGGCTGGTTTGCCACTCTAAGCAAGACCACGATATTCAGCCTTCTGTGTTGGAACGAGATACCGTTTCCTATTTACGAGCACTCCAAGAAATAATATTACCTCCCAAAAGATACAATAGCCACTAGTAGAACAACGATCTTCCAAAGAACCGGATTTCAATCCAAATCCGTATAAGGCTAAGCAAAGTGAAAGATAATTGCAAAGTGTTGGCAGGTTTAAGAAAATTCCAAACGTAGAAGTATCCTTCGATAACGTAATATATATTTAACTAAACTCCAATGATATTTTGTTGGAGCATGCATGAAATGACAAACTTTATTAATCGCATATGCCAAATCAGACGAGTGAATGTCAAATATTGCAATGCACCAACAATAATTTTATATTATGTAGCATCGTAATTAAAGTGCTACGATCGATGACATATCTCCTAAGCAGTTGTGAGGAGTCTCGAATTGGTTTGAAACCATCCATTTTTGCTCGAATGAGAAAATCTTGGACATACCTCCTTTGTGTAAGAAATAACCCTAAGACGTACGCTTTGCTTCGATTCCAAGGAAATAAGATAAAGAACCAAGATCTTTAATCTTAAACTCAGTTTGTAAAGAAGTACGAATAGATTGCAAACCCCGATGAACTTGAACGGGTAAGAATAATATCATCAATATAAACTAGCAAGAAAACAATTCCAAAGATCATCACGCTCGAATAAAGAGGGAAGAATCACATTTAAGTAGCAAATCCATTCTCGCAGCAACAGAAAGTACTCAGTCGATGGTACCTGCACATGAGCTTGTTTCAATCCATAAAGAGATCGATGAAGGTTAGTATATATGTAGGAAAATTAGGATCAACATATCCTGGTTGTTTCATGTAAACTTCCTCTTCAAGATTGCCATGTAAAAAGGCATTTTGAACGTCAATCCCGATTAATATTATGAGAGAGAGCCAGTTTACATAATTGGCAATCTAGACTAGGACATCCTATGATGCTAACCGGTAAGGCCATATTATTTCAAAATTTTCTTCCAGATTTTAGTAAAATTATAACTTTTTGCTCTTCTTGTCATGAGCATAGAAGTCATAAGTTACCTTTTTCTTCTAGTATGACTAAATATTTGCATCCTTTAGACTTGATTATTTCAGATGTCCTGGGTCCTTCTCATGTTTTGTCTAATGAAGGTTATCGATACTATATTATTTTCATCGATGCACACAAATGGTTCACTTGGATGTTTCCTTTATCTCACAAATCCGATGTCTATTCCATCTTTCTTGTGTTTCGTAAACATGTTGAAAACCTTTTTAATCGAAAAATCAAAAAAATTCAGTCTCGACAATGTCAATATCGTAAACTCACTCTCTTGGATCATCCAATATATGAAATGATTAATTTAGGTTCATCCGATAAATGAAATATACTGAAAGTGTTCTGCCACTGCTGTGCTAGTATCCCCTAACTTGGATTATATGATTGTACCAAGAACTACACAAACAAATCTAAACTCAAACAAATAGCTTAAACAAAAGAAAAAAACACTGAAGAAGCATTATATTGTTTTGATCTTTGAAATACATCTGTGTATCCAAATCGTTGTAGATAATCTAGTGAATCCCCTCTCTTGGATTATAACCATTCTTTGCCAGCCAAAACTTTCTTCTAGTGAACTTGAGACTTCAGAATAAAACTGACATATATATATATATAGATGAGAAAATGTATAAGAGGACAAAATATCTACGATATTTTATTATTATTGATATATGCACTCATGATTTTAGGTCATCCAATGAATAAAACACACTGAAAGTGTGCTGCTAGTCATGATTGTACCAAGAACTAGCCAAGGAAAAACACAAACATACAAAAAAAAATTGTATTGTTGATCCTCGAAATGCATCCCTGCAGAATCTAGTTTCCCTCTCTTGGATCACATCCATTCTTTCCCAACCCAAACTTTCTTCCCATTTATGCTCATAGGTGTGGTTTCTCTGCCTTGCATGATTGCAAGGACCGGGATCTCAGAGGAGAAAACAACCGATGCCCACAGTGGCTTCTCATTTTCGGGAACTTGCTGCATTGTGACTTTCTGGATGCATCCATCACCAAACGATCTGCAATGTGAAGTGAACTAATTAATTTGGTGACTAGGATATACAAGGTGACACATAATATACAGTATTTGATTGTTGAACAAGATTACCTTTCTAAAAACTTTCCAGTTCTCTTTGTTGAACCGGATTTTCCCGATAAAACGTAAAGAAGATACCCCGTTTCATTTCTGGAATATGTTCTTCGTTATTGACCGGTGTCTGATTTGGAAGATTTATTGGTGCCGAAGATGCAGAACCACCAGCAAACATCAACGCTGAAGGTTTGAAGACGGGATACATTCCGATCGGGACACCATCACTTCTCTTCAAACCATATAATGGTTTGCACTGGAAAACAGCATGATATACCGAGGGTCCGCCAACAATAGGTGCTTCTTGTTGGGGGTAGTGATAAGGATACGCATGGCAATCATGCTGATCTTGCATCAAAGGCTGAATATTCAACTGGGAAAAGCTCATGCCAGACACCTCTTGGATGATGTCATCAAAAGCGATGGCAAATGATTCGAAGACGATCTGGTTCACTTTTTGCTAAGATATTCATCCTGTTCCTATATACCAATAACAAATTTAATGGTTTTCCACCCATTAACTCTTCAGTTAATGGCATATCGGACACACTTACCACCGGGTGCAGGCGGGGTACCTGACTGAAGCCATCGAAAACAAAGTATTGCTTCATCCAGGATCATGTCAACCACCATATCATGTATCCTTAGGAGTTTTTGTACAAGATTCGGATACCCCATTCCTTCCAGGGAAATCCATAGTGCGATGGCATATATGCATGCCACTAAATCCTTAGCACCCTTAACTACCATCCCTCTATATAACGCTCTGCCATCTAGATAAAAGTTCTTAATATCTTCTGCAGTAACATTATCAGCCATTTAGAAGATAGCAGGAAGAGATTGAGATATCGATGAAATGATGGAATGGATAAGAAGAGATTGCCTGAACGGGATGACGATGAGTAAGGCTAAATGTTGTGGAATTTGTGTTTGGGGTTTGGCCCCTTTTATAGGCACACGACTCTTGAAGATCACGCTCTTATGTGCCAAATTCATCATCTTCTTACAATTATTTCTATCAAATGATCAAGTGAATGAATTGAAGACAGAAATTAATGTAATAAGGAAAGATAATTAATTAGGGTTAATAATCAAAAAATAAGGGAATACATTTATGTACAAAGAGCGTACCACCAACTATATTGATAAATTTGGAGATTCTAATATTTAATCGAGAGACTAGTAAAGATTCTCATAAATAGACGACTGTTTTGTGCTTAATAGAAATTAATTTGGATGACAGATTTTCTTATCAGCAACTAAATGATGATGACACGCATCGTAATAGATAGCTTCACAAAATGTTTATGTTTGGCAGAGATGATCTATGACACATGTTGAGTTGTCGATACTTAATACTGTCATTACATTTAATATTGGTGAAATCTTCGCATTAAGTTGTTGATTGCACCTTGCATGTGGTTGCATCGAACGCGCGCAAGCTAACCATCCATGTAAATGCTATTGGTATCACTTTGAAAATGAATTGTTAACTTGTAAATAATTATTTTTATGTTGAAGCACTTGTAAATTATTACGGGCTTTCGCTTTGCGAAATACGTACATTGAGAAAGAAGAATGTGTGCACTTGGTTTTATAATTCAACTCTATGGGTAAAGACTAGCTTACAGAAGCGCCAAAAATGCAAAATTTCTAATCACTAATG
>JAJJWW010013262.1:0-15009 GCA_023531295.1 Papaver armeniacum
ATGAAATTCACGGGGAAGGGATTGTTGCCACATGCTCCAACCTGGAGGAATTTCATGTATTCAGAGAATGGGATTGTTTGCTACATGCTCCATTATTGGTGAATTAAGTGAGGGAGTATCCAACACTTATAAATGGCTTTATCTTTTACAAGATGTGCCGATGATTTTCGGTTTTTTACAAATTTAACCTTAAACGAAAATCCACCATCAACAAATATGAAGAGGGTAAATATCTCTATCGCATATCTCCGCCTCATATACATATTTGTGAGAGTTTCTATCCACGTTCCACATTATATGCTCTCACTAGAGCTAAGCATTTATCTGCGTCTCCAGATGGGCACTATTGCTGGGACAACTCTACAAGCCGAAATTTTAGTTTGCCTAGGAGACTCAATGTTGTTACTAATGTGGAACTCAATCTTCTTCAACGGATATTGCTTCTTTTAGTTTTACTCCTAATGTAGTGGATGAACTTCTTTGGTCTTTGACTAAGAGTAATCAATTGTGTAAATTCCATGTATGATAGTCTTACACTTGAGGATGAAGTTAAATCATGATTCTATATTTAAATCTATCCGGAGTTTGAAATGCCCCTAAATATTAGTTTCTTTTTGTAGCTTATCTCATAATGGGCTATCTACAAAAAGACTTTCTTATCAAGAGGTGTTGATGTTCCGACCACTCTGTCTGTTTTGTAATGAAATGAGTCAATTTCTCATTTGTTTCTTCACCTTGTTTTTGCTAGACCGGTTTTCGTAAGACTTTTTGGGTAAGATAAATTGTTTTTCTCTATGCCTTTTGATGCCACTCATATCCTTCATGCCTAGCACTTGATGCAACACAATAAAGTTAGTACCGTAGTTTTGGAAGTTAATCCTGACGGTTTATGGAGTATTTGGAAAGAGAGAAATGGGCGGTTTTTTCTGATAAGAGTGTCATGTACCTCTACCATTGCAACAATGTTAGTTGTTATCTAGGAGTACCTTTATCCGTAGTCCAAGGCGCTAATCAATTTATACTTGTACTCCATTACAACACGGGCTTTTATTTTACTTAATTGTTATTTCGGGATTAGTGGACTATTGGTTGGGCGACAAATGTAAGGTAGAGAGTGGTCCTTTCCTTGTTAGGGTTTGGTATTAAAGTCCGTAAGAGGGGAGTGAGTTTTCTTTTAAGAAATAAAAAATGTATTTTAGTGTAGCCGTAATTGTAGAATTTAGCTAATTTCTCCATCTGAAATCCAATTTTGTACTGGGTTCAAGATACAATTGGTATTCAGAGCCATCTTTCCTCATCATGGGAGAATCCGGTGTGCCAACCTGTAAGGATTTAGCAGATAAATTCGATAAACAACAATCTCGTATTGAATCTCTTCGATCTCAACTTAATACCTTAAATGGGAAGGTAGATAATCTTCTCTCATGATGGTGACTAAAGATGATTTACAAGCTCGGTTGCGCTCTCAATATGAACTATTCTTAGGTAAGAACGAGATAATCAGAAAGACAAGTGGGGAAATTCCGAATCAAGTACTCGAGTAGCTCACACTAGAACTCACCAACATGATACGAGGGCCAAATTTAACCAACTGATGCTATCCGTGAGCCAATTCAACGAATACCCAAGTTTGATTTTCCCAGATTTGATGGTGAAAATCCTAGAGGTCGGATTCAAAAGTGTGAACGTTACTTTCTTCTCGCACAACATCGAGAGAATATTGACGACGGCAGGCATCTGGATGGTAAGGCCGATAAATGGCTTTTAATCTTCAATTAGATTCGTTTATTGTTGGTTTGAATTAATGAACAAGAATGTGTTAGATTCAAAAACCCCGCTAATGAGAATATTGTAGGCATCTTTAATAAGTTGTCTCATATTACTTCATTGATGACTATTTTGAGGAATTTGAGAATTATAAAGCTCTTTTGTTAAGTGTTTTGCACGATTTACCCGAAATTTACTTTGTGATGAGCTTTATTGGAGAATTAAAGGAGAAAATTAGGCATTCTATCTTCATGTTCCATCCTACCCGACAGCACGCAGCATTCTGTCTTGCCGAATGGAGCAAACACTTAGGAGTTCAACCAAAAACCGGTCGACCCACCTAAAAAATTTCTCCTCTTAGACCATATCCTCTACCAATTTTCCCTCCTAAATCTAACACTCTCAAACCTTCACCTACTTCATCTCCCAAATCCCCTTCTTCTATTCCTATCAAAAGACTTGCTCCTAACCAAATGAATATTAGAAAGGATAAGGGTCTTTGTTACAATTGTGATGAAGTTTATCATTTTTGGGCACATTTGTAAAAGCAAAAGAATTATATTTGTTATTTGGAGAAGAAACTTCTGAGGAAGACACTCAGGTGGAGGCTACAACTTCTGAAGAGGACCTTACTTCATCAGTAGAATCTGACATGGAGATTTCTCTTCATGCCTTAACTGGTATTTCTGTTGGAGAGACTATCAGAATCCCTGGCAGTATCAATGGCCATGCTGTGTCCATACTCATAGATACAGGAAGTACACACAGTTTTTTAGATGTTGCTCTAGCTAAATGGCTTACTTGTGATATCACTCCTACTTAACAGCTGTTGGTAACAGTGGCCAATGGTGATAAAAATGTTAGTGCTGGCATGTGCTCTGGGTTACAATGGACTATGCATAACCATTCCTTCTTAGGGGATTTGAGATTACTTCCCTTAGGGGGGTGTGATATGGTGTTAGGTGCTGACTGGTTAAAGCAGCTAGGAGATGTTATGTTCAATTTCTCTACCCTCAGCATCACTTTCAACCACAAAGGCAAAAAAGATCAAGTTAAAGGGAGCTTCGATTCTACTTCCCTGCAAAATGGTGAGTCTACTTCTTTAGAGAAATTTTTTCGGAAAAACCCACATGGGGTTTGTGCTCAACTTAACTCTATATCCGCACTTCTTCTCCTACACTGTTCCTTCAAAAATAGTGATATCCTCACCAACTATTTCGACATCTTTGATGACCCCACTCACTTACCACCACAAAGGTCCTTGTACCACACAATACCACTAAACCAAATTCGAGCCACCAAATATGAGACCCTACAAATGTCCACACATTCAAAAATTTGTGGTTGAGAAATTGATGCAAGAGATGCTATCTGCTGGCATCATTCAACCAAGCCACGCCCTTTTGCATCACCCATACTTTTGGTCAAAAGAAGGATGGCACTTGGCGGTTTTGTGTAGATTATAGAAAATTGAATGCCATAACTATCAAGGATAAATTTCCTATTCCTGTCATGTGATGAATTATTGGATGAGCTTCATGGATCTGGGGTGTTTACCAAGATTGATTTGAAGTCCTGGTTACCACCAAATCAGTAAGGTCACTTGTCGACATTCATAAAACAAGATTCGAGAACCCATCAAGGTCATTATGAATTTAAGGTCATGCCCTTTGGCCTCACCAATGCCCTACCACTTTTCAAGCCCTTATGAATGACATTTTTTAACCTTACTTGAGGAAATTTGTCCTGGTCTTCTTTGATGATATTTTGGTTTATACCTAACTTGAAGAGCATGCTAAACATTTAGCTCTCACACATGCAATCAGAGAGACAACACCACCTCAAAGCCAACATTTCCAAGTGTTTTTTTGCTCAAACAGAGTTGGAATATCTAGTACACATCATTACTTCGGATGGAGTGGTTGACCCATGCAAAGATTTCTTGCATGGTTAACTGGCCATTACCAACTACCTTGAAGGAGCTTAGAGGGTTTTTGGGTTTGACAGTTACTATAGAAAGTTCATTAAAGGATATGGATGCATTAGCAAACCTCTGTCTGATATCTTAATAAAAAATGCTTTCACTTGGACTCCTCAAGCTACTTTTGCTTTTGAGCAACTCAAGTTGGCCATGACCACAGCTCTAGTTTTGGCTCACCCCGATTTTTCTAAGCCATTCATCTTGAGACCGATGCTTCGACCATACTATAGGTGTTGTTCTCATGCGGGGAGGGCAAGCCCATTGCTTTACAAGAAACCTTTGGGTCCCAAGGCTTGTGGTCTTTCCACTTATGAAAATGAGTTATTAGCCATTGTTCAAGTTGTTACCAGATGGAGGCACTATTTATAAGGCCATCACTTTGTCATTAAGATCGACCACCGTGAGCATCAAATTCCTACTGGAGCAAAATATTACTACCATTCTACATAAAAAATGGCTAATGAAGCTGTTGGGATTTGATTATGAAATAGTTTACAAGAAAGGTGTGGATAATAAAGTGGCAGATGCACTTTCTAGAATAGTTCCACATGATGCCAGCTGCAATGCTCTGCATTCTTCTTCTCCAAATTGGACTCAAGATCTTTTGGCCAGTTACACTGAAGACCCCAAAGTACAGCATCTCATCTCCTCACTCCTCATCAACCATAATGCACTACCTCACTATACACTTAAAGAGGGCATTCTCAGGTACAAAAATAGACTTTACATTGGTCAGGGCAACAATGTTAGACACTTAATTCTTTCTTCAGTTCATTCTTTTTACGTAGAAGTTCGTTGCATCCAAGCTTCTTATATGAGAGCCAAGTCCTATTTTTTTTGGCCTGGAATGAAGAAGGATATTCTCCATTTTGTTAGCCAATGTGATGTTTGTCAAAGGCACAAAGGTGAGTATGTTCATCCTCCTGGTATTTTACAACCACTGCCAAATCTTGATCATGCCTGGCAACATATATCCATGGATTTCATTGTGGGATTGCCCCTCAGTAACATGAAGTCAGTTATCATGGTGGTGGTGGATAGACTGACCAAATACAGTCACTTTGTAGCACTTCAGCATCCATACACTGCTACTTCTGTGGCCAAGGAATTCATCAATCAGGTTTTTAAACTGCATGGTCTTCCCTCTTCTATTGTGTCTGATAGAGATAAAGTTTTTACCAGTCATTTTTGGCAAGTGATGAGTGCCAAATAGTGCATATTTATACATCTTTTTATTGGCATTTTACTCATCTTTTGCGCTTATAAATCAGATATTATCCCATATTCTGTATTTTCCTTGTTTTCAAGAATAAATATTTGTATTAATTAATTTTGTGTTTTTAGGTAATAAATAAAGCTCGGAGAAACTAAGGAGCAAAAGATGAAGAATTGGAGTCAAGCATCTATGGAGCGAGATAGCCAAAGCTCCGCGCGCGAATCAGTTGCAACCCAGCAAGGGAGACTTGGGCTAGAGCTACCCATGACCCGGATCCGAGCCCGTTTCTTCTGAGACGTTGAGATTTCTTTCTCCCTCATCCAACGGTCGCTGCTTCCACGTGCATCGAAGGTCGCTGCTCCCGTGCTACACCAGATCACATCAAAACCGGCTACCTTCCTCAACCGTTCAGATCAACACAGCTTCATCCTACGCTCGGTGAGGCCTTCTCATCGAGTTTTGCTGCATCCGCCCCACAACAAAATCCCCATCACCTATACCCCTCGACCAAAACCCTAATCCCAGTTTCATTCTCTCTTTCTTCCTCTCTTCCCTCACCCGACGAGCTCGCTCCGCAACTCGCTCCACCACCTCCATACCACTGCCGAGAACCTCACCGCCACCATCACCTTCCCGACACCAGCCAACAACTCCTCTAACTCCTCACCGCCGCCCCTAGCTTCATTTGTCTCCCTCCTTAGCTTCTCACTTACCCTAGAAGCTAGGATTGAGACAATTGAAACTAGGGTTTTCACCCACATCGATGCGGAGCGATTTGTGGAAGAGACGCACGATTCGTAGTATGGGTGAGATTGGAGTACATCTATTTTATGTTTATTTTATGTTTTGAAATCAAATTAGGTTTGGTTGATTTTGGATGTATAAATATCAGTGAAGGATGAGTGTAGAAGAACGCCTGGATTAGCCAGTGCTGTCAATTAGATTTAATTGTTGTTATTTGTTGTTTTAGTTTAATTTTGCTAGGGTTTGAGATGAAACCCTAGTTTATCTCTGTGTTCTTCTTCATGAACTGTTCTTGAATGATTGAATGTTTCTAGATAGAATTAACATCAAGTGTGATACACTTTGCTCTCACAAAGGCATACCAACGCCATGGATGCTTTGTAGTTTGATTCCTCAGTGTAGTTTACCTTTTGCAACTCAAGCTTAATGAAATCAATGTTTATCTTTGATTAATTGTACTTTAGTCGACAGTTAATACTTAGGATAAATACCTTAGTTGAGATTAATCTGTCAAGCGGAGAAACACCTTAGGTAAGTGGTAGCATCGACACTCTTCCCTTATCTGTTACAAGGGCAAGAGTAGCATAATGAAGTGAACACAAAGTGTAGACTAGTGGTGGATTTAAAGACCCTAGTGCTCTCTAATTTATATCTTTCATTCCTTAGTTTAGGTTCATTCTACAAAACTTTCGTATCGGCACAAAAATATTTGTTACAATCTGTTGTTACTTGTCACTTTTAGAACTCAGTTGAAGCAGCCTTAGATCAAATCGAGAGCACCACAAGTCCTTGTGGGATCATCTCGTACTTGCCGCGTCTCCGATAGACGCCGTGCACTTGCGGATTATAACATGTAGGTCATAAATTTATACATCATTCGAGGCCTACCAAGTTTTTGGCGCGTTGCTCGGACTTGGCGCGTACCCGTTGTTCAATTGCTTGCTTTACTGATTTGCTCCCCTGTACATATCCATTTTACTTAGTTATTTCAGTCTGTGATTAATATAACTTAGTTAATTTTTGTAAACTGCATTCGTCATTTAAGAAATTCTAGTATAAACTTGTCATTGCATTGTAGTTTGCATCATAGTTCTTATTATTTGTCTTAGTTTTGTAGTGTAACTTAGCTTACTTCATGCTTATTTCTCGTAGATTAACTGTCATTGCACTCTGTATCTTGCTCATTGCATATATAGCCTTGTAGTTTTCGCGATAACTTCATAAATATCATTGCCCTGCATATTAACTCCTGTGTCAGTCCAATTATCTCAGTCTACTTGCATTGCATTAACTCCAGTGCTGCCAGTGCATAGCAGCACTTGATATTCATCTCCTTTGCTTAGCCTGCACACTTTTGAGAACTAAGGCTTCTCTCCTGAGTTAACAGGTGCTTGATCTCTTTGTGCTATTGTCTTTGCCGCAATTGCTGAGCAAGCCCAAGGAGTGGAAGGAGCAAAACTTGGGTTTGAAAAGCTGCTGAGCAACTCCCGCACTTCAGGTGAGTGGCTCAGCCATGTCCGTGTCTTCGACTGTTGTGTTCATGTGCACAAACACTACCCCGTCACGTCTGCAAGAACTCCAGCCCTGAAGCTTGGAGTTGAGTCAGTCACAACTTGGAAAGACAAGCCATTAGAGCATGTAACCTCGGCATGAGCCATTAGTACGTGTGACCAGTGAACCTTGCATAACCTTGATGCACACCCTAAGTTATAACCCACACAGTACACTAAGAATGCATGCTTTCACTTGACCTAAAAGGCCTCGTGCTTTAAAACCTAGTTGTCATCTGCCCTGAGCATTACCTGTCGACCCTGTAGCAATCGTGAATTGGTTTTAGCTAACCCATTAGCTGACCTATCTGCCCTGAAAACTTTAGAGCATAGACCTGTGAAGAGTGACAACAACTGGCTTTGTTGACACCCAGTGGTATTTTGTAAAGGCCAAGCTTTGCTTATTTCTTTGTGACTGTCAATCAGTACGACAAATTACGCAAAGTGTGTGTGACCTATAGCTTTTGAATGAGGGTTGAGTGACTTGAGCAAGCACACTCATTTGCCCTGTAGAGCTTAAGATGCGGCTTGGTCTACTATGCATAACTTTGTGAGAGCCAATTATATGTGCATGCTGCTAAATTAAAGCTAAGCCAAATATGTCAATGATGAGAATTCAACACCTAGAGTCACAACTTGCGAAGTGACAATTTGGGATGACCAAGTTGGCTGAGCTACCACTTGGAGAGCCAAGCTTAAGTGCCCTGTGACCCTGTGAAAACCTTGTGCATGCATCTGTGAAATTTCAGATCTTCATTGTGCTCTATACATTGTTGTTCTGCACATCAGCTGTGCTGAGCTGTGTTGTGTGTCTGTGGATGTTTGTCTTGGTTTCTACGTGTTGTACCCATTTGCAAACTTGTGCCTATAATCGCCTGTGCACACAACTTTCCTGTGCAAACTTGTCTTTGTATGCAAACTTGTGAGTGCAATTGCCAATCTGTGCATAGCCAATGCTTGATCTAAGCTGCTCTCAGACCTGGGTTGAGAAAACTTGGGCTCTGCATAAACTAAACAAGGAGCCCACATAAGTTCAGCTGCTGGGCTGTGCATAACTAAAGCCCACATACTGGGCCATTCAATTCTTTGGGCTCGCACCCTAATCAAGCCCACTTAAATCAAAGCGAGCCTCAAGCAATTGTTCTTTGCCAAGGCGAGGTTGCCACCACCGGCCCACCGAAACCCAACCATTGGGCTCCACATAAAATTTGAACCACCCAAGCCCACATAATCCTTCCGGTGGGCTAATCAACCCCAACCTCGGGCTCTACACAAAACTCAGCCCAACTCAATCCACTTCTGGGCTACACACTTTGCAACAAACTGGGCTTCCCACATAAACCAAATCAACCCATTTAAACCAAATCCCAATAAACCAAATTCCCACATAAACCAAAGCCCATTTTCATGTTATATTTGTTAATGTTTGTACATATTTTCTATTGGGTTGACCCTCAACTCTTTAGACTGTTAGTAAATTTTTGTAGGACTTGTTATTTTTTTTCTTTCTTGAATCGGTTGAGTCTTCTTGTGCATTTATTTTTGTGCTAATCCGATATAATCACCACTGAGAATGTTGGATTTTGCCTTGAAGAATGAAGCTCAACCTTGCTCTTGCCGACATCCGGTAATCTCTTCCCTTTTCTCTTATCAGCATAGTTCTCTCGGTATGTGACTGTTTAAATTTTTTCTAAATGTAGACACATTGAGGACAATGTTTGATTTAGGTTTGGGGGTGCATTTGCATATTTTTGCATTTAGAGTTTTTAGTCTTTTTAACCTTTTATTTATATTTTTGCATTTAGAGTTTTTAGTCTTTTATTTTACCTTTTATCTTAAAAAAAAAAAAAAAAAAAAAAAATTCAAAAACTCTTTTTGTAAAAACCTCCAACTTTTAGAGATTTTAGAGTCACTAGCATGCTTTTAGCTATGTTTACATAGAGATTCGACGAAATAAAGAACTTGGAAGTACTAGGAGAACGCAATCGGGTTTCTTAGGCGATTAGAGCGTTAAAGTTGGATTTAACCATACCGGAGGGCGAATTAGGTCTTCATTTAGATATTCGGTAGTAGAATTGTGATCACCCATAGTGGAGACTACCCATTTTACATCAAGTGAGGCACCAACCTTCAATTTTTTGCAACTTTCTAGAAAAGTCGTTAGAGTGTGTGTCACCTTACGTAAATTAGGGTAGGAATGGTGAGCTACCCAACTTCGCACCAATTTCAAAGACTACTTTTGATCTCTTGAGTGCTAGTTTTGTCAATCATGAGGGTGACGTCTAAAGATGAAAACTCCTTCTAAATACTGGGTTGCAGTTAGCATCACTCTCTCTCTCAATCAGCAAGACCCATAGAAACACATCATCGTCGTGCAACTAGGAGCATCATCAGAATATGGAAAGAAAAATTGATATAGTCCAAGGTTTATGTACAACAAAGAACAAAGAAAAGAAAATAGGATGAGAATTAATAAAATTTATAAAATCAAGACAATACAAGTTGTGGGAAAATTGAGTGATAAAATCCTTTGTCCATGGAGTTAGTTGTGTCATTACTTGTATTTTTATTTTCACTTATTAAAAAAAAAAAAAAAAAAAAAAAAAAATTGTAGTTTATTTTCTTATTTTTGCTACCACCATGGTAAGAAGAATTTAAAAAGAAAAATCCAAACAACAAGGAATTTGAGTAGAAAAGTTAAAAAATTGTCAAGTTTTGTGAAGTTTAGAAGTTCGTCATCAACAATTGAAGACCGAAGACCGAAGATTGAAGACGTTTCTATGGTTTCTTATGAGAGAGTGATATTAATTGCCGATCGGGTGAGAAGTGAGTGAGTACTCCACCCCTTACTAATGGTTGATTTTCCCTTCTTAGAGATCATTAGAAAAAGATTCTTTTTGTCCACACTTTTGTGGAGTCTCAGATTTTATTTCGGAAGGTTATCCTTCTTACCTACAACGTGTGCGGGATTTGTCTCTTTACTCCTGCTTCGCACACATGAGAGACTAAAAAAGCGATCTTTTTTGAGTGCAATTATCATAAAACCCTAATGGTGAGGCGAAGTCGAGGCTTATGATCACAATCAAATCCGAATTCTTTCATATGGTATGGTTACTTCTCGCTCAAAGCACTTAAGGATGAGAATGCGTTCTTCGATAGTTCTAACCCACATTACTAGCATGCGAAACTCTATGTCCTCATAGCTTCTTGGAGGCTTGAGACTCTTTTACACTACGAAGTGGAGAAGGTTTTGTGGGTACACCTCGGTAAACCCTCACGAGACTACAAATCGTCCACTAGGGACACCTAGGGTTTAAAGGCTTAGTGCATACGCTAAATGCATTCGAGAGACTGCGACGGGGTATAGTTAGGATTTCTTATTTTATGTTTCACTTGAGGACAAGTAAAATTCGGGTTTGGGGGTATTTGATGAGTGCCAAATAGTGCATATTTATACATCTTTTTATTGGCATTTTACTCATCTTTGCGCTTATAAATCGGATATTATCCCATATTTTGTATTTTCCTTGTTTTCAAGAATAAATATTTGTATTAATTAATTTTGTGTTTTTAGGTAATAAATAAAGCTCGGAGAAACTAAGGAGCAAAAGAGCGAAGAAGGGTGGAGTCAAGCATCTATGGAGCCAGAGATGCCAAAGCCGCCTTGAATCAGTTGCAACCGGACAAGGGAGACTTGGGCTAGAGCTACCCATGACCGGATCCGAGCCCGTTTCTCCGAGACGTTGAGATTTCTTTCTCCCTCATCCAACGGCCGCTGCTTCCACGTGCATCGAAGGTCGTTGCTCCGTGCTACACCGAGATCACATCAAAACCGGCTACCTTCCTCAACCGTTCGGATCAACACGGCTTCATCCTACGCTCGGTGAGGCCTTCTCATCGAGTTTTCTTTGCATCCTCCCCACAACAAAATCCCCATCACCTATACCCCTCGACCAAAACCCTAATCAGTTTTCAGTCTCTCTTTCTTCCTCTCTTCCTCACCCGACAGAGCTCCGCTCTATGACTCTGCTCCACCACCTCCATACCCGCCGGAACCTCACCGCCACCATCACCTTCCTGACACCAGCCAACAACTCCTCTAACTCCCTCACCGCCACCCTAGCTTCATTTGTCTCCCTCCTTAGCTTCTCACTTACCCTAGAAGCTAGGATTGAGACAATTGAAACTAGGGTTTTCACTTGTGATCGATGCGGAGCGATTTGACGGAAAGACGCACGATTCAGAGTATGGGTGAGATTGGGTACGATCTATTTTATGTTTATTTTATGTTTTGAAATCAAATTAGGGTTTGGTTGATTTTGGATGTATAAATATCAGTGAAGGATGAGTGTAGAAGAACGCCTGGATTAGCCAGTGCTGTCAATTAGATTTAATTGTTGTTATTTGTTGTTTTAGTTTAATTTTGCTAGGGTTTGAGATGAAACCCTAGTTTATCTCTGTGTTCTTCTTCATGAACTGTTCTTGAATGATTGAATGTTTTCTAGATAGAATTAACATCAAGTGTGATACACTTTGCTCTCACGGTGCATACCAACGCCATGGATGCACTTGTAGTTTGATTCCTCCGTGTAGTTTACACTGCAACTCAAGCTTAATGAAATCAATGTTTATCTACGATTAATTGTACTTTAGTCAGACGGTTAATACTTAGGATAAATACCTTAGTTGAGATTAATCTGTCAGGCGGAGAAACACCTTAGGTAAGTGGTAGCATCGACACTCTTCCCTTATCATTACAAGGGAAAGAGTAGCATAATGAAGTGAACACAAAGTGTAGACTAGTGGTGGATTTAAAGACCCTAGTGCTCTCTAATTTATATCTTTCATTCCTTAGTTTAGGTTCATTCTACAAAACAGCCATTATCGGCACAAAAATATTTGTTACAATCAATTTGTTGTTACTTGTCACTTTTAGAACTCAGTTAAGCATTTTAGATCAAAATCGAGCACCACAAGTCCTTGTGGGATCGACCCATTTGCCGCGTCTCCGATAGACGCCGTGCACTGCGGATTATAACATGTAGGTCATAAATTTATACATCATTCGAGGCCTACCAGCAAGACCTTTTCAAGATTCTAGGGACTGAGTTGAAGCTTAGCACTGCTTATCACCCCCAGACTGATGGCCAGACTGAAAGCGTGAATGCATGCCTGGAACAATACTTAAGATGCATGACTGGTTTTAAACCAAAACAATGGTTTGAATGGCTTCCTTTGGCAGAATGGTGGTATAATACTTGTTACCATACTAGCATCTAAATGAGTCCATTCAAAGCTCTGTATGGTTACAATCCTCCTCACCTTGCATTTCCCTTGCAATTTGATACTACCGTGGAAGTTTGTGGAGGACTATTTGAAGAATAGGGACATTGTTCGAGCATTTTGAAAGACTCCCTCTTAAGGGCTCCGGAGAGAATGAAGTTGTTCGCTGATTTGATGAGAACTGACAGGAACTTTGAGCTGGGTGATATGGTTTACCTCAAACTTCAACCATACAGGCAAGCTTCTCTTTCCTTGCGCAAGAGCTTCAAGTTACAGGCTAAATATTATGGTCCCTTTAAGGTGATTCACAAGGTAGGCAACCTGGCTTACAAATTACTACTCCCTCCAGGCTCTAGAATCCACCCAGTTTTCCATGTGTCTCAACTTAAGAAGCAGATTGGTATGTCTCACATCCCTTCTCCTCAGCTACCTGTGGTGGATCATGAAGGCCAGGCTGTGATTAACCCTGCTGAGATTTTAGCCACCAGAAATGTCTCAGGGAATGGCTCTGACATATTGCAACTACTTATCCAGTGGACCAATGCCCTGCGAGTAAAATGCCACTTGGGAGGATGCCACACACATTCTTTGCTCACTTTCATTTTTATCCTTGTCCTTTGGGGGTATTGTCATGTACCTCTACCATTGCAACATTGTTAGTTGTTAGCTAGGAGTGCCTTTATCTCGTAGTCCAGGTGCGCTAATCAATTTATACTTGTACTGCTACATTACATTTTGGCTATTATTTTACTTAATCAATTATTTCGGGATTAGTGGACGGCTGGTTGGGCGACAGCTGTAAGGCAGAGAGTGGTCTTTTCCTTGTTAGGGTTTGGTATTAAAGTTGTAAGAGGGGAGTGAGTTTTCTTTAAGAAATAAGAAGATATTTTAGTGTAGACGTAATTGTAGAATTTAGCTTAATTTCTCCATCTTAAATCCAATTCTTGTCTTTGATTCAAGATAATTGGTATTGAGCCATCTTTCATGATGTTGTCAATAAGGCGTCTAACATTTGTTCTCTTGGGTTCGACCTTCAAGGATTATGAAGATATAAAAGCGTAAAGGAAGTTATGAACAATTGGTGTAATATTTATTTTCACCCAAGCTAAATTTGGCAGTGTGTTACCATCTAATTAGATTTTTTTCTCTTTTTTCTTTGTAATCCTGTTAGTGTGGTATATTCCTGGTATAATCTTGTTACACCTCTGTTTTTGATCATTCAATTCCTTTCTTTATCCATCGGAAGAAAAAAACACGAAAAACATTTGACTCACAACTTAAAAAAAAAACGAAAAGAAAAAAAAAAATTGAAGCATGAGCACATCTCAATAATCATCGAGATGGCCAAACAAGGAGGTCAACTGCATGGACGATCACTTATATGTACAAGTGATCAGTATTTAACAGTAAGGAAATCATAATGATCTATAAGACCGGATGTAAAACCATAAGTAAAAACTAAGATTTGTTGTCGAATCGGTCTCCCGTTTAAGCCTAAGAAATGCCAAATAAGTAGCCAAGACCTCACCTTCTTGCCTGTGTTTATGTGCAAACATTTTATTTATGAAGTCCGTTATTTTTTGGCAATGACCAAGTGGAATGCAGTGGTTGGCATGCTCCTTCCTTTGTGAGGTAGGGGTTGAACCCTGTAATTCTTGAAACTCCAGGTTTTAAGGAGTTTGGATGTACTCTAGGGACCATTAATCTAGGGCATCAAAAAAAAAAAAAGTCCGTTTTTTTACCGGCTGTCTCCAAAGGTACATTTCACTTGCCAAGTCACGCGTACATAGTATTACTGGAGTATTTATTTACCAATTCAACCACTGTGGAGGAGACCGATTTGTAATGTGTTATACCACTCACTTCAAGGTCGTATTCGATGCAATACCTGTCTGTAGGGGTAGGAAGCTATACCAGACCGTTGTTCATTTTTGTGTTTCTTCCTTGTAGGGTCAAAATTGACCCTGGCAGAATTTATACGACTTAGGATTTATGACGATTATTTCTTTATATGATTGCAAAATTTAATATATCCAACCTCCTCTTCCTATATGCGTAGGTCTTTGTGTACTACGTTTGCAGTGGTTGAGGTCCAACTCCAAAAGCATGCAAAGAGTCTAACTAACGCCAACCAACTTATTAAAGTTCGTCGATTTTGAACAAGGTAAAGCAAGCTTTAATTTCCCATATTTGCATTGTCTTCTTACCCTAAAAATTGTATGCATTCGGAGAGCATATTAATAACCACCTACCCACATGACACAATATTTTGTTTGTTTTTTATGAAAATTTAAGATTTTGACTCTTCTCACTAGTAAGGCCACGTGTGCGATGCACATGCTTGAATTGGATTTTTTAACAACACCAAATTTGATAATAATGAAAAGAAAATCTTAAAATAAAAATTTAATATCCTTGTTTGTCTCATTACGTGAGATTCATATCTTCATACGGGAAAAAACCCGTTT
>JAJJWW010013263.1:0-11631 GCA_023531295.1 Papaver armeniacum
ACTTATATAGGAAACCATAACAATTTGACAACCTAGACCTCTCTGTGGGATCGATCCTTTCTTGCCCTTGCTATATTTATATTTTGAGTAGTAAGAAAGTGTAATTTATTTTTGACGCTTACGACAGCGGTCAAATTTTGGCGCCGATTCTTAGGGAGGCGACGGTTGTTAATTGTTTTTGGTTTCTTATTTTTGTTTTTAGGTTTGTTTTACTTTTTCTTATTCTTTGGTTTCTAACCGAGTTTTGAGAATCTCGTTTAGTCCGATTTCTATGGACGGAGCATATTGGAGCAATCAATACGGCTTTCAACCTCAACAACATGAAAATTATCACCCTTATGGGGAATACAATCAAAACCAATCCTTTGGTTATGGTCAATATTCCACGTACCCTTTTAGTTGTTCTCATACATTCCAACCTTCTTACGGTGGGTATGTAAGTGAGCAACCACAAAGAGGGATGATACTTGTACTCTATTAATTTTCCTCTAGTTTGGTAGATGAAATGCAACAATTTATGGCCAGCATGGAGTCAATTTGTGGACAACCCGGCGTGGAACCAGAGTTTCATCGACCGAATGTGCTCATAGTATGTATGGCCCAATTTCGATCGTAGTTATGATCATCCACCCATTCAAAGGGAAGATAATTGGCCTAACAATACGGAAGTAAGTAATTCTACTTTTTCTTTGTCGAATGAGCTTTACAAACAAATGGAACACTATATTCGGAATTTGGATGGAACACTCCAAGAGCTTCAAAAAGGTGTTTCCACTTTAAGACAAGGCATTGAAGAATACAAGGAGGAAATGAATAATTATGTTGAAAAAGGCGAACCTTTCGGGGACTTTTGTTGATATTTGTGTAGTTAACTCAACTCTTGATCGTAATAATGATCATTCACCTATTCAAAAGGATGAGTTAGAGATTAGCAACACTAAATTCAGCGAGCCAATCTTATGATGACTATGATAGTGATGACGGTGATTATGATACATTGCTTGAAACAACTCATGGTGACATCCCCGAGGAGTGTACAATGGAGTCTTTTTGGGATCAAGATGAAGACGAAGAGGAATATGTCGACACACTTGTGTGGATTACTCAAGCATTGATCTTTATAACGATCAAGAACCTATTCAAAAGGTAGAGCTTGAGGATGATGCAATGAGTGTTCTAAAGAAATTCCTTATGGATAATATTGCATCCGCATAAAGAGTATGTGCCTTACAATAAAAAGGAGGAGCATGTTGAGAATGAGACAGTTATGACCAATATTGTGGAAGACCCAATTGAGCTTGCAAATGATTGTAATGATGATGTTTATGTCGATACTTTGGTTAAGGCGAAACGGACGAAGAATGGTTGCAAGGTTTGATAGAGGACCATGATATCCAAGAGGTGAACAATTCACTTGAGTTTTTCAAGGATGAAGAGGATTCCGTGATACAAGAGATTGTGCAAGGTTTATCTAACCCTTTGCCTATTATTTCTTCTCCTTTACCTCTTATTGGTTTGAATGTATGTGCTTCAAAAATATTGTTGAATGATTTTATATCTCGATATCCGCCATTAGAGATACTTGATTCTCATACTATGCGAGTTATGGAACAAGAAACCGTGAAGTACCCGACTTCTATATTCTTTATACACTTCCAAGTGTGGACAAGAATAAGTGTGGGGAAGCTTTATCGGTTAATAGCTTCACTTTTGCTTTATTGTACTAATATTTTTGTGAAGCTAGTGTTTGCAAAACAGGTTCTATGGAAGGATCCTCAACTTTTCCGATTATTGGTATATGGGGAATGAATCTTACAAGAAGCTAAGTCGGGCCGTCGACTTTAAAAACAAGCGCTTAGTGGAGGCAACCCACGGTTTTGTATCTTTATCCTTATCTTTTTATTTTTATGCATTTGCTTTTATTTTTACTTTCTTTGTTTTTGCATATCATTTGCGGAATTTCCCACCTTGAACCTTCTTTGGAGCCCGATTCAATTTTACATTGAGGACAATGTAAAGTTTAAGTGTGGGGAGCATTTATATGTTTTAGTTTGTTTTATGTATAAAAAAAGGAAAAAAATCAAAAAATCAAAAAAATTAGAAAACCAAGAAAAATTTGTGCTTTTTGAACTCCGAAATCTAGAAACTTGTGCCTTTAGGATGACACCATTAGTGGATGGAACCATTTTGAATGCTAGGAGTTGAGGAACCAATTAACTAAAAGGGAAGAATATAGCTCAGAAATCACAAATTAACATGATAGTTGTTACCATATCTCGGAATATCACCATATCGCATTCTATTTTTACTTTTCCATATTTATCTATTGTTCTCTAAGTGTTTTGGTGGGTCACTAAACATCGACGTGTTATTCTTTGCTAGGATGAAATAGAGTGATTGAGTTACTAGAAAAAGGAAAAAATGATGAAAAAAAATATATGAAAAAGAAAAAAAAAAAAAGAAAAAAAAAAAGAAAAAAAAGGACCGATCAATTAGACCAAAACGGAATAAAAAGACACTTGGGAATAGCAGTATGTGTGAAACGTAGTCCCTGTCTCCGTCGCCTAAACAAGCGTGGAATGCAGGATCCAAGGCAACTATCATATACGTGTTGACAAGGAATCATGCGCTTGGATCCAGTTTGATCCAATCATGTTGTCTAAAAAAAATAAAAAAAAATAAAAAGAAAGAAAAGAAAGAAAGTATTATTATTTTGGTTGAATAAAGTCACTTCTGATTCCCTTGTATATGCCAGTGAGTTGATGTAGCATTCAAACCAAGTAGCTCAATCCAATAGGCATAGGTTCATCTTGGCAGTGACCTTCAGACAGATATGGGAAACATCGAACACTTGTGAACATTCGCCAACATCTACATCTTTATCCATCTTCTTAATCTTTTCATTGTGATTGTGGTTTGTTAGTTTCCGAGTATTGTGGCTTGTTCAACTATCTAATTAGAGTTTATTCACTAATAATTGAATTGAATTTGCAAGGTACCTCCTCCTGTAGTCATTTTGGATTCATTCATTGATTTGTCACAAATAGACGGAGTTTGAATATAGGTTTTGTAGGTATATCTCTAGTAAACCTTCACGAGACTATAACTCGTCCACTAGGGACACCTATGGGTTTAAAGGCTTGTTATTTATGCTAAAATTAACCGTAGCCTCGACGTCACGGAGTTGTTGTATTTTATTTTTATTTTGTTTGATTTGCTCGAGGACTAGCAAAGTCTAAGTGTGGGGGAATTTGATAGGTGTAGAATACACCGTATTTACTATCTAGTATTTATGCTTTCTTTGCTATGTTTTTGTGTAAATTATGTATCTTATGATTACTTTTAAGTGTTAAAGGTATTTTGGAGTCATTGGAGCGAAAGAAGGGGATTAAGGGCTAAATTCATTGCTCGGAGTCATTGCGCGTTGATGGATGCGGAACTAGCGAGGTCAAAGTCTCAATTGTGCTTAAAACAAAGATTCTTTGGAGCACCAGAACTGTTGGATTAGGGCAGCCACCTAAACCATTCCAATATACTCTATTAGGTCGAGATACAGAACAACAAAGTTTTGTCTCATCTCTTCCAACACAGACCTAGACACTGTAATAAGGACTCAACGCCGGCAAGCCATGGTTCAAGGCTTATCGCCAAGGGTTCGAAGGAGAGGATACGAATCTACAAGAAGGAAATGAGCAGATGATTGGGTTCATATTTTTTAGACTACTTGTTCTCTTACGGGGAAAGAGAGAGAAGAAACAAGTTTGCATTCGATTGATTGAAGTATCAATGGAGGAGATTCAAGCCTATTTGAGGGTTTCGAGGACGTGATGAGAACATGGGTTTATGTGTGTGATTGCGGGAAGGAGATAGAGTGATTTGAAATCAATAATAAGTTCCATATCTCGCATTACCAAAGAACCGCACAAAGAAGTATTTGTAAAAATGCACGAATAGCTTAAAGGTGTTGTGTATGATTACAAGATGGACAGCTAGTAATGATGATCCGAGTGAGGGATTCGTCGTAGTTGTTAATGAAGTGAGTTGGAGATGGAATTATGGGATGAGCGAGAGAAGTCTGAGTCATGTTTGTTATTGATGGTTGGTGAGCGATTAATATTCGTAGAAGATGCAGGTGGATTGAACTCGCAGGTGCGGCAGCTGAGAAGAAGGTTGGTTAGTGTTGGTTGAATGGCAGTGGTGATAGCCTGGGTGCTCAAGATGGGGATCTTTGTTGAAGTGCAGGAGGCACCGGTGGTGTTGGAAAGGTTGCGACAATGATGATGTGTGGTTTGGCAATGACAAAAGTTGATTTGTTAAACCGGGGAGAGAGCAAGGATCATAGTTAGATGGCTTGAGTTTCGGTGGAGTGTGCAGAGCAAAGAATGGGTGAATGTGCAGCTGATTATGGCAGTGGTGAAAATGGAGCTACCAGGAATTCATTGCAGTTTCCATGTGTTCTGGCGCAATGCAGTTGCAGGCATTGGTGCTGCTGCTCAGCTGGTCATGGCTCGAGGCAAAAGGGTATTCGAATCTGGGAAGAATTCAAGATAGTGAGCTGAGGTGATGGAGTTCGAGTTGCGCTGGTTGTGCGCTGGTTGCGACTTAAGCTGGAGTAGAGACAAGATGCTGAGATTACAGGTAGAGAGGTTCAGGCAGGTATTGAACTGAAATGGGCTACTGCAGCTGTGGAGAAATGGCATTGCAGGCAGTGATGGCAAGGGAATGTGTGGTTGTTTATTTAGTGGAGTTGGCATTGTGGTTCTGGTGATAGTTGCAGTTGAGCATGGTGAAGCTGGCAATAGATCAGGTGGTGCTGTAATGAATCTATGTAGCAGCTCAGATGCTGTGTATGAATGCTGGGCATAGAAACAATTGAAGCTGAGGTAGGCGCAGCTGTGCTGTTGAAGTTGGAAGAATCAGAGAAGTGGCCTGGAGAATTCGAGTCCGAGGTACAGGCCTGTGACTCGAGTTAGAAGCTTGGCAACGTTGGCAGACGCTGAGAAGGACAAAGGTTTATTCGAAGCTGTCGAGTATGGACCAATGGCCAGGGTTGTCTGAGTCGAATCCAGGGATGAAATGGGAGAATCGAAGACAAGGTGATGGTGATGTTACTGCTATATGTTGCAGTCAATACTCGAAGTGGTGATCTGAATTGCAGTGGATGGAGCTGGTGGTATTGCAGCTGAAATGCATAGATGGGGCAGCTCTGGCATGTGACGAAGTTGAGGCAGCAGCATAGCGATGGTGCTTGTGATCTTTGGCTAGGGCTTGTGTTCTTGTGATGATGTTGCAACGGACTAGGTGGTTTGTGCAAATGGCGATTTGCGATTGGAGAGATGAAGCGTTCTTTGTGGTGAGCAGCGACAGCGAACGGCGATGAATTTGCAGAGGGAAATTGGCAAAGTGATGAGCACCTAAGGAAGAGATGGTGGTGATCTTTGGGTTATGGCAGAGGCTGCCGCAGCCTGCACCGAAGCCGTGAAGTGTGCCGCAACTGGTGCAACGCAAGATATTGGAAGCAATGATTACGGTGATTGCATGGCGTGATGTGGAGATGATGTCTTGCTTGTGGTGGAACCGATGCATTTGTGGCGGTGGAGCCTAGGTAGTCGTAGGAACGTGGAACCGGTGGGAGTTATGATTGAAGCTGCAGTTCAAGGTGCGAAAAGTGGGCTAAAATGGTGTATAAGGCATGAGGAGAAGATTGCAGTGCATTCGCAGAAATAGTGCGAAACGGAGTGAAAATGGCGCACGGGTGAGCATAGTTCCCAGAAATTGGATTTCAGAGGTTAAAGTGTCGATCGCAATATTTCGGTGAATCGCGAGGGGGTATGAGTCGGATGCAAGAGTCGACGGTAGGACATATGAGCTACGCGTCACGCTTTGGGTACGTTTTCGCAAGGAATGAGAAGTTGGGTTTGATGGTTTTTGTGAATGTGTGGACTGCAGAGAAGCAAAGCGAGCTACTTGGAAGTGTAAAATTGCCTGGTGATAGTACCTGATGACAAAGGTGGCACGGCAGAGAAGAGATATTTTTCCGGAACTTATCTATTGAACCGGATTAGCGGCCGATTCGGTGATGACGCCAAAGAATCTGGTCGACCGCTTTGGACCCGAAATTCAGAGACTTATTTTCACACATGGGCTTGGTGGACGAATTTGAGACGGGTTTGGAGAAGACTTGACCTACTTTGGGTATCCTTTTGGGAGAGACATATAAAATAGAACTTTTTCTCTAAACCTAGATATATCTCCATTAGGGAGAACTCATACTTTTGGTTCTAGGGTTTAGAAACATGATAGGTTTTCTCCTTCTTCTTGCTATGAACTCCTATGCCATGAGTAACTAAGTTTTTATTATTGGTTGAAGATGTAGTTGGATTTTGCAACCAAGTTATGATTTTTATGAATTAGTTTTCTCTCAATATTATCGTTTGATTTCTACGGGTTAGAATAATTGCATGATTGAAGTATTGCAATATGATTGAATGTTTGTTTAGTTAAGTCTAGAATTGATTGAACTCACATCCATATCTATAGCTATTTTACGGTTTTTCATCAAGCGATAACCGTGAATACGAGTAGCATGATATGATTCTAGGTTGTAGTGATACATCCTCGTAGTCATATGTAGAAATTGACCTTTGTTCGAATTGTTTGCGCAATGTATTTCAATTGCATTGATTAGCCTATTTCTGAAACTTAATGCTCCTAGGAATTGAACTTGATTAGTGCAAGGCGTTAGGTTATTCTTTAGGTAGAATTCACATACGCAACTCTAATGTGTGTGTTGATAACTTTGGAAATTACGGAGTATTCTTGCAATAAGGTATTCTATGGCTTTTGATGATAGCGAGATTAAATACGAATTCTATTCATATATTCATAAACTTGTTTACAATTGAAGATGAAACCTTTATCCAATATTTCACATCCTTGATTTGCGTGATTTATTTCTTTTGTTTACTTTTTGTTTATTTTTATTTACACAATCAGAAATTCTTCCGGGTTACTTATATAGGAAACCATAACAATTTGACAACCTAGACCTCTCTGTGGGATCGATCCTTTCTTGCCCTTGCTATATTTATATTTTGAGTAGTAAGAAAGTGTAATTTATTTTTGACGCTTACGACAGCGGTCAACTCACTATCTCGAGTAAAGGTTTTTTTGTGTATTTCAACATAATAGGTTCTCGCAATTATCATCTACATCAATGTAAACAAACCATAAATAAGATGTGCATAAATAAAACTATGTACAAACAACATATACAACAACTATCTATAATACAAAATAGGATGGGTTTTTGAGCCTTGGACGGTCGGATAACATTTTGAGAGACAAACAAGTGATCCGACCGTCCAAGTCTCATCCTGAGAAAAAGACATCTTTAATTTGTGGTGTTTGTAACCTCCTACCATTATGGAGATATTAATAACCCTCATAATTAGTTCTTCATCAATTGAAGAAATAAATGGGCCATTAAAAAAAATGAAAAAAATAAATGTTACATCCATGTTTCAACCATAGAAAAGTAAAAGAAAAAAAATTATTCTTTTTAAATATACTAAAAGTAATTTTAATTGTAATCATTGAGTAATTTTCATCAACCTGCAAAAAGAAAAAAAAAACAACATTAGAATTACAGTGTAGAACAATCATTTTCTAGCTCCATAAAATATAACTCACCAATAATTTACTCTTACGTGTAGGCCTGATTTTAATTTTAACAATCAAATAAGCTACTTCATTAACCTGGAAAAAAAAAAAGAAAAAAAAAAGACATTAGAGTTCCAATATAGAAAAATCATTTTCTAGCATCCATAACAAGTTTATTTTCGAATGAGACATTTAACCAATCGAAAAATGAACCCTGTTTTCATCCATATCAATTTTAACATTCCTAGAGAACATTTGAGCATTCTTGATCAAAGATCATGACTATCTTTTCATCATTGCCAGGAATATTTCAATCAAAATCTGCACTACAAACCAAAAAAAGAGGATAAACTAAAACCAAAAGAAGAGCGAAAAAATCAAAAATCCGAATCAACAAATTGAAAAATGGTGTGTACACATATACATGTATAGAAACTAAATGGTGAAACGAACTGTCACAAAAGTTCACGCCATTTACATTATGTATCAATTGATTCCAAAAAGACGAAGAATGAAACTTATGAGCTTCCATGCCATTTACACGCTTACTAAATTAAAGAATGAATGAGTCTCCAGAGTCATGAATGTGAATGTTGATGGCGCATGCGTTTTTCTGTCATTTCTAATTCTATATTCAGAAAGATCCCAAAGTGTACGGTATATATTTTATTTACAGGGAATATATATTTCATGGATGGAATCAAGTTATTTCCTTTTTTCTTTTTTTTTTTTGGTGATCCACAACACAAACAATGAGAAAAGAAGCTCAAAAAGGAAACGTTACAAAAAAATTCCATCACAATTGGGGCTAAAATGTAGCACATGCATCAGGTAATTAAGGTATAAAGCTCACCTTTCACCTTCTCTCTTTTGATCAGACCATAAATAAATCTCCTCCTACATATACATATATATATATATATATGACCGAAATTTGGCCTGACTTTAATTTGTTCACTTACGTTCCTCCTCTATTTACCCTTTCTTACCCATAAATAAGATAAAACTGTTTATGCTATAAGGTCGTGCATGGACTTAAAACGGCTGCTCCTTTATTATTAGCCCATAATAACCATTAAGAGAAAAAAAACGTCAAAAAAATTGAATGTGTCACTAATTACAAGTTAGCAATGAACATGTATAAATAGAAGAATGTATTTCTTCAACCACACACATTCACTCATTCACTCATTCCCAACTTTTTTTTGGTGAAATTTTTAGCTTAATAGTATCAACATGTCAAACATGATCAGCTGCATCCCCACAAAAACCGTTGCCAAAAACATGTTGCTTTCTGTTCGAGAATGCATGATTGCGATGAAAACAAACTTGAAGTACTCAGGCTTCATGTTGCAAGGAAATGGGAATAGGTCGATTTCATGACGACCAACGAAGTCACTACTTTGGATTTACTAATGATTGACGAAAACATGAGTATGTTGTCAAACATTCTTTTTTTAAAAATTAAAATATTAGGCATGCATTCTAATCAATTTTTACATCTTACACAAGGATATACCATGCACGGCATCGTCCCCAAGAAATTGATATGGAAGTTTGAGCCATTGATCCATGAGGGTGGGCTTTATTCACTCTCTAAGTTCAATACTACAATGGAGAAATTCATATTTCGTCCATCAAAGAATTATCATCTGTTATTCTTCAAATAGGATACCGAGGTTGACATTTTAGTGGGGGGATCCGGAGGCATCCCCTTGCATGCCTTTTCCTTTATTGAATTTGATGACTTGGAATCCGGAATAAACAACATCTATCTTATGGGTACTCATTGTTTTTTTACTTTCAGCCATACTCTTACCGAACTTATTGTTGTTTCTTTGTATTTGTTCTTTCGATTGTCATTTTAAATGTATGGTGCAATTATCATTTAAATTAGTTGGAAGTGTAATTGAATTTTAAATTATTTGGATGAAAAATATCTAAAGTATTCATAGCGACAAGTTCTCATGAGTCAAATTGAATCTTATGATAATGTGTAGTAATTATTATAACTAGTATCTAACCCGTGCTACTTTTGCCGGGGGATGATGGGATCACCAATTTAGTGTGGCGGGGGCTTCCCCCGCTCCAGTGGGAAAATGCATTAGATTATTTATGAATAATCTTTGATTAGATTGATTTTTTAAATAAATTGTAAACTATGATACCCTTTAGGTATCTAATGATTTGACGATTGAAATTTGGTATGATAAACCTAAATTCATGTATTTGTTTTACCGGCATATATTAAGATAAATTTGGTATGATAAACCTAAATTCATGTATTTGTTTTATCTCAACTGATTTAGTATAAGTATAACATTATCCGAGTTCAACTTAATTTTATCGAGAAGAAAAAATCTCCAACCAATGCATAATATCATGCACTTGTATCCACATGTTTAAGTTTCGAACTCCCAGATAAATAAAGCTAACCCGACAAAACTTGGGCCCAAATAGGAATAGGCACCAAGATTAGGTTGAGGGAAGTCAGTTTGATGGTATGTGCATACATAATACCTTTTACAATATCCGGAAAAAGTCTCCCAAAGATTTTTTAGGTTTCCAATTTGGGGATTGCCCAAAAGAGTCAATCGAGGGCCAAGTTTCCTCTACTTAAGTTTCCGGGATAATTATCACAATGGGAAGAATAGCCCCAAAAATCCCCAACAAAGCAAGCACGTCTAAAACATTGGCGGGAACGTCAAGTCGGTATGTGGAAGCGCAAGATTAAGATAATTAACATAAAAAAGGCTGCCATAATAAACACAGGATGAATTTATTTTTTGGGTCTTCACGGATTTCGCAAGTTGAGGCTTTGCCTGTTAAGTTACCATAAGTATGAGCTCTCAACATTTAATGTCATCTGAAAGGCAAAAAATGGCTTCAGACATAGAGGTGTAAAGATATATAACACTCGTTCTAGAGCTAGTCTGATCTCGAGGAGGGAAGTGAGTTACCGATGACGGCACCTTGCTCATGCACCATCATGCTAAGATCTTTGAGAAATCTCATTTACCTCACCCATCGGTTCTTACAGAGAAAACCTACACCTCCTGTAAGTTATTTTTTAGAGTAACCAAATATATATAAACATGACTGTACCATGTAAATTTCCAATTTCTTTTTAGGATACTAATTCCTCCCGGTAAGACAACAACGGCTACCTTAGTACGATAATTTTCTTGTTATTTACGCAATGTCCACCTCCATCACCAATAAACTATGATGGCATCGAATGCAAACATCATATATCATACGGTGTATGGAATGACAGAAAAGAGTATCGGCTTTGAATATAATCAAGCAAAAAACAAAAGAAGAACTACGATTAGCTATTGGCAAGAAAATTAAGAGAAACTAAGTAAACATCATAACCAGTTTCTCTCATACAATCTCAAAGTTTCATGGAGCAATTCATGAAAGACCTGAAAAATCCATCCATATCAACAGATAAACAGAAGAACTAATATCATTAGCAAATTGCACTATATTGCACTATCTATTTCCAGGAACAATCATAGTAGTATGTTACTAAAATCTACAAAGTAACCCCCATAGATAAATGACTGATCAAAAATACAAATCAAGCACAAACTTAACTATACATAATCGGGTCACAAATTAAAGAGTTAAATATAAAGGAAAATGGTGCAAGAAATTGATGAATAAGCTAAAAAGTGTTGCACTTAATGAATTTATCTATATCAAAATAGTAAATGACTAAGAAAATAGAATGAGAATCGCACATTAAAAATCCAAAGTATAGTTGATATTAGTACTCAAAACTCAATGTATACCAAAAAGATATACCAATGACTAAGGTTAACCCTATAATTAGAACTTTTGACATACAAAAAGATATACCAATTGTACACTTCAAATTTTAACCCCAAAATACTTAATTTAAAATTCTCGCAGCTCTTGCAATTAAGCGTACGAGGATATCCATGAGATATCATGACTTAA
>JAJJWW010013264.1:0-126733 GCA_023531295.1 Papaver armeniacum
TAGAAATTGAAAATCAAAGATGAACAACATCACTAAAACAATTTAATCTACCAAAATTCTCATTAATATAAGAAAAAAACCTAACCTTATTTTTATCAGATTCTTCAAGCACTGAGACACATAAAAAATACAAGATAACGATCAATTAGTAACACAACCATCAACGATAATAGATAACATTTAATCCCCAATTTTCCGTAGAATTAGGGTTTATGAAAAAATCCCTAAATTCGTTAAATTAGGTTTCTCGAAAATACTTAAAAATTCACCATGGGTTTGTGATTACCAACTTTCATTATGTTTGCAAAGATTGTGATGCTCTCTTGTATGAAAACTAGGGTTCTCGATAACCAGAGATACTAGTTTAAGCTCGAAAATATTCACCAATACACCATTGAAGTTCAATCAAACCATAAACACGCATTATATAATCTTGAAGGATCCGCCGATTATAAAACTCACTCTAAATCTCTCATTCTTCACTTAATCGCCATTATTACAGGAGGTTGGAGAATAAAATGGATAGAGGAAACAGGCGGAACATAATGGAAGTTAAGGAGATGAGAACCCTTTACATTATACAACCCGTTTAGTTTCCGCTAATCATGTTCGTCGAGATAATCATTGAGATATAATACAAATACGATCTAACTCGACTTGATGGTCCCTACCGAGCATAACCCTCGCTCAAACGGAAGTAAGACTCTTTTCTTAATTGATTGTAGCAAGTGTGACTAATTTACAAACCTAGGGTCTTAATAGGGTGGATTGTTTTATACATGAGGGGGATCGGGGACAGTGTTAGATGAGACAACCTCGGACTTTGCAGGGTCATCCATTAGATTTCAATATAAAGAACGGCTAAGATTATTAGATACAATTATTAAAAATCCCTCGGATTTATCTTTTAAGAATGTAGGTTATCGGGTCACCCTTGACTAATATTTTCATTTGATTAGAAATTTAGTGCCATTTTCATTTCTTCTATATCTCCTTTTATTTCGCATCTTCCACAAAATGAATTGTTACAAAGCTATTTTCAGACGTTTTTGCTTAACAAATTAAGTTGAGAGAGAGCTAATCGTTTACAAATTAAGTTGAGAGGGAAAGAGAACAGCAATCAAGGATGAAATGGAAGCATCACTGCATTCACAAAAACAAGGACTTTCACCAAATTACTTTACAAATGTTTGTATACAAACTAATCATTAACATTCCTATGCAAAACATTTCTATACAAACCGATCTAAAAGATCGTGTTATATGATTGTATTTATTTACTTTTATAAGCAAACTACATGCATAGGGTTAACAAACTGGCATAATATCTAGTATTTACAAAAGTCATCACCAAAAAAACCTATGTCCAAAAATTGATAAATCTTAGCCGTTCTATAGCTTATAGTCTTGTCGGTCATTCCCATGCATCGAAAATCGCTTCAATTCCCTCCTTCCGTATATTTCATCAAGTACTGCACCATACATAGTGGATACAATTTTCGACCTACGGAATTAGCAAAAACAAACCACAACAATTAATGTTGAGGCTTTAGTATTGTATGTTTACTAACGGAAAATTGGGATGTTTACTAACTGAAACCACAACATCAAGTACTTGTACTAAATCACAACAAAGGAATATTAGGATGTTTACCAACTGAAAAAATAAATGAATCAAACTTTAAGACAACATACCTAAGTCAAAGAATAGCACTCGATTGCTCGGCTTTTTCTTTTGGACAATTTAAATGTCATGATTTTCTCGCCGCATGTCTTGCATTTTCTAGGTTTTCTCTTCATTTCTATACCACTTTTACAGCGAGAATTCCCTCCAACTATTTCTTTTTCCTTATCGATTTCCCCCTTTTTCGGCTTTAATTGGATTGCCGATCTTTTTTGTAGGTGAACTAGCACATGCCTCATCGTTAGGTACTAGTTGATCAGTTCAACACACAATCCATCCACAGCTAAAGGCTCAATATTAGCACTCGATTCCTCTACATCTTTCCATGTTATTTTTCCAAGCTCAACTAAGTCATTTTTTCGAACCAACTCAAACGCTTGATTAAGAAGATCCATTGCAATGTCATAAGATTTTAAATTTACCCAACATATAGGCCATTTTCGATTTGAAAGTCGTCAATAATGACTAATTCGCATGGCTTTTATTCCAAGACTTTTACCATCTTTCATTGACAAACTAACTTCATCAGTTTTTACGGCATAGTAAAAATTAGGATTTTCAATTGTTCTTTTTTCTAAAATAATTCATCACAGCTTCTGCATCTCCGACCTCTATTAGAGATTGTCTAACTGTTCTCAAGTGATTATACACATCCCCCGGTGTAAATCCGATATTCTCACTTTCCCAAACAGATGCTACAATCAAAATTTATAACCCTAGAAATACCCAAATTAAAAATTGAAGATAGAAATACCCTGGACAATCATCAACACTTACGAATTGAAGGCAAACAAAACTTAAAAATACCCAATTTGAACACTACTGAAAATTAAGAATCGAAATTTTAGGGATATGAAGTATTACAATGATATTATGCAAAATCATACCTTTACCAAATCAATCCGAAATTAAATTATTTAAACTGTATAACTTCGAAAAAAAAGCTCAACCCATATTTTCAAATTTCAATAAACAACTAGCAAACGAGAAGGATTATGAAAACATTGGAGAAAACCCTAAAAATCAAATGATATCAGAATTTCAACTTACCTAAAGAAAAAGGGATCAGCATAGATAAGCGACGAGAACCAGAGTAACGACGAGAACCAGAGTAACTACGAGAACCGGAAGTAATTAGTAATGGTAGAAATTGTTTGGGTGATACCAATGGGGAAAGGAAAAGAAGAAAAATGGCGTTAAGTTTCTGCGGGTATGGAAGAGACTCGTGATATTTTCTGATCTAATAATGGAAATGAAAATATCTTTCACGGGTGACCCGATAACCCGCGCTTTTTAAAAATAAATCTAAGCTATTTTTAATAATCGTATCTAATAATCTTAGCCGTTCTTTATACTCAAATCTAACGGCTGATCTGCATAGTCCGAGGTTGTCCATCTAACGCTGTCTCCCGATCCCTCCTCTTTATACATTTCCCAAAAAACAATAACTACACATTTTGCTCTCTAAGAGCAACTGCAGTGGTGCGAGTATAACCAAAGACCAAAGAGGGAAAAAAAGACCAAAATTTGGGTTTAGTCAGTGTTGTGACACTACGGTAGAAAGACTAAATTTGGTGGAGCATGCATTATAAGTTCGCCCGATGGTGGAGCGTGCATTATAAGTTCGCCTGATGGGTGGAGCGTACATTATAAGTTCGCCCGCGATGGAGCGAGATCCACATTCATGTTATTGAAAAAAAAAATGGGGCGGAGGTATAGTCAACGCCTGGTGTGGGGCGTTAACTATACGTTCGCCTGGTGTGGGACGTTAACTATATGTTCGCTCGACTATATATTTGGGTTTGGTCTTGGTTCCAGACCAAATATAGTCTGGAATATAGTCGATAATCGGGGTTTAGTCGATAGTACGTCCCACTAGGTCTCGTTCTTTTACCAAATATTTGAGTTTAGTAAAATGTCCGCCATGCTGCCCCATTTTTTTTTTTTTTTATTCTTTTGGTTTAACAAGTATTTGTATTTTCCAAAGACTAGGTCTAAAAAGACTGGAACCTCCTCTGTGATATTTATTGTACTACTTGGTCTAAAGACTAAATTTTAATAAATTTCTTCTTCTTTACTGTAAAATTCAAGTTCTTCTTCTTCTTTATTCTTGTCATCTCAGCATTTTCTAAATTTTAATAAGTTGCTTTTAGTTTGCATCCAATGAAGAAGCTTCAAAAAAAGAAAACCGAAGAAAACTAAACCAAAGAAAGATACTAGAACATTTAGGTCATGTTTAGAACAATTAGTCGAGATCGCAGAGAACATTAAAGAAAACACTTGCAAGCCATGAAAAACCCTAATTTCTATCGACCATTTCATCAAGGGTTACTCAATCAAGCAACCAATCGAAAGGGTCTTGCGCATATTCTGAACACTTTCGACCCGAGTAAACAAGTATTCAGATTTCAAGAAGGATATCATTGAATTTGTAGGGTTTGGTGGAAGCTCAAAAACGCTCAAGGGTTGTACTGTCTACATATTGGTAAGTGACATTTGAATGATTTATGTTGTTTTGGTGAATGTTTAATTATGAGGTCAGACTGACTAATTAACCAACTGACATTGCTTATCTTGCTGTTTTCTCAGTTTTTGTTTGCTGAAGTTACACATTTCATCAGCAAAATTGAGGGTGAACTAGGCAATTGCAAGCCTCGTTTTCTAAGGTGGAATACTAAGTAAGGTGCTGGTTGAAAAGATCAGGAACGAGGGCACGACCTCTCTGAAACAAGATGTAAGTACTACCACCGTAAAGTGTAAACTTAGGTTACATCTGGGATTTGCGAATGTAGATCGAAATCATGTTTAAAATTGTATACTTAGAGAGTCTGAAGCTTTGATGCTACCTAATCATGTAAGATACACAGAACACTTAGTTTGCTATTCTGATGTGTTTGATTCAACAAAGTTCAAGCATATGATTGTTTGAATTCCAAGAAGTTTACACGTTGCTTACCTAGTTGTCACTGGTTATTGATAAATTTGGATTGCAATGCCTGAGAATTTATCAACAACTGCGCGTAGATTAAGAATAGCAGTATTGCCATTTTTTAGCGCTCAAATTTTGCACATTTTACTGTTTTTTGTTTTTGTGGTTAGTATGATAGAGTTATGTTGTAGTTCAGTTTTGCCAAGTTAGGCGCTGGTTTAGTTGCTGCGGTAATAAATTTTCCTATTGAGAATTTCGTTGGATCATAATTCATGGCGACAACAGCTGACAATGCATAGGTTTGTTACTATACAGTTCTTGGTGTACATATTAGACAACTTGGTGTTGGTATTCACTCGAGTCTCTATAGTCGCACAATCTACACCTGTTGTGAGTTGTAACAGAGTTATACTCATGGATTTTATAGATTTAATGTGTATTATAAGGATCCATTCACTCTTCTGGTCCGCCAGATGTTCCGTGTTTCTATTAGGAATATTCAACAAACCTTAACAACAGTTACAGGGCAGTTTTGGAATGCCGAACCCAAATTGCTTGGTTCTAGTGGCAGGTGAAACTCAGCTTTGCTAAGTGTTAACTTCGTATAAGGGTAACTTGGCGGACACAAGATGTATGTACTACTGTAAATGTTTTTAGCATGTGTAAACTTAGGCTACATCAGGAATTTCCGTATATAAATTGAGACCATGTTTGAATTTGTAAGTTAGAGGCTGAAGTTTTGTAAATTGAGACAATGCACTTAGTCTTCTATTCTGGTGTGTTTGATTCAATTAATTTCGAGCATATGGTTATTTGAATTCCAAGCAGTTTACGCATATTACGTTCCCAGCTTTTTGATAAATGAGGATTTCAATGTCTGAGACTTGAATCATCAACGGCTCCACATTGATTAACGACAACATTGTCATCTTTTCGTACACAAATTTTGCATGTTTATTTTTTTTTGCTTACTGTTTTCTAATAGGATAGAGTTTTGTTATGGTTCAGTTTTGTCAAGTTAGGGGCTGAATTAGTTGTTCGGTTAATAAATTTTCCGGTTGAAAATTCCTTTGGATCAAAATTATTGGCGACAATTGCTGACAATGCATAAATCTTATTAAAGGGTTCTTGGTATATTAGACAACTTGGTGCCTGTAGTCACTGGAGTCTTTATAGTCACATGATCTGCACCTGCTGAGAGTTTCATTGTTCAAAATTTGTGGCGATAAGTGCTGACAATGCATAAATCTTATTTAAGGGTTCTAGGTCTACTTAGACAACTTGCTGTTGGTATTCCCCGAGTCTTTGTAGTCACACGATCTGCACTTGTTGTATGTTGTAACCGAGTTATGCTCATGGATTTTTATATGATCCATTTGCCTGTCTGCTCCGCCAAATTTTCGATGTTTCGATTCGGGGGAATGAACCTTAAAAATAGTTAGACCTTAATGTGATATGGCAGTTTTGGAATGCCGAAGCTGAATTGCTAGATTCCAAGAAACTCAGGTTTGCTAAGTGTTAACTCTGCGTAAGGGTAATTTGTGGCCAGCAGAATTTATGGTTGCGTGATAGATGAGAGATTACCACAGATACTTTTTACTTAAAATGTAGCCGTAACCTGATTGGTTAAAATAATTCTTAAAGAACCTGTCTGAGTGTCGCTAATTGATTTTAAAGTTTGTTTATTATTCTATTTACAGCTTACTGGATCATTCATCGATACTTTGGATGAGGATGAGCAGAGCCTGATTACACCAATTGAAATATGTCAAGCCAACTCAGATAGGATTTGCGAGAAGATGGTCAGGGATAGAGATAGAGATAGAGATGGAGATTCGGAGTCGTTTCCAGACAGAGATGCAGAGGTTCTGGTAACATATACTTTAGATATCTTTCCTTCGGAAATTTTTTTCCTATTTATGTTATCACTTAACTTCCCTACAGTATATAATAAATCAACCTGGAGTATGCTTACTTGCTTATCCTGTACATACTATTGATAATTGTCTAGTTGTTTCTCCTTTCTCTCCCTGTTTCTCACCCTTTTTAATTTTAGTAGTTATACCCTTCCAAGTTTTTAGACATCTGGTTCTTGTTCCACATATTACAGGTTGATGCCTGCCATCCCCTCCCAACCCCTGGAATCCGGGGAAAGGAGAAGGCCAATGATGTACTCGACATCAGTGTGAAGGACTTGCATGGTAATGATATCATGTGTTTTAAGTTTCAAAAGGTGTCCCATAGGTCATTGATTGGACTCATGTTGAACCCTTACGGGCTCCTTGAGTGCAGTGCATGTGATTGACTGGGCTTACATGTGTCCCTTGGTGAAAATATGCTTATTTTGAGGAAGGTGAAATATACTACTTCATTTCTACTGGAGCTAACAAAGACACTAGTGAACAGATTCAAATTACTGATCAACCTTCTTTAGTAGTTCGAATTGTGAAAATGTGCATATATTCAATATATAGTTGATTTTAATGGAAAAGTGGCTTATGAAAACTAACTCTCTTCTTAGTATAACTGCAGGCTTATGTACTAAAAGAGGAAGGAAGCCTCCTAGACCTCGTTGACCCCATCCTCAATTCAGATTATTCAAAGAAGAAGTTTTGAGAATGTTAAACATAGCTCTGTTATGCACAAACCCATCTCCTAGTCTTAGACCATTAGTGTCTACTGTTGTGAGCATGCTTGAAGGTCGAACTCCAGTACAAGAATCACTACTGAAAACTCCAGGTCAAGAATCACATCTAATATGTGGTGGTTCAAGGGTTGATGATACGAGGTCAAGGACATCCAAACACAGATATCAACCTTCTCTCCTATGACAACCAAACACAGATATCAACCTTCTCTCCTATGTACACATAGATATCAATTCGTCATCTTGCTCTGAATTCGTCGCACACTGCAGGAGTTGAGTTCAATCGCAGAGAAGTTGGTGAGCTTGTTGAGGAACCTGTGGATGCTACAGTGGATATGTCCTATTCTAAGTTCCAAACTCCTAATTCAACCTTGTTAACTATTACTATTACAGACATTATTTGTAGATGTCAGCGCTTCTGCTCAAGAGAGAGTGGAAAGATTTGAATTTATGGACATCTTCGAGATCCCAGAAGAGAACGAGAATGACACCCTCCACATTAGTGTGAAGGACTCGAATGGCAAGGACATCCACATAGTGAATTCATCATCTTGCTCTGAAGAGGAAACTGTGGGAATTGGACCGCTTGAAGTGGTTGAGTTTGTTACGGAACCTATGGACGCTACAAGGGATGCAACCTATTCTAACTGCCTAACTAGCACCTTGTTAACTGTATCCACTTCTGTAGATGTCATTCCTTCCCTCACAGGGTGTACAAGTGCTTCTGCTCAAGAGAGAGCGGAATGATTTGAATTAGTTGGCAACTTCAAGATTCCAGAAGAGTATGAAACTTTGTACAAGAAGATCTATGATAAGTATGGGCATATGGCAACTAAAAAAGTCATCAAGTTCAATGATGCTATGTTACTCACATGTGTTACCAGTTTATTGAAGATCATCTCGAAATGGAAACTACTCGAAGTGCGGAACTGAGAGTAGCGTTGCTGGAGAGATGGGAAGGAATCATCATAGATGCTGAGACTTTGGAATTTAATATTAAGTGGCTTCGCGAAAGGATTTAGTCGACTTAAGAACCATTGGAAGTCTTCATCCAGGGTAGACATGGATATTGAAAGTCATGAACAAGTACTGGATGCAATGCAGGGGAAATATGCTAGCCTCCGGACAAGAAAAGACGAACTTGAAGCTGAACTTTCAGAGGTAAATATTCAAATCGGGAAAGCTGAAGCTAAGATTTCATCTGAGCAAGAAGCTATTCAAGAAAAGCAGACTCAGAAAATGAAATTTCTGCATGAACCTACAATAAGAATTGTGCTTAATGAAGCTGAACTTTCTCTGTCTAACTTTATTTGCGTCTTGTGAACAGGCGTGTGTATGTCAGATGAACTTTTGAGATTGGCAAGAGATAGTAGGGTGAGAACATCTTTTGCTTGGCAAGAATCTGTTATAGTTGTTTCTTTTGCTGCCAATTAGCTGCAGTTAATGTTCCATTTGAACTTCTCTTGCTGATTATAGCAAGTTATAGTTGTAGCTGGCCGTTGGTTATATGTTTTAATGTTGAAGTTGTAATTGCTAATTCATGAATTTAGTCTACATGTTGAGTTGTTACAGACTTTTGTCAAAATGGATCGAGGAACGAAACCCTGTCAATAGCTCTTCCTCAAGATCCATATGTTAAGTTTCTGGATATTGATGTCAACTACTTTAATCAGTTTGGTTAGGAGTTTTATTTATTTTTATCTTTCCCATAACTTGGCAATGCAAAATGATAGTAATTTTTCTTGTGTGTATCTGTTATTATGTTATAAATTCATACAAGTTGAGGCAATATTCCCTTACAATAAGTTTTGAGAAGAAGCTTTAAAATCTAAATTAGGTACATAACCTTCAACCATTAACTGTTCTGTAAGGCCATCTAGAGTAGAGTATATATTTGTACATTTCTTGTGAGATTTATCAGCTGTCATAAAGTTGTGGAATTCACCACAAATCTCTATCCAACTACAACCTGGAAACTTAAACACGCCTCGATCCTTCATTTCTGCTCGAACCTGTGCAGCTTCATTCTCTCTAGAAGCATCTTTATAGATATTAGATAGAAGCACGTGATATCCAGGATGTTGAGGTTTCAGTTTCATTAGATGGTTTGCTGCAATTTCACCTAGAGACACATTCCCATGGATTCTGCAACCCCCAAGCAATGCACCCCAGACACAGTCATCAGGTTTTACAGCCATGCTCTTAATAAGATCATAGGCCTCTTGAAGTCGACCTACTCGTGCTAAACTATCAACCACACAAGTATAGTGCTCAACATCTGGAACAATTCCGTATTTCATTATCATCAACTGCAAAAATTTAAACCTTCGTCAACCAAGCCTCCATGGCTGCAAGCTGATAAAATAGCAATGAAGGTTATCCTGTTGGGCCTCCATCCATCCTCCTGCATCTCAGAAAAAGAGATAGCTTCAGTTTGACGAGCATGCAGACCATAAGTTTTGATTATTGTATTCCAAGAAACAACATCTTTGTAGTCCATCTCGTCGAAAATTTGCTTAGCTTCATCTATGCACCCACATTTCCCATACATATCCATAAGAGAATTTTGTACAACGCAATAACATTCAGAAATCCCACTTTTTACTGTGTAAGCATGTGTAGCAGTTCCTTGTCTATGAGCTGCTAACTCTCCACATCCATTAAGAACAGAGCTGAATGTAAATTTATCAGGTTTTATATCTTCAGAATGCATATTTAGAAATAGCTGTATAGCCCGATCGAAATCATTGTTAATAGAAAAGCAATTAATCATAGAGTTCCAAGAAACAATATCCTTCTCAGGTGTCCGTAAAAACACTCTTATAGATGATTCAATATCACCTCGTCTTGCATACATTGCAACTAATGCATTGTTTACCGAAGTATTTGATTCAAAACCAACTCTATAAACATGAGCATGAATCTCCAAACCAGTAAAAGATGAAGGACTACATTCCGGAAGAAGCAAAGTTAGAGGAACCTTAGAGAGATTTTGAAGTTCACCATCACACTGGATTACCATTTTTTGGAAATAACGGAACGCTTCAGGGGAATTATTGCTATTGATGAACCCAGAAATCATAGAGATCCACAACTGAGAAGTTTTCAAGTGGATCACATCAAATAATTCAGATGCATATTCTATACAACCATGATAGGCATAACCAGAAGCAATTGAACAACTTAATCTCTCATCGTCAACTGAATCCAAACCTGTAATTTCTTTCTGCCTAATTGCAAAGCCATGGAGTTCTTTCAAATTAAGTAAGCATAATTCCGTGGGTACGATTGGAAGAAGAGTATTAAAAGTGGCTGAATTGGGTTTCACTGGAAATTCTGAAACCAACATTCTTCTAAAAGTCTCGAACGCCAACTTACCATCACCAATCCGAACACAACCAGCCATAATCGAGTTCCAACTACTTACTTCCACCTGAATTCCAGATTTCCCCATAAGTTCTAAAGCCTCCAAAGCATGATTCCAATACCCATTTTGAGCATACCCAGACACCATTGAATTCCAAGTAACTTCATTTCTGTCAGGAAGTCTATCAAACAGTTTACATGCATCCCAGAAACAACCACATTTAACATAAAAATCCAACAAAGCACTCATTGCAAAAACATCATGTCCATATCCATTAACAATCAAAAACCCATGAATTTGTCGTCCAGCTTCAACTAAATTCAGAGCTGAACATGACTTTAGAACAAATGGGTAAGTAAATTCATTAGGAACAAAACCCATTACCAGCATTTTCAAAAACAATTCGACTGCATTGACGAAACAATCACAATCTACATAAGTGCGAATCATAGTATTCCAGAAGAATTGGTTAAGTTTGTTTCTGGGAATGGAACTAAAAACAGACCAAGCCGAATCAACATCTTTAACACAGTAGTAGAAGTAAAGGAGCTTACTTGAAAGGTAGACATTATTAGATAAACCAAGTTGAATGATATGAGCATGAATTTGAATACCTTCTTTGTGAGAAAGTGTTGTCGGGGAATTTTCTAGTGTTGCGATTAAATTGTCGGAAGTAACCACAATTTTTGTTAATGTTTCTGAAAGTTTGGAAGAGAGGGGGAGAACAACAGTTGGTTTAGATGAAAAGTATGGTTTGGCTAAGGAGATTTTCTTGTGTCTGAGAATAATATTATGTCTAGAAGAAGAGAGATGATTTGGAATGAACCAGGGGGAACCGAGAAACGATGTAGAATGGGTACTTGAAGCCATCATCACCATGTCTCAATGTACAGTAGGAAGTTGAAACTATCAAGGAATGTCAACAATTTCGAGTCTTGACGGGTGGCGGACCTACATGGTCGGTTGACCCCCCACTGATAGAATTCACTTTTTTAATAAGAGTCGCCTTGGAGTTGGAGTTGTAAGGGATTGGGTTAGTAAGGGTTGTGGTTTTGCAAGTGTAAGTTTAATTGTAATGGCATGGTGGCGCTAAAAACCGTAGTTAGCTCATTTTTTGGATCCCTTAATCGTTTTTCGCCTCCCTATTCTCATCTCTACAATTTAAACCCCACATTAGGGGAATGGTGAACCCCACCTGAACCTGAATGCGGATCTCGATATAGATGTGAGACTTCGATTATAGGGAGGTGGAGAATAGGGAGCCAAGAATTATTGATATTTTTAAGCATATTTGGATGAAAAATTCCTTCTTGAACCATGTAAAAAACGTCTACTCACAGCAAAATCCATAAATGAGACCCCACGTTTTTCTTAAGGGTTAAGGCTCAGTTGTATGAACGATTTTATATGGTTCAGTTTCATGGTCCTTATTGTATTTATTACTGTATTTGGATTCACTTGGTAGTGGGTGGTTGATAAACGGAAAAACTTTGTATCCTGCAAAAATATCTCGAGATAAATCTCGAGACAGAGAGAGTGGGGACCCAATTTTTTTCCAGTGCCTATCTTAATGAAATAGGGGTTTCTAGAATAAGTTTTGGAATTTTTTATTGTCAAAATAGAATTGTTGGTTGATAAATCTAGTTCTTAACTGTTTGAACATCAAACTTAGTTCTTAGTTTTTGGAGGAACCGGCATTTGCTTGATTGCATGATAATAGTAATTTTTGTGTTATTAGATTTCAAGGCTTTCGGTTCAAAACCAATTAACGATAAATAAAATAGTCCTTTTAGCAAAAAGTTTTCTCTAATATCGGGTAAAAAGTAGATTGATTTTAGCTAAAACTCAATTCCAATCTTTGTGATTTTATGTGTTTTTAGGATATTTTTATAGTACATTTGTTTTTTATGGTCTGATGAGGTGTAAAGATTAGAGCCATGAAAAAAATATGAACATGACTTTCTTTGTTAACCTTCTATCCTAACAGTTTATCATGTAAGCATCGGTAAAAATATTATACTACTGATTACTAACACTATTTTGGGCACAAAAAATCATATATCTTAAGTGTCATCTCTTTTTATGACCCTGACTTTATACGTGAGAGATGCTAATTAGAGTTTTTTTTTCTTTCCGTCTCTTATTACTTTCTAGGGGAAGATCAAGTAAGTATGTTTACATCAGATAACCAGGACCACTATGATTAGGCAGGGATTAAATTCAGGATTGCTCAGATTATGTTAGAATTTAAACTCAAATTCATTTGTTTATTGGGTCTCTCACAAACCAAATGACATTCTGAAGAACGAGTTCAGCTAGGGGTCAACCGAAAGCAGGTTTATGCCAACGTTTCTGGTGAAAATCTGTTGTATCTATTTGATTTGATCTTACAAAATCTCGATTATGGAAAAATATATGTATTACTTTCATTATTGCACTACAGTTACACCTCTTACATGTTATTGTACGTTACTAAAAATAGGAATCATCGATTCTTGTTAAAACATTAATTGGGGTCAATAAATTGAGTTTGCTAAATCTTTCACATATACTATCTTTTGAGTTTTTTATATTTTGATGTGACCGAAAATTTAATTAGATTGTGATCATTAATTATTAACATTAAATATTTCTTTCCAAATAAAATCCAACATTAAATTGGTCAACAGATTCCGATAATATATGTCATAAATAACATATCAGTGTGCATGCTTTTGCATCTATATATTGCACATAAACTCTTTCTAGTTTCAAGCACTAGATATTCAGTTTACCATTTTTATTTTTAGCACTAAAGCTTGTAGTCGGGAATTCTCGTATTTTCGGTCTTTCCTTGTTTTCTACCGACAACCATGAATATATACATGATTTTATACCAATATATTTGCACAAACTTTAAATTCAGGCAAAAGAATAGTGTTCATCATGGCTTTAATCACTGCAACGTCCAAAGATATTATGAACATCAAATGGCTAGCAGTAAATCAATATCTGACCTTGATGTCATAGGTTTGATCCCAGTTTCCTCTCATTGTTGATGGCAGACTTCCCATAGCCATTTTTTTTCGTTCTCTTCGTGATAGTTTTGCAACATTTGGCTCAGAAGATATAGCAGATGAAGGAGAAACTAGATTATATCGCTTCAGCATTATCCTGGAAAAAGAGAAAGTTTCCATTTGTGAAACTTTGACGCTCCTTCATTGCGTGCTCCTCCCAAGGACATGCTGCATCTATTGATCTGCTTGATCATAAGCAATTTTATGAAAAGTAATCATTTCCTTCTCCTCCGTTTGTTTTACAATTTTTTATCAATTTTACTTGAAAAAAACAAGAATTATACTATAAATGATTGCTATAAGTTTAATTTTTAAGGGTGAAAGAGAATCCTCTGAAATAGGAAGGAAACGAGAGTGACTGATATGAATTCCTAGTACTTCATCAAGGAAGACACAATCATTGATATCATATTTAATTTTTATTATGACTTTTCTTTTCAATAGTGAACCATAATACATTTTTTTTTAAATCCTTTATATTGACGGTGATTTCTTAAAGAAAGGAAATGCAAGAAAATAAACAATGCAATGATGGTTGTTAACATCCTGAATACGTCGTCATGAAGTTCTACAACCAGGTTTTTTTGCATACACTTATTATATTGGATGTAACTTTGTGTAACTATTTATTCGAATCAAATAATTATTAGATATTTATTTTTTCATATATTTCTTAAATTAGTTATTTAATTATTATGAATTTGGGTATGATTGATGAAATCACGGACTACCAACATAATACGAACATAGTAAAAAGTTGTTCAATTGGGTTTTTGTTAGTTTCTTCTGTCTTATGTTATTCACTAGATGAAAACATCTTGCAAATTTCCCATGGTTATTCTGCTACTAATTTAGCGTACTTTCTTGAGTTTTTGTAGATGGATCAGTTTTAACTACACTAACTGGATCCATAATGTCAAATAAATTGGTTCCTTAATTACGAGCATATATAGCTAAGAATCAATGTAACAATTTCTTAATAGTGTGACGTTAATTTGAGGGTATTGGAATTATGTTGCATGATAACTTCACTTCAAACAAAATTAACAGTGTGGACCGGGAAAAGAAGTCGCACCGAATTTTGTGTTTTGGACTTGTTTCTGCTAAAATCTACCCCAAGTTGTTATGAATTTCATTGGCATAAGAAGAGCTCATATATATATATATATAGTAGGATTTTTGGCTCAAGATTTATACCATATATATTCTACTGCATATCTCCAGGGATCACTATCCAGATTTATAGCCTTAGAGATTTCGTGTATAGTTGCAATCCTATGAAAATTAAATATTAAATATATACATAAGTTCATATTTTTTATAGTTACAGTCCTGTAAAAATTAAATATTAAATATATACATAGGTTCATATTTTTCATCCTTACCTCGATGCAGTTGAAACCTACTTAAGCCCGAGGTAGAAAGGCGAAAACAAATATAAAGAAAGTGCATTTGTATATGAGGTGCATTTAGATAATCATTCTCAATTGTTATTTGCTGCTACAATATTAACGAAAGGCACTCTAAGTTAACACCTTAGAACGTTAGTAACTTAATTTCGTACTTGTTTACAAATGATATCCTAATGTAAGAAGAACGGTGTGATGCTTATACAGGGTGACGAGGACAATGATAAGGAGGTCTTCAAAAAAATGTCAATGTTGATACCAACAAATTAACTCAATTCCCACAACAACAACCAGTAGAAAGGTTATATTGGTATTTACTATCATCCTAACTTTATTCTGAATGAACATTCAACCATGGTAACAAAGGAATCTCCAAGTCCATACATCCCCAATGGCACCAAGGGAATTGCAACGATCCATGGGAATGTAGTTTTAACCAGTACTACATCGGAACTTCGTCAGATTTTTAAAGTTTTAAACTCCAGACGTGTATTAGTATGGGTGATACTTTCTGTTATGTAATATGTTCCTGAAATTGGTGTCTAGAGTCTGGTTAGTTAATAATCCTGATGTTTATAAATGAAAAAGTGATTCTCGTTCTTGCTTATTTTAAATTCACTAGCTTGAAACCGTGCTACGCACCAGGACGATGGGGATCGACACCCATTTGGTGAGGTGGGGCTTCGCCTCACACCCGTCCCAAATAACAATTGCGATGTATAATGAAAACACCAATTATCATTTAGTAGTCTAACAATTGGAACCAAATTTACTAATTACGTACTTTTATCTTAAAGAAAATACTTTGAAATATACTAATCATGATATTGCCAACATCTACATTTGAAGTCTGCTATTCAAAGTAGCGCTTCAACTACGCTTAGTCTTGTTAAATTTTAGAATGTCTATACAACATCTGTTCGTTAATCATTTACAACTTAAAGTAAATAAACAAAGTCATAACAATATTCTACCTCAAAACACCAGTACTAATGGCATCTAGTTCAGCCACATCTTGTTTTTACTTCACCTGCTATATACCCCTACCTTTCTTATGTACCATATCATATACTTGCATTAAAATCTAGCGGCCAACTCATCCTCCATCTCCAACTCCCTGTAGTTAGATGAAAAACCGTACTCACCATATCTTTGTATCAGTACCTGTTATTAGAGACAACAAAAAAATGATATTAATATAAAATAGATTGCCAACCCTAATTACTGCAAATCATATGAAGTGCATCCCGTCGAAGATGATCTAATCAAGAAAATGTACTATTATATCTTTCTTCATAATTCTTATACTCGTGTTAAGAATCAAGTGCTAACTTAAATGCTCTTCGAGGATCCAACTCCATATTGTTAAATGATAAAATATGATATTAATGTAAAATAGATTTTCAACTTCAAATAGTACAAAGCATATGAAGTGCTCCCCGTTAAAGAAGATGTAAGCAAGAAAATGGACTGATGTATCTTTTTTCAGAAATTAAGCATGTTTTCTAACTGCCAGTTTGAGGCCTTTCTTGACTTCCTCGCTGCCAGAGACACCTACACTAATGCAGGTAATGTTGTGAAATAGGAAAAAAGCAAAAAATAGAAAACCCTACCACAATAAATAGAAAAATCAAACCGTGCACCCCAAGGGATTATCCCTAGACCTTCTAAAGCACTTTTCAGTGAATATTATGTGGATGGCTAAACTGATTTTGGAAAGTGGAAATTCTTTTTTATGTGGAACACCAACAAAACAAATGAAAGTTCAAGGAGTGAACCCTGTTGTTGTCTACAAATGTTCGTTAGTTTTAATATGCCCTACTGGCCTTCTCAGCGAAATGGGTTTGTCTACACAATAAAAGCCACTAAAGTCAATAACAAAAACCAAAATGAAGCAAAAATGAAGCAAACAATATAAATCGAAAAATGGCAATAATTATAAAAATAAATAAATAAATAAATAAAACCTTAACAATCCACACGAAGTATAACACTTAATTCCCTTTCAACTCAAACATGAATCTAGACCCGAGTTTCTTTCCATTTTCGGAGCCTAACAAAATGAATTGATGAAAAAGATTACATCTTGTTTGACAACATACTAAGTCGCACTTCCAAATGGGTACATCTTCATCGTTAATTTTGTAAGTATTTAGATACAACATAACTATAATCCTCAATTTCAAACTTCCTTAATTATGGAGTATTTGAACACATATACCATTTTTATAATCTGCAATTTCCAACTTCACTTTTGCGTTACACATAACTCTGTATTTAGAATACCAGTGTGGGTTTTTTTCTTTCCCATGATGTTATATTACAATGCTTAAGCATCATTAGTACGAAGCTTGTATTTCACAAATCAATCACTTAAATAATACCTCCACATGAAGCTTAAAGGACAGAGTAGTATCTACATAACCTATGTAGCGCCCCCAAAGCTAGCAGCTGACTAATCCAAGAGATTAACTAAATAAAGAGGCACTAAGGAATCTAAATCACTTATTTAATATTCAATTAAGAAAAACTACTACAAAACTTAACCCAAAACTATCCCCGCTCTGAAATATATATATATACAAAAACTCCTCTCAAACGTTACATAAACAATAGTCATTTAGTTTACAAATAGAATATACAAAATAATAACATAGCAGAAGTTAACCAACTAACGAACTCAACCCTTAAAGCTTTCGCTGCGCAACTCTGATCTGTCTCTGAAATTGAAAATGGGAATGGGTGAGCACATCATCCCTAAAAGGGGTGCCCAGTAGAAATAACATTTAACTTTCAAGAAATCATGGGCAAGACTTGGAAAACAATACATGTTTTCCCAAACATTAAATAAGTGACCAAGTCACTGAAATAAACAAACATGTATATGTACAAACTCCTTCTTCAAACAATTTATAATATTGATGCCGTGAATTCCACACCGAATAGGTAATATTGTGGTGTATCGCCCTATCTAGCCATAGCATAAAAGCTGAAAGTAAGTAGGTATAAATGTGAAGGAGCGTATCCTAAATACCACGGGTGGAAATTCTTATTTCCCATAAAAATTCATAATGACAAACGAAACATTACAAATCCTTTCCAAACCATGGAAAGATTAAAAGAACCAACAGAACAATCGTAATACAAACTAAACAATGCATGGAATGCACAAACAGACAATGCATGAGTTTGTTAAACATAAACTTTTTCAAAAGAAACAACAACGGTTTCAAAAGAGTTAAATGTAAATTCCCACCTCTTTTGATGACAAGCCACACCTACCTCGAGATCCACGATCCTCTGGTTCATCCTTTGAATCGATCGTTGTTAATATAGACTAACTGTTAATCACACAAGAACTCTAAGAATCTAGCCAAAATGGCTTACACAAGAAACATACAAGTTTATCTAATGATTCTAAACCCAATTATGGTTCTACACTTTTTATCATCTATCTTTAGAATATCTAAGGTTTACTAATTGAATTAGGTTGGTTCTATAGTCCATTTGATATGTCTAATGAATATCTATAACTTTGTAGAAGGAATCAAAGATCAATTCGGACCATAAGTGGTCCAATACATCTAACTAAGAAAGACTGATCCTAAACCCAAGCCCACTAAACCCGGCCCACTAACACAAGGCATGGCTATCTGGTCAACTACGGTCAAAAGAGTCAACTAATAGATCAAAAATAACACAAAGCATGGCTATGCTGCAGCCATCATCAATGCCAACTGAATACAACTAAAATAGATCAAAAAATAGAACTATATGCACGTAGGAAAGCCGATTCACGTAATCAGCTATAAAAATTCATTAAATTAATTAGTAACCAACAAAAAAACACACTAAAAGAGAAAATAAGAACCAATCATATGACCAAGGTAAATAATAAAATTGGACAAACCTTTAGCAAATAGGTGAAGCAATAATCGTTTTGTGCATCAATAAGCCCTGCAAAAAAAATAATAAAAATTATGGCGTTTAATTTTGCAACAATATTTATATGGCTATCTGCAAAACAAACAACAGAGGAATGTAAGAAAACATAAATTAAAAAAAAATCCTAAAAATCAAAGTTGAAGAGGGCGGTGTAAAAAAAAATAGGTTTACTTTTTGGTTGAAAGCTTTATATAGAGATACCGAATCTATTAGTAATATGATTTTATTTTGGATATAATATTTACAAATATATCGACTTTCTATATCTTAGGCTAGTGCGCTACATTATATAAGTAGAGAATTGACAAAAAAAAAAAAAAAAACTAACAAATAAAACCGGCTTGATTATTAAGTCGTTACTAAAAAAAATCTTTTGTTCATTTATTTTGGTAAATGAAATTAATATAGCACTTTTTGGCCGTGTCAGCTTTTACCAAAAAAAATATTAATCTTATTATTTTATTCCATAAATATGTTGAATTGATTTTCTTTTGATTTCAGTCATAAATGTACGAAATTAATATAATAATTTTTTTTATTTTCTGTATTTTATAATAAATACATGAAATTATAAAAGATTCAAAAATATAAATCTTATTATTTTACCCGGCTTGATTGGGGTATACTCAAACTAATTGGGGTATACCCAATAAGACAAAATCTGGTCATTATGAAGTAAAACCAAGCCACCCCTTAACCTTGTATTTTCTAAATGGCTAATATGCCCTTGGTTAATTAACACTAAAATTCGATTAGGTTAATTAATTGAGTTTAGATTAAAATTTTGAAATTATGAATTGATAGATTAACCTTTTGATCCGTCTTATGAGTTCGATTTCGATCCAAAAATTTTGGTTTTGAAAATGCATAAAGCCGGCAAGGTCGTGGTTTGAATAAGCTTCGACCAAACATCCGTAGGAATGGTCAACTTTGAATAAGGTGTCGATCTCTCTTCCGCGGAAGTGTCAACTTTGAATAAGCTTCCGACCAGGATATCCATAGGAATGGTCCTCGGATGAAGAACACGCCGACTATCTTGGGCAAGCAATCTTGCGGTCGGCATGTAAATATTTCCTACCCTTAGGCTATATTAATCTCGGCATGCAAAAAAAAATACAACATTGCCGGTGACATAATATGGAAGATGTAATTTACTTTATTCATTCAATTTTGGTTACTACATTGATTGAAACATAAAACCTAATCCTTGTCGACGGAAAAACGAATACACTTAGCATGTGCATCAAGCCTTTGAACCCCTAGGCGACCCTATTGGACGAGTTATAGTCTCGCGAGGGTTTACATAGAGGTCTACCCATAAAACCTATACAAAAACTTCTAAAGCCATCAATCTTCCTCCTCAGAAGACGATACACCATCCATCATCTCGGGGCATACTCCGGGATTTTGGATTCCATGAATTGATAGCTTGCATCGAATGCGAATGCTTCCCCTTTTCCTCCAAGTAGCGCGCTTTGGCGACTTCATGCTAGAAAAACATAACACAAACTTACTTTGTTAGTGCGGTTTAAGTTGGAAGATCAAACAACATGGATCACGTAAAATAAACCACAAAAATACTTACAAATTGTTCAATTGACAAGTTAAAGTGGGGAGCGTTGAAAATTGGTTTTTGGATAGCTAAATAAGCAAGTATCGCATTTTCAATGACTATGTGCCTATCGTGCACTTGTTGAACACTTCTTGAGTTAGGATTCCCACACTCTTGACTAAAAGTGTTGTGAACCCTAGCCCAAAAGGTTGTGGAATCCACCCTTACGGAGGACTGCCTTTGAACTCTAGTCTCCGCATACCAAGCTTTGGTGATTTCCAAATCTTCATTAGAATCAAATGAAGCCATTTCTTGTGTGTAGAGAGCTATTGGGTGAGTTAGATGGAGTGTGTGATGGTATGAGCTTTGGAGAGTATATGCAAATAGTTGTGTGTTGTTTTGTGGAGATAAGTAGTGCATTTATAGGATGGTGCCCAAATTTGGCCGTTATAGTGTCCAAGTACAAGTGAATCAATGCAATTGTACTTGCAAAAATTTGAATTTTGAATTCGCGGCGGGGTCGTAAATTTGCTAAAATGTTGGGGGTCGTAAACGGCCGGAAATGTATGGGTTCAATAGCATGCCGGCCAAAATACCGCCGGCATTTTCTTGTTTTGTTTCCCTCCCGACCTTACATGATTTTAGGCATCAGAAGATTGTTTTTTTTTTCAAGATATGGCTGGCAGGGTCTCTATTTTCGTACCCTTCCGGCTACAAAAACGCCGGCTTAGTAGGAATCGTATTACCTTGCCGGCCCTGGTAACTAAATAACTTTTGTTGATAAAAATGAGTCGACATTTCACAACCTTGCGGCCCTGGTAACTACACAATTTTTGGTTGTGGGTAGCGATCGACATTTCACAACCTTGCCGGCTTACGGGACAGCCGAAGACAGGGTTGTTTAAAAAAAGCATGCCGGCATGGTAATACGACACTTTATATAGCTAAACAAACCATTCATTCAACAACTAGAAATCCAACATTTTTGTCCAAAATACGAAACATGTCCCATAAACCGTAAAAAAACATTTGTCCACACCATTAACTTAAACATTTGTCCACCACAACATAAAGAAATGAACTAGGAAAGCATTCATTGGCCACGACCACGACCACGACGACCACGGCCCCGTTTTGGAACACTACCTTCACCACCACGACCACTGCTGCTACCTTCACCACCATGACCACTGATGCTACCTTCACCACCACGAGCACTACAAGTCCTCTTTTTATCAGCCTTTATCTTGGCTTGTGCATCCTTAGTAGCTTTTTCTTCCGCCTTTACTTCAGCCTGAAGTTGCTTGAACAATAGGTGGGCATCCTCATTGTCAACATTGCAAGCATAGTCAATGTGCTTGCTTTGCACAGGTTCTCCTCTTTCTTTCGCGCAACACAACACCCTCACAAAGGTCTTCAACCGATCCTTCTATATTCAATTAAACAACAAACAATTAATAGAATGATTCGGTAATGCAATCAATCTTAAAATAGTAAGAGCAACTCTAAAATACTTACAAATATCTTAAGCAATGTTCTTTGGGTCTTTCGATTCGATCTTCTTCTTACGAGCCTAGTTCTTGGTAGTCATTGGCCTAATCATAGTAGGACGAGCCCAACCCAAGTACCACGCCATGTATTTCTCAGTAGCTTCATGACCGGTGGTCACCTCGTCCAAAAGACTCACATCGATTTGACCGCGACGCCTATCAGCCCAATGTTCTTGAGTTGGTCTTTGGAAGGTAAGAGACGTTCATACCTTTTTGGGAGGTGGTGCAATCACTCATATCCACAAGTAAAGGCCGGATTTTTGCATCGAAATGAGGTTCTTCTTGTACGTAACCCAATTGTCGCATTACACGATGTGGATCGTACATTGAAAATCCTTCAAACAAAGTCATCAAGGGTCCATAGTATAATGCAACAACTTCATTTCTCCTTGGGATTAAACCTTGATTTCTATCCTCTCGATACGGATCAAATATCACCTCTTCCGTAGTCAAATTGTCGATGGCGGCTCGGAGTTTCATAAGATTTTGCGGCATTTCCTTATCCTGAGTACCCTTAAAACTGTACCTTTGCGCTCTTGGCAAATGAACCGGAACATTGTTATCCACTTTGACGTAAGAGTTGTCTTTGAACAAAGAAGGGAAGCGTTCATATATCCAAACCTATGCAAAAAGAAAAAAAAGTTTAGTAAGAACCTTATCTTACGAGAATTTTGCGAATATAAATGTTTTAGACAATAAACTTACCTGGAAGAGACATGTGTTTCCGTTAACTTGCTTAGTGAGTGCCCTAGAAGATTTTGTCAACTCATTGTTCAAGAAGGCGACCACCGCAGTACCCCAAGAATAGCCACGCATCTCATGTAAGGGATCCAATAGTTGCAAGTAACTGGCCTCGACTTGGTTTCCGGAACTGTCGGGGAAGATACATCTGCCCAGGGTGTATAGCAAATAAGCGGCCGCGGTAGCATTGATTCGCACCGGGTGCACCATTCCTTCCCTATCAAGGATTTCCTGATTCTTCCATAATCCGTCCCTCAACTTCTTCACATTAAACTTCTTGGTTAGTCGACCATCCTTCTTGTCAAGAACATCATCCGTCTGAACCTGACTCCAACCGAACAATTTCTTGCTCAATTCGTAAATCTTCCCGAAAGAAATGGCATTATCGAATCCCTCAGTGACTGCTTTTCCATCAACCTCGAGGCCTAGAATTTGTTGAGCATCGTCGGGAGTTATCGCCATCTCACCGAATGGGAATAACATAGTATCAGTCTCTCCATAGAACCTCTCACAGAATGCAGAGATGGTAACTCTATCATGATTAATATTCGAACTCTCCACCGCAGGCAACAACCCGGAGTTCCTCACAATCACTTTCACCTCCTCACATTCCAAGTCAAGATTCCAAGTATGCATCACTGAACACGAAGCTTGGCGCCTCATGAGACGGATGGCATGCTTGTGATCCTAAATACCAAAAAAAAGAAAATGAAAAGAAATACAAACACTTGAAGAAAATTTAATTAAGATAGTTACACACTTGAATAAATAACAAAGACGGATTAAGATTACTTACGATAGTATTATGGACCGTACATGCCCATGAGTGTTTGTATCCAAAAAAACAGACTCCACCATCTCTGGGGTCCCTTTTGGAGGCTCACCTTCTTTCAAAGTGCAACCATCAAGTGTTTGGAAGGCATGTGAGAATCGGTAGGTTTAGTGATCACCCTCTTCTTCGTTTCGGTTGAAGTTGAATCCGAAGCTTCGGTGGCTTGAACAATAGCTAGAGTTTGTTCTCCTTCTCCATCTCCATCTCCTTCTTCTTCTTCTTCTTGTTCCTCTTCCTCTTCAACAATTTCATCTTCGATGATATTCTTACCTTTATCTCCATTACCATCATCATCATCACCATCATCATTACCTCCTCCAGCCTCAGGCATGTCTTCCTCTTCAACAATTTCATCTTCGATGATATTCTTACCTTTATCTCCATTACCATCATCATCATCATCATCATTGTTACCTCCTCCAGCAGCCGGGTTGGTTTCATCAACATCATCATCATCACCTCTTCTACCAGATGGAATTGATTGGTCTTCATCTGGAGTCTCGTCTGAATCATTGGGTTCAGATAGTGGTTCTAAGACCTTTGTCGTTCCCGGCACAACATATACCCCTCGATGTTTTGAAGACAAGAGTTTATCACCAACACGAGGAGGGTTTGAAGGAGGACTAAGAGCTTCTTTCTTCAGAGCTGCTTTCTTCTTTGCCATTCGCAATCCCGAACAAGAACAATTCGAAAAAAAAAACATTACATGCCGGCGGGTTAGACATATACAACATACCCGCGGAACAATGGCGGAAAGGTCGACCAAAAGATGAGTGCGGCTAAGACAAAGCCGGCAAGTGTATCATCAAAATAGCCTTGGCGCACACAAAAAATATGGCATTTTTCACTAAACTGGTCGGAAAAGTCCATTTCCCACACATCAGGGTGACAAACAGTAGGAATGGTTTTATATAAATACCCTTCGGACTCAAAAATTCTAGGCATCAGAAACATTCTAAACAAGTAGCCTAGGAAGGGTAAACAATAATAAGATGCGGCTTCATTAAAAAACAAAAGACGCAGGAATGGTATACGAGATGAATAACTGCAGTCGGCCTCGCTAGTAGCGATTCTGAAACTATACTGTAGGCAAGTTCTTCAACCTTATACCCTCCCGGCCAAACACTAACTATGAAATCCCGGAAAGGTCGATAAAAAAAAACCTTGCTTGGCGTCGCAAGCTGCCAATTCACAAATTCGAATTTTCGACCTAATTTGACATGCAAACATGAAATCGAAGTACTAGAGTGAGTTTAAACAAGCCCTTACTTTCTTAAGCGCACCATTTCACGTGTTTCAGAGGGTTCAATTTCTTCTTCTTCAACCGTTTTTTTCTTCACTTTCTTTGCAACCAAACTTGCAATTCCAGGGTTATATTCATTGGGTTTTCGATTAGTTTCTTTCATACGAGTTGCCTTCTTCCGTGGTGGATCCATTGATGAAGATTAATCGGAGTTTTCAAATCGACGATTTTAACGAATTGATCGACGAGTTTTGGTGGTGGGGGGGTGATGGAGCCGGTAAGGTTGTGGAGGAGAAGAAGAAGAGAAGAAGATGAAATGAAATGAAGAGAATGAAAACTGATTTAGGTAGTAATTAGAGTTATAATGGGAAAGGGTAATTTTGTAACTTTACCCATTGACCTCCCCCTTTGCTCTTAAAAAAGAGTCCCTTTAAAATTGGGTATACCCCAATTAGTTTGAGTATACCCCAATCAAGCCAGGTTATTTTATTCCATAAATATGCTGAATATTTTTTTTTAAACCATAAATTTCCTAAATTAATATAGTAGTTCTCTTTGTCATTTCTAGATTTCTTTTTTTTATAAAGATTCAAAAATATAAATCGTATTATTTTATTCCATAAATATGTTGAATTGATATATTTTTTTAGTCATAAATGTACGAAATTAATATAGTAGTTTTTTTTTTATTTTCTAGATTTTTTATAATAAATGCATGAAATTATAAAAGATTCAAAAAATATATATCTTATTATTTTATTCCATATATATGTTGAATTGATTTGTTTTTTATTTTAATCATAAATGTCCGAAATTAATATAGTAGTGTTATTTATCTTATAGATTTTCACAATAAATACATGAAATTAATATAGTAATTTTCTAAATAATGAGGGTCGTCCGTCGTGTGTGTCCCAACCACCCACCCAATCTACACCACACATTGTCAGATCAACGCTCCATATCTCACGAAATTTCATCCGACGAATACAAATGGTTTTTCTCCAAGTCAACGAGAGCGCGCAGTTACGCTCACCAACCAATATGAGAGAGGGTACGCTCCACCAGTGTTACTTTTATTCTAGAGTGAGGGATGGTATTGAGATTTTAGGTTGTTGATTAAGAAAATTAGTGGTGGTGTGCCCTTCACAGCTGGAATACTTCTTAATAATGAGCTTGATATTTATAAGACTAAATTCATAGTAGCATTTGATGATGGTACCGAGAAGTTTAGATTAATAAGAATACAAAATTTTATTATTAGTTAGGGATAAGACGCTAATGTGGGTAACTACATTAATAGAAGTGAATGGACGCTTAGATTTGATAACCATAATATATAGTACATTCATCAAGTAAACATTATTAGAGCGTCTACAACCATAACTATAAATCCAAATTATATCCAAATATAGTCCGGAAGTGAATGGTACTCGTTTGGACTAAACCAAATTCAGTCTTGTTTTTCTAGAGTTTGAGACTAAATATGGTCGCCGACCTTGACTATAACCAAATTTAGTGGGGCTTAGTTATAGTGAGGGTGAGAAGTTGGGCGTTCTTATTAATGATTGTCAAAAGTTAGACGCAAATATAATTCACATTTAGGAATCAAGCGCAAGTATGATTCACTTTTATGAATCATGTGTAAGTATAATTCACATCTAGGTTTATTTATTTGGACGTGAACACCAACGCCTGCTTTATGTACTACTTATACCTGCACATCAACTTCAGACGTGTATTATATCAATGCTCACCCTTAAACACTATCTTGCGCTTGACTAAAATTTGGTGTTCTCCTATTGCGCTTCTCGTCTAAAAACCAAAAAAAAAAAAAAAGCTTTTAGTCTGCTATTTAGTCTTCAGCCGGCTCCATGACTGTGTGTTAGAGCATAGCTAGGTTGAACTCACCAAGCGTTGGTAGGTCAAATTTGGTTGTCATATTTTGGTATCAAAAATCATCTAGAGTCGCTTGATTAAATGCTAGAGTCAACTTCGTTTAGGTTAGACTAGAAAGTCTAGGAATGTTGAGACATACAAGTATTACTCTGAAGACCTGAAGAGTGTGAAGAAGTAACGAACTACAACGACAACATCATTCCACTTGAGGTTAGTAATATTGACTTGAACTGTTTCATTCCTAACGTATCTTTCAAGTCGTGCTATATTGAAACATAAATGCGAAGATTTATATACTATATATATTGTATATAATACTCTAGTGATGTGACATGATCATACTAGTATGATCACGGTATTAAGGAATTAGACTACGAAGTATAACGCTTATGTTTTGAACTTCGTAGATATGACATCGACATAATCTTGTATATAGCGTTATGATTATGTGTATGGGTTATGGTGAAGATTTCATCCTAGCAGACAATGTTTTACATTTGTTTAAAGAAAGTACATTTATGAACTTGTTTCGTGAATCGGAAGGGAAATCAATAGGTTTATTGGTCTGGCTATTCGTTGCATATCTTTGGATGACCAATATGTGTGAGTTGGTAGAACCGATCTTAATTCAGGTTATGTATCTTGGTATAACCGATCACAATGCCTAGACTTATGATTTGGTATGACCAGTCCTGGTAATTGGTGTAACCGATCCTAAATAATCACCATGAGATGGTATGATCGATCATTGTAATTGGTGTGACTGATCCTAGTAATTGGTGTGATTGATCACAAGTAGGTACCATATTTAGGTATAAATGATCCTAGTGATTGGTATAACCGATCCGAACCCATGTATGTGCCTTGGTAGGACCGATCACAACTAACCATTGTGATTTGGTATGACCAATCACATAGTAATCTTGGAATACTGGAAAACCGATTCTAAACTTGTTTGAAAGTGTGGTATAATCGATTCCAAGAAGTAAATCCATGTAAATATGAAATAAGGATTTGTAGTGAAAAGATGTCAACATACTTTGAACACGAGCAGTAACTCTTATCATTTATTGCTCAAAGATATTCCTTGGAACTCAAGGTGATCCTGGGCCGAAATAAATTAAGAATCTTTTAATTAAGGTTTTTAATTGGGATAATTGGAGTTTGGTACTCAAGTTTAGACCAACACTAGGATTTGGTCTAACATTTTTCAAACGTTAGGGCTTGGTACCTGGACTGGATGTTGATCCGTGTTGACTAGGTTAAGTCATAACTTCTGTTTAGTCATTATTAGAAATTTAATATAAAATTTAATTATTAAACATATTACTATAATACCCTTCAGTTTTCTTAATATTTACAAAAAAAAACTCAACATCAACCACCAACACTTCAGTTAAATCTCCGACAAGCCAAACCCATCAGAATCTTCATTCTTAGTAGCATTTAGCTTGATAGCAGTAGTGGTTAATCATTCCTCACCTAAATTGACCAAACCGTAGCTTCCAGATCCACATCAAACTGATGGTCGCAGAATCTCCTCAAGATCGAAATCTAAGAAAACCCATTTCAATTCTTGCCCCAATTATTTTGTATCTAAACTTGAATCCCTAATTTCAACTTCTCAACTCCATTACCGACTGCTGTATCATCTTCTTCTTCAAGTTCTTCACCAGATTTCACCATCAGACCCTTAAATTTCAATTTCTCTTTGATTCGACAGCAGCAACAACAATCTCAGCCACTGTTAATTCTTTCAAATTCCCCTTCATAAGAAGGATTGGTAAAGAACACAACACCATCTTCTGCAATTTCTGCTTCAAACACTCAATTCGTCACCAACTCAGTAGCAACAAGCTCTATTCATCCCTTTCCTTACTATTTCTTCAAATCCCCTTCTGAATCTCGACCTCCACCACAACAAATCTTCTCTCAATCTATGTAACAATCCGCAGCCGTATTTCCCCACTCATCTCTGTCAAACCCTCTCCAAAACCCGTCACGAAATCAACTATTTCTATTCTTCTTCTCCCATATTGAAATCTCAACTGAAACCATATTAAAACTCAATTGAACCCATATTGAATAATCGATTCCGTTGTCAATCTCAACTGAAACCCCTATTGAATATCAATTGAAACCCCTACTAAATCGATTATGTATGAGCTCAAATTGAAACCCAAAGAAGAATCAAAACCCTAATTTCATTTTTAATTTGAAACCTCAATTCTTCAAAACATCAAAACCCTAACCGAACCCTAATCATTTCTGTAACAACTGAACCCTAATCATTTCTGCAACAACAATAGTAAACCACATAATTTCTCTTTGCCTTCTTCTTTCATCAAAATCAAACCCTAGGTTCTAAATCTCTGAAACAGTATTTTCTTCATCATTCGCATCCAAGTAAATCAAATCCTCATACATTTACGTGATGCGTTTCAACGAAAAAGAAAAATTTATAAAACGGACATTATAGATGTGATGGTTGTAGCACAGAAAGAAAAAGAGTGGAGAAGAATTTGTGGTGTGAATAAACCACCGCCCACTGATACATATGAAAAAGAGAAAGATTAATTAGGGGTAGACTTGTAAACCCATAATTTCACAATATTTTCATTTTAGAAAATCAAGTAAAGTTTGGTCATAAACAGTCAATCCAGGTCAACGTCCAGTCCAGGTACCAAGCCCTAACGTTGGACAAATGTTAGACCAAAGCCTAGTGTTGGTCTAAACTTGAGTACCAAACTCCAATTATCCCTTTTTAATTTGATATGCTTTAATTACCAGCAATTAATGCATAGCTCTAGAGAATAAAAATTAGTAATGTGCATTTATTAATTGGAGATTTTCTATTGAGAGATTTCGGAAAATATTGGACCAACATTTATTGGAATTATGAAAACCGAAGTTGGGCATTTATTGCATATCCTGAGAATATTTTCGGTTTTGGAAATTCCTTGGTGTCGAAACATCCTTGGTCTATAAATACCTAAGTTTGCAATTATAACAAACTATTCTAAGAGTTAGGCAAACTTCATTTCTTGTTGTTTCTGGTGGAGCCGTCTATTCGGAGACGAAAGTATCCAAATTAGGTGAAATCTTACGACCGCTCGTTTAAATACTTATGTAGGATCAAGAAGTTCTACGAGTACCGTTGGTGGGAAACTAGATAATAGCAGTATTATTAGTTTTCGATTTGATTTGATTGACTAAAGATTGTTGAAACTTTGATTGCACCTAGTTTATTTATGCTTGAGAATCTTCTCTTCCGATATAAGATTCACTCAGACTAGATCAAAGTATCGACGGGATCTTTAGATTTGTTGTTAGGTCTAAAGACATCTTGTGATAATCCATTGTTAACAGACTTTGTTATGTGCGTGATTGATCACAAGAGATTAAAGTGGTGTTGTGCAGTTATTTGAAGATAAAATAATATTTGAATGCGAAGAAGATTTCTTATTAGTTTTCATATCTTGTGGATTTAGTGCACAAACCTTGATCGGTTGGGATCCAACTAGAATCAGTTTATCTTTGATAGATCTGATTGATTAGTTGCGTGAGATCGGCATTCTTTATATTTCTCTTTGAGATTTATATTGATTGAGTACGAATCTATACTTGACTTTTTCGGTAGTTAAAGTTAGATTGATCTAACCAGACAAAGGAGTTTATTAGATTAAACGGAAGAGCCTTTGTCAACGACTCATCTATATCTTGTAGCAAGATTGATTAGAGAGGTTACCAAACAGATTCTTCCTTTGCTATTTGGAATACGATCCAAAGGACTTGCTATTCACGTGCGTGACTCTAGAAGTCGAAGGCGCAAGGATACTAAGGGAACTAAGTAGCTAGGGGTAGTCTACTTGGTCTCAACTATACGAAGTTTGGTATTATATTTTGTATAACGGCTTAATTATGAGAGTATTCAAAACTGGACTAGGTCCCGGAGTTTTTATGCAACTGCGGTTTCCTGGTTAACAAAATCTTGACGTGCCATTTACTTTACTTTTCCGCATTCTAATTTTTTATCATAATTAAAGTAAATTACACTTTATGTTAACTTTGTAATACTTGATAGTGATCCTATAGAGTTTTGTCATTACCGAACCTATTATCAAGTAACACACTTTGTTGTTGTATTGTCTCGATCTCGTATCCATAGACGATCACACAAAGTTTGAACCTAATTATCGTATTGTCTCGACTTTGTCCATAGACGATTACATTCAGTAGAGGACTTATAGGTTGAAATAAAAAGATTGTGGTGTATTTGACTGCCCTCGTCTTTTTACTGTGGACGCTCTTAGGAGATTATTACAACAAGGAAAATAGAACCACTAGTAAATATAAGTAGAAACTATCGATTTGTCCTAGTATAAAATATAGTGTGTCAATTTGGTCATGTTGACTTGGTCCAATTGCTCTAATGTCCTTTTTTTCAAATATATTTTTAGTTTGTTCAAAAAAATTGTTATTTGGTTCTAGGGTGAATATTACCCACGCGGGATGACGTCATCATTCTTTGAACAGTATTAATTAGAGGTACCCTTTTCTCTCTTATTTTCTCCTTTTTATAAAACTAAAGAAGAAAAAGAAAACTTAAAATGTTCAGAATATCTTCTAATTCATGACAAGAAAATGAAAATGCACTATGCATATCACTAGGACTGATCATTGATAATGAACTAGAAAATACAACTTGGATGGAGGAAGTAGTTGAGATTTGAGGAGAAAAAAGTATTGCCTTGTGGTAATTATTCAACGAGTAAAAGCAGTGAATGTTATTGTGGCTATTCCTAATCCGTTTTCATCACATGAAGACTAGATCAACACTGCATGTTCTCTTATTGTCCTTTGAACACCAGAGAGACAAAGATTTTATCCTAGAGAACCAACCTTGGACTGCTGGCAACCAGGTAGTATTGTTTGAAGATTGGAATCTTTTTTTAAGACATCCAGAAAATTGCTTCAAGTTCGCCTCTTTTTGATTACAAGTTCTCAACCTCCCTTGCTTCTATCCATGAACTCATTGAAGCTTCACAAACAGGGACAATTTTGCAGATTGACTTATAAAAATTGACACCTCGTGTTTTTGTGATGTTCGATCTACAAAATCCCTTCAGGCCAGGAGTGATGCTAAGTATTGGTAAAGGAGTTTAGGTACAGTTTTCATATGAAAATATACCATTACTGTGTTTCTTTGTGGATTTCCAGGGCACGTTTTCAAGGACTGTACCAACTTATTGGCATGGATCAAGCCATGAGGAGTAGAAAATTCCATGACTTCCCTTACGACAAACTTAATGCAAAGATAAAAGCACCTTACACAAAGCCGCAAAGAACTAGTCACATGCAAGAAACTTAGATGGTCAATTTCTATTTAGGAGAAGCATCAGGGACCTACACAAAAAACACTTAGGAAGGACATTAATAAGATCATCACCAGCAACACCAAAGTCAGAATCACCCGCCAAAAACCTTTTTTCTCTACCCAGGATAAAGGAAAAAAAAACACACTAGGAAGACCAAGATGAAGTTAGGGTTAGCGATCCATTAAGACCAAAACACTTTCCAACTCGTTTATCAGAGGAAATGACTAAGCGCGGGTTAATATGGAACTCAGTCACGCCTCAAACCGTATATGACAAAGAGACTGCTGTAATCCAACCACCAGACCTGCAAAAGTAGCACACTGAAGAATGTGTTCATGCAAAAGCACCTGTACAGACACCTGGAACCAGTAGAAATGGGAGACAAAATTCTGAGCAAGTGGGTCCACTCAATGCCACATCATCCATGCCGACTACATGCTCCAGCAGATTCGTCACACATGTGACAGAACACTTAAGCAAAGCGCCCCAACATAATCCCACTTCCAAAGGAAAAAAGAAAGCCCAACAACATGAAAATGAACCATTCGAATCCGGATCATCTGGTTATCTTGTCAGGTTGGATCAAAAGAGCGGGCAGGGTGGCCATGATGGATCAACCCGATATTCAGTCTCGGCCACGGTCCAACAATCTGGATCTAGATCGGGTCACTCTACCGGCCCAAAAGTAGGTCCGGGTAACAACAGAATGCTAGCATTTTTTTTTACAACAGACTATACTCAAGTTCTTCTGAATGTTTTGCAGCGCAAGGATGCAAAAGTTAACTTGCTGACACACAATATAAATAGGAAACCGGAGGATAGTCATTACAAATGCAAGACCTGAGGAACGTCATCATGTCATGAAGACTCTAAGGACATACAAGAGGAGGACTAACAAACCACCTACCAAGTTACCTGCACACCTCCAACTACCAAACACCCCATATTATGTTGCACAACCACCACTGGATAAGCTAAGGAAGTATGTCTTTATAGCCCAATCGAAAAGGCGATGGTACCCAAATATACCTCAAGCTAAAACTTTTCCTACCTATAAGTCCTTTCTCCGAAAGTGATTGTCTATGGACTGAGTCGAGACAATGCAACTAATCGGTTCACACTTCGTGTGATCTTCTATGGATATGAGATCGAGACAATACAATATCGAAGTATGTTTACTTGATAAAAAGGTTCGGACTTAACCAAACACAATAGGATTTCTTATCAAGTAAATAAGAATTAACGTTTGTGTAATTTACTTTGATTATAATAAAAAAATTATAACGCGGAAAATAAAAGTAAATGACACAGCAAGATTTTGTTAACGAGGAAACCGCAAATGCAGAAAAACCCTGGGACCTTGTTCAGAATTGAATTCTCTGGATTAAGCCGCTACACAAAATTAAACCAACTTCGTATAGTTGAGACCAAGCAACTAAACCTATAGTTCACCTAGTTCCGTCTGTATTCCCACGCCTCCAACTTATGAGTAAGTCACGTACTTGGAACAATTCCTTTGGTTCGTATTCCAAACAGTAAAGGAACAACAAATCTGTTTGGTAGAAACTCTCTTCAACCAAGTGATGTGAGTTTCACAAAGGCTCTTCATTTTATCTCAATAAACTCCTTCGTCGGGTTCTTAGATCTATCTTATTCTCAACTACCAAAGGTAATTGTTAAGATTTTGCAATCAATACTTTTAAACACAAATAATTGTATTGATGCCGATCAACACAACAAATCAATCCAATCTACCACAAGGATAAACTGATTATAGTTGGATCCTCTATACCGAAACAAGTATTGTGCACACCAAAGATTATGAACCCCAAATCAGAAATCTTCAATATCTTCTTTGTATTCAAATCTTCTTAGATCTTCAATAATCGCCTGCACACAACAACTTGAATCTCTTGTGATCAATCAAGCACATAACGGAGTTTGTTAACAATGGATTATCACAAGAAGTCTTTAGATTTACAAACAGTCTAAAGATCCATGTCGAAACTTCGATCTAGTTTGAGTGAATCTTATATCAGAAGAGAAGATTCTCAAGCATAAACAAACTAGGTGCAATCAAAGTTCAACCACCGTTAGTCAGTCAAATCAATTGAAAACACAAGATAAACCGCAATTATCTAGTTTCCCACCAGCGGTACTAATAGAGCTTCTCAATCCCAAAGAAGACTTTAAACTGAGCGGCCATAAGAGATTTCGCCTAATTAGGTTACTATCCTATCCGAATAGGCGGCTTCACCAGTAACAACACACCGAGGAAGTTTGCTGTCACGAAGGATTAGTTTTCTAGAAATGCAAACTCAAGTATTTATAGACAAGGAAGTTTGGACGCCAAGGAATTTCCAAAAACGAAAATATTCTCAAGATATGCAATATTTTCCAAATTCGGTTTCCATAATTCCTGGAAATGCTTTGTCCAAAATATTGACCGAAAATCTCTTTGGAAAATCTCAACTAATAAATGCACATTACTAATTCTCATTTTCCTAAAATAAAATTTAAAACCTTAAATAAAAGATTCTTAAATTATTTATGTTTCGATCCTGGGATTCTCTTCCTTTAGCTATTAAGGAATAACTTTGAACAATTAAAGATAAGCGTTACTGCACACATGTTCAAAGTATGTCGACATCCTTACTCTGTAAGTCCTCTTTCATACTTACAATCTTGAAAACGATTTGCCACCCTTCCAAACAAGTTTAGAATTGATTCATCTTACTTTCAAGAACTATGTGATTGATTAAGAACACTCAATCACCAATCATGGGTTTAACGGTTCTACGAAAACAAGTTTCGGTTCTACCTCCATGTGAGTATTGTGCATAGTCACACTAGCTTCCCAAAATTCGGTTGACTAGGTACTAGGATCGGATCCCCACATATATATGGTATCTAACTTGAATGTGTTGCACATGTCCATAAGATCGGTTCCCCTTTGCCTAAAAACGTGTTTCACATGTCCATAGGATCGGTTCCCCTTTCTAAAACATGTTGCACCTCATACAAGGATCGATTCCCCTTTGTGATGTGTTGCACCTCTTACTAGGATCGGTTCCCCTTTATCCAGAGTTGGTCTTACAAAAAATCACAAACTCGATCATACCATCTCAGGTGATTACTTAAGATCAGTTTCACTAATAAAAGTCATACCAATACATAAGTCAGGCCTTTGTGAATAGTTTTACCAAGAACACAAACAAGTCATGAGCGGTTATACTAATCACACATATTGGTTGTTCACAAGATATGCAATGAATAACAATACCAATAACGCCTGGCGATTTCCTTTTTGATTCACAAAACAAGTTCATGAATTTACTTCCTTAAAACACATGTAAAACATTGTTTCCTAGGATGAAATCCTCACCTCATACCCAAACATAATCACAATAGCATTTAAACGATTATGTCGATGTCTTATCTACGAAGTTTAATGGTTAAACAATAAACCTCGTATTGTATTCCTTAATACTATGTCTATCTAGAGTGTTCATGCTTCACAGTTTTGTTTTCAATATGCACGACTTGAAAGATACGTTAGGGAATGAAATAGTTCAAGTCAAATATCACTAACCTCAAGTGGAAGGATGATGTTGTCGTTGTAGCTTCTTACTTCTTCACTTCTTCAAGTCTTCGCAATACTTGTAATGTCTCATATCCTAATACTTTAAAGCTAACCTATACGAAGTTGACTCTAGTACATAATCAAGCGACTCTTTAAATGAGTTTTTATTCACTAAAATATGACAACCAAACTTGACATACCAACGCTTAGTGGGCTCAACCGAGCTATGCTATAACAATCTCCCCCTTTGTCAATTTTAGTGACAAAACTCTTACATCATATGGATAAATAAATTACAAGAATTCATTACACATACGCTTGATTCCCGAATTCAACAACACAATAACCTGTATACATTCAATCCTTTAATGCCTCTGTTGACAACGATTTAGATACGAAACTAGTATTGTTAGATAGATCTCGAAAAGTTACGCAGAATGGACTTTTCGAACGTGTCAATCGGACATCGGACGAGGAAGATATCATTGGATGTGTATGAAGGGAAAAATAGTAGTAATAACAAATAATATTACTCCCCCTAAAGGTAAGATAGGTAGATTTTATCAAACCGCACGTCTTTGTTATTCCTTTGTAATGATATGTTACTCCCCCTTAGTTTATGCTTTCACTCTTTCGTTAGATAAACATTTAAGCACCAATGTTCTTTTCCTTAGTGATACCAATCAATATAAAATCAATGCCAATATCACTTGTTTACTCCATATATTTCTCCCCCTTTTTGTCACAAAATGACAAAGAAACGAAAAAATAAAGGACAAACCGAAAAGAATCTTACAATTCTCAAAATAGACTTGCAATCTATAGAGTTAAGCACGAGGGTTCCGCACACTATTTCTGATAACCAATATCAAAACCGAAACTACAAAGTAATTTGTTTTGATATGTTATCAAGGAAACAATTGCCCGAAGCAATTTTCCCTAATAGTTTAGCAAACCAAAAATCAACTAAGCACCTTAGTTCCTTTGCTAAACCGATTGTACAAATACAATCGCTTGTTCGATAAGACCAAAATAAAGATAACTCTATTTTTCTAATCAGGCTCTAATTATCCATATAACTTAGACCTTTAACTTTCAAACAAGACAAGTACTAGGTTAGTTAACTAGTATTTCTTGTTAAGGCATTCGATTAGACTTGAATAACTGAAACCTCCACATTGATAAGTCTAACTAAGATCAGAATTAACTTAGTTTCTCTTATCCAGAATTGAATTGGACTAAACAATTCATCCCGTAAACCTTTTCTTTCGTTAAGCCATAAACAATTCATACAAACCAAAATAAATCAAATTGCATAATTATTCACCTCAACCGGAAGCAATTGAAACAACATAGACATTATAGCACCGCAATTGCACCGAAATTTTGTAAGCCTAAACAATTGATACCACACAATAAAACAAGATAACAATAGTTTTTCTTAACCGGAACCAATTTAATCACATACACATCCATATAAACATTATGGAATAAAACATCAATTGTACCGAAATTTTGTTAAGCAAAAGCAATAAATATATGAAATAAAATCAGGCTTTTCTTAAACAGGAAAACAATTAACTAACAAGATTGTTACCTCAAATTTCGCATCCTCTTCTCCAATATGTTTGCATCTTCTTACAGGGAGAATTATAATAAAACAATTATAATGCAGAAAATAAAAGTAAATGACACAGCAAGATTATTTTTAATGAGGATACCGCAAATGCAGAAAAACCTCGGGACCTTGTCCAAAATTTAATACTCTCAGGATTAAGCCGCTACACAAAATTAAACCAACTTCGTATAGTTGAGACCAAGCAACTAAACATATAGTTCACCTACTTCCGTCTGTATTCCCACGCCTCCAACTTATGAATAAGTCACGTACTTGGAATAATTCCTTTGGTTCATATTCCAAACAGTAAAGGAACAAAAAATCTGTTTGGTAGCAACTCTCTTCAACCAAGTGATGTGAGTTCGACAAAGGCTCTTTTGTTTATCTCAATAAACTCCTTCGTCGGGTTCTTAGATCTATCTTATTCTCAACCACCAAAGGTAATTGTTAATATTTTGCAATAAATACTTTTAATCACAAAGAATTGTATTGATGCCGATCTACACAACTAATCAATCCAATCTACCAAAAGGATAAACCGATTATAGTTGGATCCTCTATACCGAAACAAGTATTGTGCACACCAAAGATTATGAACCCCAAATCAGAAATCTTCAATATCTTCTTTGTCTTCAAATCTTCTTAGATCTTCAATAAACGCCTGCACACAAAAGCTTGAATCTCTTGTGATTAATCATGCACAGAACGGAGTCTGTTAACAATGGATTATCACAAGAAGTCTTTAGATCTACAAACAGTCTAAAGATCCATGTCGAAACTTCGATCTAGTTTGAGTGAATATTATATCAAAAGAGAAGATTCTCAAGCATAAACAAACTAGGTGCAATCAAAGTTCAACCACCATTAGTCAATCAAATCAATCGAAAACACAAGATAAACCGCAATTATCTAGTTTCCCACCAACCGTACTAATAGAGCTTCTCAATCCCAAAGAAGACTTTAAACTGAGCGGCCGTAAGAGATTTCACCTTACTCTCCTCTCCGAATAGGCGGCTTCACCAGTAACAACACAACCGAGGAAGTTTGCTGTCACGAAGGATTAGTTTTCTAGAAATGCAAACTCAAGTATTTATAGACAAGGAAGTTTGGACGCCAAGGAATTTCCAAAAACGAAAATATTCTCAAGATATGCAATATTTTCCAAATTCGGTTTCCATAATTCCTGGAAATGCTCTGTCCAAAATATTGACCGAAAATCTCTTTGGAAAATCTCAACTAATAAATGCACATTACTAATTATCATTTTCCTAAAATAAATTAAAAACCTTAAATAAAAGATTCTTAACTTATTTATGTTTCGATCCTGGGATTCTTTTCCTTTATCTATTAAGGAATAACTTTGAACAATTAAAGATAAGCGTTACTGCACATGTTCAAAGTATGTCGACATCCTTACTCTGTAAGTCCTCTTTCATACTTACAATCTTGAAACTGATTTGCCACACTTCCAAACAAGTTTAGAATTGGTTCATCTGACTTTTAAGAACTATGTGATTGATTAAGAATACTCAATCACCAATCATGTGTTTAACGGTTCTACCAAAACAAGTTTCGGTTCTGCCTCCATGTGAGTATTGTGCATAGTCACACTAGCTTCCCAAAATTCGGTTGACTAGGTACTAGGATCGGTTCCCCACATATATATGGTATCTAACTTGAATGTGTTGCACATGTCCATAGGATCGGTTCCCCTTTGCCTAAAACCGTGTTGCACATGTCTATAGGATCGGTTCCCCTTTTTGCTAAAACATGTTGCACCTCATACAAGGATCGATTCCCCTTTGTGATGTGTTGCACCTCTTACTAGGATCGGTCCCCTTTTACCCAAAGTTGGTCTTACACAAAATCACAAACTCGATCATACCATCTCATGTGATTACTTAAGATCGGTTTCACTAATAAAAGTCATACCAATACATAAGTCAGGTCTTTGTGAATAGTTTTACCAAGAATACAAACAAGTCATGAGCGGTTATACTAATCACACATATTGGTTTTTCAAAAGATATGCAATGAATAACAATACCAATAACGCCTGGCGATTTCCTTTTCGATTCACAAAACAAGTTCATGAATTTACTTCCTTAAAACACAAGTAAAACATTGTTTCCTAGGATGAAATCCTCACCTCATACCCATACATAATAACAATAGCATTTAAACGATTATATCGATGTCTTATCTACAAAGTTTAATGGTTAAGCAATAAACCTCGTATTGTATTCCTTAATACTATGTCTATATAGAGTGTTCATGCTTCGCAGTTTTGTTTTCAATATGCACGACTTTAAAGATACGTTAGGGAATGAAACAGTTCAAGTCAAATATCACTAACCTCGAGTGGAAGGATGATGTTGTCGTTGTAGCTTCTTACTTCTTCACTTCTTCAAGTCTTTGTAATACTTGTAATGTCTCATATCCTAATACTTTCAAACTAACTTATACGAAGTTGACTCTAGTACATAATCAAGCGACTCTTTAAATGAGTTTTTATTCACTAAAATATGACAACCAAACTTGACATACCAACGTTTGGTGGGTTCAACCGAGCTATGCTCTAACATCAATTGGAACAAGAAACTAAGAGGTGAAAAGTACCTATCTTTGATATCCCCACTCCAAGATCGACGAAACCAATAAGTACTAGGGGATCTGGCACACCTCAGCAAGCACCTGCGCCGTGAACCAACTAGAAGAACAAGAGCATCACAAAACCATTTCACTGCCAAAGAAAAGCACCACCATTAAATCTATTACACTTGCACGAAAAATTTCCTTCTCCGAAGATATTGATACATCATAAGTACGAAGAGATTTGTGATATGTTGGCTCAAGCCAGCACTTGCATGTGCAATGAATTTCCTAGCATGGAACTGTCAGGGTGTACACCACCCCTCAATAGTTTCAAAACTGCGTGAGTACACACGCAAATTTCAACCGGACTTGGTGTTCTTATCTGAAACTTTAGCAACTATTTGTCATATGTCTTTTTTGCAAACTAGTTTAGGTTTTCATAGTTCCTTGTATTGGACATCGAGGTGGCCTTTGCATCATCTGGACATCCCACCTCAATGTCTCTGTTTTAGTGGCCAATCAAAGTTTATTACATGTGTATATATGACCCACTCAAACTCAAGATACTCAACCATGGTACTTTACTGGAGTGTATGGCCCTCATCAACCAGTACAAGGAAAGACTTATGGAAAAAATTCAACAACACTGTACCAACACCAAATTTACCTTGGATGATAATGGGAGATTTCAATGAATTGATTGATCAACATGAAGGAAAAAAAAAAAGGAAGGTCGGTGGAAAATAACTAGGTAAAACACTTCAATAACTTCATAAACTCAAATGCTTTGATTGATTTGGGTTTTGAAGGTGAGCGGTACACCTGTACAAATCGACAAGAGTATAAAAATTTCATCATTGAAGAGATTGGATAGAGGACTTGCAACCCAGGAATGGCTAAATAACCATCCCCAAGCACTAATGAGACATCTACCAAGAATTGGATCTGACCATGTGAAAAGACAAGGGTACCCAAATACACCACAATCTTTAAATTATCCACCTATAAGTCCTCTTACCGAAAGTGATTGTCTATGGACAAAGTCGAGATAATACTACAAATCGGTATTCACACTTTGTGTGACCGTCTATGGATACAAGATCGAGACTAGGTTGGGTGATACATAGCTAATGACTCAGCCCTCTTCTAGCCTCTTATACATATATGTTTTCAGTAACTATTCCATCTAACAGATGAGAGGAAATAGAAGTAGAATGTTGGAATTTCAGCGTCATAATCAACATACTTTATGCTTAAACATGATTATGTATAACCCATATACTGAAACATTCATTAGCCCTAGTTTAAACACACTCTACAACATCTGAAAACTATACAGAACAATAAGTAACCACTTAATTAGCTGAACATAATCTTTAACATTAGCATAACAGCATGATACACATAAAGAACATGTTGAGAGGAAATAGAAGTAGAAGCTAAGTCATAGTGTTTTGATTTGTTTTACTTCTTTCTTCTCAACATGTTCTTGATGTGTATAATGCTGTTATGCTAATGTTAAAGATTATGTTCTGTATAGTTTTCAGATGTTGTAGAGTGTGTTTAAACTAGGGCTAATGAATGTTTCAGTATATGGGTTATACATAATCATGTTTAAGCATAAAGTATGTTGATTATGACGCTGAAATTCCAACATTAAAATACAACAATCAAAGTGTGATTTCTTGATAATAGGTTCGGACTTAACCAAACACTATAGGATCAATATCATGTAATATGGAGTTAACATTTGTGTATTTTACTTTTAATTATAATAAACAATTATAATTGCGGAAATAGAAAAGTAAAAGACACAATAAGATTTTTTCAACGAGGAAACCACAATTGCAGAAAAATACCGGGACCTAGTCCAGAATTCAATACTCTTAGAATTAAGTCGTTATACAAAATCTAAAAAACTTCGTATAGTTGAGACCAAGCAACTAAACCTATAGTTCACCTAGTTTCTTCAGTATCCCTGCGCTTCCGACATTCAATAAGTTTACGCAATGGAACAATTCCTTTGGATCGTATTGCAAACAGTAAAGGAACAACAAATTTGTTTGGTAACAACTCTCTTGATTCTTTCATATGAAGATATATCAAGTCATATGCAAAGGCTCTTCCGTTTAACCAATAAACTCCTTTGCCTGGTCAGATCAATCTATCCAACCACTACCGAAGTAGCAGAGTTTAGATTTGCAATCAATCAATATAGATTCAAACAAGAAACTATAAGGTGATGCCGATCTTACACAACTAACTAATCGAATAAATCCGATTCTAGTTAGATCTCAGCCGATCAAGGTTTGTGCACACCCAAAGATATAAAAACCAAATCAGAAATCTTCTTTGTCTTCAAATCTTCTTTAATCTTCAATAAACACCTGCACAACACCACTTGAATCTCTTGTAATCAATCAAGCACAGAACGGAGTCTGTTAACAATGGATTATCACAAGACGTCTTTAGATCTACAAACAGTTCTAAAGATCTCGTCGACACTTCGATCTAGTTTGAGTGAATCTTATATCAGAAGAGAAGATTCTCAAGAATAAACAAACTAGGTGCAATCAAAGTTCAACAACCGTTAGTCAATCAAATCAATCGAAAACTAAAATAAACTGTAATTATCTAGTTTCCCACCAACGGTACTCGTAGATCGCTTCTTGATCCCACAGAAGTCTTTAAACGAGCGGTCGTAAGAGATTTTGCCTAATCAGGGTACTTTCCTCTCCGGATAGACGGCTCCACCAGAAACAACAAAAAGATGAAGTTTGCCCGGCTCTTAGGATGGTTTGCCCGAAATGCAAACTTAGGTATTTATAGATCAAGGATGTGTGGACACCAAGGAATTTCCAAAATCGAATATTCTAAAGATATGCAATAAATGCCCAAATCGGTTTTCATAATTCCAGGAAATGCTTTGTCCAATGTTGATACATGAAAAATAATACCCCTTAACGGGTTTAAGATACCCCCTGTAGATGGGGCAAAATGATTTGCTGGTTTTTACGGAATTGAGGAGACGACCGTACGGAGGATACTCCTTGAACCGAGCGAAATGTTCAAACTCACACGAGATGCTTTGCAAGAAGGAGTGCTTTGAATTCGAGAGATCAATCAGTAGTACTCCGGCCTAAACCAAGACAATGGCCGTTCCAGAGTAAATTCGGCCACAAGAGAGGATGGGTTGATCTGTAGGAGGGAAGCTTAGAAATGTATGGAATCAATAGTAATCAAAGACTGTAGGTGTGTTGAGAATTCTGAATATGATAAATTCTGAATGATTGAAATTGTTCAGTTGAGAGTAATTGCTCAATTGTTGATCTCGTGTTGTCTGTGAGACGTGAAATCGTTGTCTATTTAATCATGATTCAGAGACTTATTTATATTGCTAGAATTATACACACCATGATCCCATGAAGTGTGACAGTTGATGGAATCAAAGAGTGGGGAAATGGAAATCGTGTTTGAAACCAGTTGCTCATTGTGCGGAGACTTGGTTGATTTTCCATCCACTACTTTGTTAACTCCTTCAACTGATTGCATGACTTGCTCACATTCCATCGTGTGTATGAATACACGTGCCGTAGACCTCCAGACCAAAACCATAGTTAATATACCCCCATGTAACACGATTGATGTCTCGTGTGATTGTGGAGTCTGCAAGGCAGACGTGTATTTAGTTATTCAGTTGTTGACTTCATGGGACGATGAGTCCTTGTATTGTTGAGTCGAACGTGGTTTGGAAATGTTCTGAGACTCATGAATTGAACATGTCTGTTGAGACAGAGATATGATGTGTGAATAAGTTAATGTGAGCAAATATTGCTCATTCGATGAATTGTTGAATATTGATAGTTGAACCAATATTCTTTGGTTTGAGCAAGTATTGCTCATCTGAGCAAATATTGCTCGTTTGATGAATTATGGTAGCATGAACAAATAAAATATTAAATCAGAATACTGGCAATTGAACCAAGTATGATAAATAAAATGTTGATCACGGGATCAACGTAAAATTATTAGCGTTTGAATATGGAATCATTAACCTTGGACTCAAAACCCTAATTTAATCAATTAATGATTTTCGACGGTTTATTGAAAATTAACCATGGAGTGAAGAGGACCGGCTACATGAGATTATGGGTTGACCATGTAGAGCCTAGATGCTCACGTGAGCAAATATCAAGGTCTCATGAAGACCAGCTGATTTGATGAAAGGATGATTAAATGTTGGTTTAATCATTTATTAAGATAATGCTCGCCTGAACCTTAGGTGATAAAACCTAATTAATTTTGAAGAGATGATGGACCGACCAAGGAGTCATGAAATCGGCCCTGGGTGGTCACGAGATCAAATATTGATCGTTTGAGCAATCCCCAGATTGGTTGAAACCCTAATTAGCGCCCTTTACTAGAATCGATGTAGAATTCTCATACGGACTCGGATTTGATGGTCCGCCCCTCCATTCTGTACGGAAAAGAATTTCCTATCTCCCATCACGGGAATATTTAGGTTTTAAGCTCGTTCGGGAGGTGAAAACATCCCGAGAGTAAAACTCAGGAAGAATTCAAGAGGGACGGTAGGAGAGAGTTTGGGCCCAATATAAGCGATTGCGCAAATTAGGTTAAATTGTGAAAATACGAGGGACCGGCTCCTTGCAAGCCAAAGAGCCAACCTTGGTAAGTCAAGGTAACATGCTCACGTCACCAAAGTGTTCGTGTCTTAGTCCTGAGAATTTCAATATTTTCTGATGTGGTTTGAGCAATCATTTGAGAAAATATGAAGAAATCGGGGATTTTTTGCCGTGAAAACTTCATGAGATGAAGGAAAATAATTATAAAATAAAGGAATGATGAGGCGTGGGACCGCTTAGGCCAAGGCATGGCCAGCCGGCCAGTGACCATGGTCCCGTGGTGCCTTTTCTAATTTTATATTATTTTTCATGAATTTATGAAAATATCATGAATTTAGGGAATGTGTTGAAATCAAGGAGTTTCCTTGAAGGGAAGGAGTTTCCATGGGATCAAGGAAGCAAATAATATTAAAATAATAAAAATAAGGGTGTGTGGGACCGGCTAGGGCATGGCCGGACGGCTTGGGCCCGGTCCCACGAGTTTTCCTTAATTTTATGTATTTTTGATATATTTTTCCATGATTTGAAGGAATTTTCATAATTTGAAGGAAATATCATGAAATCAAGGAATTTCATGAGATCAAAGAAACCTAAAAAAAAAAAAAAAATAGAGGGACGTGTGGGACCGGCTAGGGCCCGGTCCCACGGGTTTACCTAATTTTATATTATAGTTTTCATGGGTTTATGAAAATACCATGAGATTAAGGAGTTTTCATGAGATTAGGGAAATAATAATAAAATAATGAGGAACCATGGGGTGTGGGGCCCGCCGGGATCAAGACATGGCCTGTTGGCTAATAATCACGGCCCCATAATATTTTCCCTAATTTTATATTATTTCCTTAGTGTGAAGGAAACACCATGAAACTGAGGAGTTTCCTCAAAACGGAGGATATTTGTTCAAGTGAAAGGATTTTCATGAACTCAAGGAAAATAATGAAAAAATATGATAAAATATAAAACTGGCATGGGATTGTCCACGGCACGGCCGGCCGGTCGATGAGCCCAATCCCCAGCGCCTTGGTCAATATTTAATTATTTATTATTTTCCTTCCTATTTGCATAGGTTCATCGTTTCGTCGTATTTTGAAATACTCATTCGTGCGGTGATTGTTAGTACATCGTCGTTGAGTACACTTGCACCATTTAAATCGGGGCTTACTTGGAGGTAGCTCAGACGCCCGTGTGTTGAATATTTATTACTAACCCATGGAATTCTGCTGGGAAGAACCATAGATTGAAGTAACGAAATATTGTGAAAATATTTGAATATTTTCAGAAATTCAGTGGATGAATCCAAGAATTTAAGAATAATTAAGCGATGGCTCTATACTAGCAGAGCAAAGTTTGTCTAGGAGCATTAATTATTCTCGACATGAGCCTGCTGGAGTTTCATATCCTTTATATAGTCGGGGAAAACTGTTGTTTGTATCCGAAGACGTTATCGCTCTATACTAGCGAGCAAGGCTGCTCAGGAGCCGACAATCTCGTGATTCTATATAGAAATAATTACTGAAGTGTCCAGTATTCATGAGATATGTCGTTGTGCAGCCGAGAGACTACATATCTGCATGTACTCTGAGAGACAGTATTCTCAGTCAGAGATTTGATGAGAGACCCGTGTATCAATACTCACGTATGATTGCTGGATCAGAAGTTTGTATAATTATGGGTTTATGATTTTAGCCTTTGTCGAAAATCCACCATCTACACCCCCTAAAAGGGGAGGTAAGCCTAGTATGGGATGTGGGGACTTTGGGGACTAGGCCCAAGTCAAATGAGAAAATACCCATGAGATAGGAGGGACACATGAGGAATTAAGGGATAAGAAAGGGATTATATTAAGGAATGGCATTAGAAGTAATTAAGGAGGTTTAGGAAATGTGTCATGATGTCATAAAAGGATGGACTTTTAGGAAAGTATATATAAGGAAGGACAAGGTACAAAGGAAGGGCAACTCTCTCTCTTACCATTCCTAGTAAAGTGAGGTCATTTGGTGGGACTAGGACGGGTAGAACCAAAACTAAAATCACCCCTCAGCATCCAATAATTCCGAAATCTCACTAGAAAATCTCCAATTAGTAAATGCACATTACCAATTTTGATTTTCCAGAGATATGCATTTAATTGCTGGTAATTAAAAGCATACAAAACTAACAACCTTAATTAAAAGATTCTTAATTTATTTCGATCCGGGATCTCCTTGAGTTATTAAGGAATATCTTTGAACAATAAAAGATAAGAGTTACTGAACATGTTCAAAGTATGTCGACATATTTTCTTTGTAAATCCTCTTTCATATTTACAATCTTGGAATCGATTATATCACACTTCCAAACAAGTTTAGAATTGGTTCATCTTGTTTATGGGTGAAAACTGCTCCTGCAGAATTTGGTAATTTGGGGTGTGGATGAGGAATGAATTTAAACCTTAAACAAATGCACTGCGCGGTGAGTGCTTGTAGATTCGAGAGATCAATCGTGCAAGTCCGGCCTAAACCAAGAAATGGCCGTTCAGGACTTGTTTCGGTCACAAAGTGAAGGAGATGGGGTTGATCTTAGGGAGGGAAGCGAAGAAGGTGTTGAGATTGTGAAGGTGTAGACTTGCTTATGACTTGTAACATGAAAGTGAACAAGCTTACGATTGGTGTAAGCAGGCTCTGATGTTTTCTTGTTGTTTTTCTCTGTTTTTTCTCCTCGTTGTGTGTTTGGAAATAGGTCGGAGAACCTATTTATACAAGTCATTGAGCCTTAATCACGTCTCTCGTGGGAAGTGGAGGAAGTGGAGTGATGGAGTAGTGGAGTTGTGCGTTGGTGATACACGACCAGCCTTGCCCACTTCTCATGTTCATCTCTAACCGTCCATGACTTCCTAACACGTTCTTGTGATGGCGCGTTGCACGCTGCACGCTGTAAACCGCCGAGACCAATACCCCGTATGTATCCCCCCAGTTTGTGACATGATTGATGTCTGGAATGTGTGGATCGTGGATCCACGAAAGGTAGCATGTAATGCTAATGTGAATAACTGCGTTATTCAAGAAGTTGATACTTGTGAAGTATTGTGATGCAGGTACTGCATCTTGGTGTGGTAAAGTGATGGGTGGTGACGCCTCACTGACCAATTAACTCCTGACCAGGCTTGTATAACTAAGATGGTGAAGTTGGACGGACGAGATGATCTTTGAGACACTCATCTGCGACCGTTAATGAATTAGGGTTTTCGAAGAGGTGCGCAAGTATCACTCTTCAGCTTGGTCGAAACCAAGCATGGGAAGGGCTTTGGAGAGGACCGACCGAGCGTGCGTGTAGGTAGCATGCCGGTGTACACGTCTATATCTCACTATCCCATGAAGGTGCGATCTAGGCCACTCAATTTGACCGGCAAAGAGGAGTGGTTGAGATCGATTTTGCAATAGGAATTTGATGCCGCAAAAAGCCGCGCACCATGCTTTTTTCCGGCGCGTGTTCCAAGACGACCTAACTTGGTCGGTCTTGGTCGATTGGTTTGGCGTGAAGGTGGTAGGCTGGTGTTCACACCTATACCTGACTATCCCATGAAAACGTGATCTAAGCCACTCAAATCGTCCAGTGAAGTTGAGTGGTCGAGATCGGTTTTTGCGGTTTGGGAAGTGTAACCACGCATGTTTGGGCGGGCGGTTTGGGATAGCCATGCATGGTATGCCTTGGCCGACCGCGTGAGGAGATAGAGGGGCCCACGGTGGTCATCTTTGGTATGACCCGGACTGTTTAATCTAATCTCGGACCCTCCATTCGTGCCGGAGAAGATGGACGCTCGTGATGCTCAAAACCCTAATTTTGGGTTTCAAAGCCGTGCGTCATCTCTAGTTTGGGCGACGATTTTGTCACAACCAAACATGGTTGGTCTTGACCGATTGGTCAAGTGTGTAGGCGAGCACACGGTGATCGTGTTGACATGCTCTGGGCCCTTTGAATCTACATCTACACCCTCCATCTATACCTGCGAAGATGGATGGTTGAGGCTGTTTTGCGACACATGTAATATGCCGCAAACCCTAATTTAGGGTTTTCCGTCCATAATGCTTGGTATGAACGTTTTTTGGCAAGCTAGGCCAATGGCCGACCATGCGGGTTCCGCATTGGTTCGGCAGTGGATATTCCATACCTGCTTGGGGGTGATGGAATTGATCCGGGTCATCCAATCATGCTTATGGAGTTGGATGACTGCGATCATATCCGGACTGATACGGTCAGTCCGGCAGTGGATATTCCATACCTGCTTGGGGGTGATGGAATTGATCTGGGTCATCCAATCATGCTTATGGAGTTGGATGATCTGCGATCATATCGGGGACCGATACGGTCAGTCCGGATGCTCAATCGGGCTAGTATAACACACCGAGAGGGGCTCAATCGGGCTAGTATAACACACCGAGAGTCAGTCTGTACGGGTATTTCGTACATGGTTTCATTATAGTGCTTGGAGGTTCATGTTACTCTGTAAGAGTAACACTCAGTCGTCATGCCACACCGACAATGAGTACAGGAAATACAAGGCTGATATGAAATTCACAGGATGGGATTGTTGCCACATGCTCCAACCTGGAGGAATTTTATGTATTCATAGAATGGGATTGTTGCCACATGCTCCATTCTTGATGAATTAAGTGAGGGAGTATCCAACACTTATAAATGGCTTTATCTTTTACAAGATGTCAGCGCATAGTTTTTTCTGGTTTTTTACAACTTTAACCTTAAATGAAAATCCACCATCAACATTAAGTCCCCTGCCTAGCACATAATGGTTACACTATTGTGGGGTAGGCATGAGATGGTGACAGTTAAAGACAAAGCTTATGAGACAAAGTTAGATGTTACCAGGAGAGACGGGTCATCCTGTCCTTGGAGCATGTCACGTTCAAGAGGCGTCCAGGCGAGTGTTCCCCTAGCATGATGTCGGTCTTGCATGCTTCGATGGACTGTTACGCCTATTTCGTTCGTGGGGCTACTGCACCTGCTTGATCAAATGTGGGCTTGATGTGCCTGTTTTGGTTAATCGTGGGTGCGTTGCGTCTTGTGTGCTCAAATGTAAATGTGGGTCCTGTAGAAAGCATTGAAGCAGCTTCTGGAGCAGGCCCGGGAGAGCGTTGAAGTGTTGGAGCTGGAATGCCTTCTTCTGGAGAGAGAGCTTTGATTGGGGACGGGCGTGTGCTGCCGACCAATCTGGGGCTGGGATCAAGTGGTACTGCAGCGTGCTCGATCGAACATCGACCCCCTGTAGATTCGACCGAAAACCGGCCTGCTGCGTGCGCTGTTTTATTCGAATACCAGCCTTGTGACTTTGATCAATACCGGACTTGAAACTTGAGCAATCACCGGACTTGTGACTTGATCAATAGGACTTGTTACTTGATCAACAGGACTTGAAACTTGAGCAATACGGACTAGAAGCTTGATCAATACCGGACTTGAAAACTTGAGTTATACCTAGGACTAGAAGCTTGATCAATACCGGACTTTGAAAACTTGAGTTATAGGACTTCAAACTTGTCCGGACTTGAAACAGGACTTGAAATTTGTACCGGACTTGAAACTTGTCTAGGACTTGAAATTTGTACTTAGGACTTGAAACTTGAGTGATACTTGGTGTTTGGACCCAATCCCAGCTTTTGTGCATTTCAACGTGAGTTGTGTCTTGTCATGCGTGACTACACGCCTCATGCATTTTTCATACAAGTTCTAACTCCTATTTTTTCATTGTGGAATGAAGAAAAGAATTCTTGTCGGGATGTCTTCCGAAGATAATGCTGGTTCCAAGTCAGGTGGTGTTGACAGCTTCAAAGATATGCCGAACATTGATGATGAATTGTTCACCGTGCCCTTTCAACTATATGAAAACATCTATTCCACAGGATAACCTTCCTCCTATCGACTTCAGGGTTTTTCATGCTCCGCTGGGTCCTCATGAAGGATGGATGAGACGTATGTTGATCAATGAGTATATCAAAGATAACTTGACCAGAGCGCAGATTATTGATGTACCTTGAGTGTTGAAACGACTCGAGAGGATGTTAAAGTGGCTTCTGGTGCGAACGTTGAGGTGGATCCTGGAGAGAGTGTTAAAGCAGGATTCTGAAGCGAACAGGGATCCTGGAGAGAGCATTGAGGCGGCTCTTGAATAGACCATTGAAGCAGCTTCTGCTGGAGGGAGCGTTGAAGTGGCTTCCTCTTCAGTTCGATTTACCCTCGCGAATTCCATGATTCTTGGTGACCATCTTTCTAATGTTGAAGAAGTCCTTGACCGACGGTGAAGGAACTTCATGCGAACCTCATTCCCCAAGCGTGGTTTACATGGTTTGTTCGTAGTGGTTGTTGTCGAGCCGGATATGGAATATCTTGGACATTGTTTCATCATTGTGGGAGTCGTGCATGTGGCTTGGAGTTGGAGTTGACGGACGCGCATGATGTTGTATCTCGGTGGTTTTCCTCTTGCCGCTTCTTGTGGAGGCGCTTATGAAAGGCTGAAGGTTGTATCGCTGTTGGTGAGATATATGCCCTACAAACATTATGAGGCTCTTCATTACCGGCAGGCATGTTTCTTTCTATCGGGGCATATGTTGTTGTAGATGAGCGTTCAACGGCTCCGGAGGATGACCAAAAGCGTGGATTCTCCAACATAGCATGATAGACATGTACCACTGTGTCGATAAAGTGACTCTCCCGGATCTTGTTCGACCCACATGCGATAGAGTGACTCGCTCGGATCTTGCTCGATATGACGCATGGACATCGTTATCTTCTTGAGGATGCTCCCTTGAGGTATCGGCTCCAGTGGAAGATTGCCGTCATAGAGTGTTGATACATTGCACCGGTATTCTTTAAATCAAATGGAAGTATGGTATAATAAAAATTTCCGAGAGGAGTTCGAAAAGCTATCTTACTTGCATCATGCTCGTACATCCTTATCTGGTTGTAGCCGCTACATCCATCCATGGAGGAGAACATGCCGTGTCATTTTGGTTGCATCTACTAACATGTCGATGTTAGGTAGAGGAGGATCGTTTTTTTGAGCAGCACCTATTCAAGTCTCTGAAGTCTATACAACACCTGATCTATCCATTTTCCTCGTGTCCGAACTACAACTGTTTAGCCGACTTGGATCCAGGTATGACATGTAGATGATGGGTGACCAATTTTCATCTAAATCCGGCATTTCTTCATATCTCCAAGCGAATATGTCCTGGTACTCTTTGAGAAGTTCCATGAGCTTCGTGCGTTTATCCGTACACAAGGTTGAGCTGATGGAGATAGGCCTAGGAGATTCCTCAACGATTTCAATCTCATCAGTTGTGGAGTTGGTGCCATCTTGTAGCTATTGTGGAGCATCCAACACTTGTTCTTGTGGTTCGTTGCTGTTGTAGCATTCCATTGGGTGGAGAGACTGGGTAGCAGTCTCCCATGCTAATTGATAATGGCAGTGTCGGTATACCGTTTTCCCTTTCTGGTCACGACTCGCCACAAAAGTGCGTTCCCTCTTCGTGTGAACGTGGGTCATGGTTTCACAGGATGGAGAAGAATGCTTCGTCGGCAAAAGATGCATCGTGGGTTTTAGCTCTCAATGATGCAAGCCGGTCTTCTTCCGAATTGACGCCCACGTGGGGAGTGGGATGCAACGAACTTGTCGATTCTTTCAGCGGAGCTCCTCCCGTATGTGCTTTGGTTTGGTTTCCCTCGAAGTCCGTCATTGTGGTAGGCTTCCGTACGACCTTGCCACGGGAGAACCTTGGATGTCCCGAGAGTCTTGAGAGTAATCACATTCGAAGACGCTCCGTGTCGATAAGGGCCGTCTTGAACTCTGAATCCTTGATGCGTGCGGTGACTTGTAGGGCACGGTTGTGAACTTCCTCTGGTTGATTGCAGCAAAATGTCTCCGCGCGCTGATTCTTCGAGAGGTGTGAAAGTTCTCATAAACTTTCCACTAGAGAAAACGCTTCCCGATCCACCGACCTATGGTTCATAGTGAAACTATTGACTTGAGGATGATCGTTGTGAGGATCAGTCCCCAGTGTAGGAGTCTCCATGACAGGACCGCTCATATCTGATGTCGCTTCTTTGATCAGGTCCATGGAGGTCCGCCGCTGAAGTACCTTCTCCGGTGCGTTGAATGCGTTCCCTTTTTGCTCCAGGGGCTGTCACGGCTCTTGTGGAAATCGATCAGTTAATGTCTTAAGAAAAGTGAGTACCTCTTTCTGAGTTGCGTCCATATCCGTTTGAGTCTTAGCAAGAACTTCCTGCTTTTCCATCAAGTCTGCAATGGTAATGGGAGATGGTCCTCCTCTCGCCCCTCCGGCTCCTCGTCCTGATGAAGGAGTGGAAGTTGTTGCTCTGGTGACTACCGGAGGTGTTACGCTTGATGAGATGCCAAGATTTGCAGCTGCTATGGATCTGGTGATGGGAGGTGTTGTAATATCACTGCTGAGTGATCGAATTGAACGTTCCCATCCTCTGTACTCACGCGTTCCTTGATTGATCTCTCCTTCCTCAAGCATTTCTTCACAGCTTCGACAAGGGTCTTGAGATATAAATCTTCCAGCAGGGATCCGTAAGCTGCAGGCTCCATTTCTTTATCCGGTAGACGTTGTGGTACCCGGACAAGTCTTTTCCTATGTGGAGTTGCCTCGAGTCTTCGTTGTCAGCTGGACCATGTTGTTCGCCTCTCCTGAGTCCCCTGTGATTACGCGCTCTTTCTCGCATCTCCACCGGTAAAGGTGTGACTCGACTAAGGATTCGGCGTTTCTTGCACCGCTGAGTAGATGCATGCCGACCCTTCTTGTAATTGTCTGTGTTATATCATTCAAAAGGCGAAATGTTTCGCTTTGTCTTCTAGCGATACCAGCTTGATTTGCCAAGACATCCTCCAGTATTCTAGCTACACTTCCCATGATATCTGAACCACTTGTGGTCTCCTGGTGAGGATACATCGCGAGATGAAAACCGAAAAATTGAGGATTCAATTTTTTGCAAACGATAGATCAACCTCCCACTGTGGTCGCCAATTGTTTATGGGTGAAAACTACTCCTGCAGAATTAGGTAATTTGGGGTTTGGATGAGGAATGAATTTAAACCTTAAACAAATGCACTGCGCGGTGAGTGCTTGTAGATTCGAGAGATCAATTTGTGCAAGTCCGGCCTAAACCAAGAAATGGCCGTTCCAGACTTGCTTCGGTCACAAAGTGAAGGAGATGGGGTTGATCTTAGGGAGGGAAGCAAAGAAGGTGTTGAGATTGTGAAGGTGTAGACTTGCTTATGACTTGTAACAGGAAAGTGAACAAGCTTACGATTGGTGTAAGCAGGCTCTGATGTTTTCTTGTTGTTTTTTTCTGTTTTTTCTCCTCGTTGTGTGTTTGGAAATAGGTCGGAGAACCTATTTATACAAGTCATTGAGCCTTACTCACGTCTCTCGTGGGAAGTGGAGGAAGTGGAGTGATGGAGTAGTGGAGTTGTGCGTTGGTGATACACGACCAGCCTTGCCAACTTCTCATGTTCATCTCTAACCGTCCATGACTTCCTAACACGTTCTTGTGATGGCGCGTTGCACGCTGCACGCTGTAAACCGCCAGACCAATACCCCAGTATGTATCCCCCCAGTTTGTGACATGATTGATATATGGAATGTGTGGATCGTGGATCCACGAAAGGTAGCATGTAATGCTAATGTGAATAACTGCGTTATTCAAGAAGTTGATACTTGTGAAGTATTGTGATGCAGGTACTGCATCTTGGTGTGGTAAAGTGATGGTGGTGACGCCTCACTGACCAATTAACTCCTGACCAGGCTTGTATAACTAAGCTGGTGAAGTTGGACGGACGAGATGATCTTTGAGACACTCATCTGCGACCGTTAATGAATTAGGGTTTTCGAAGAGGTGCGCAAGTATCACTCTTCAGCTTGGTCGAAACCAAGCATCTGAAGGGCTTTGGAGAGGAACGACCGGGCGTGCGTGTAGGTAGCATGCCGGTGTACACGTCCATATCTCACTATCCCATGAAGGTGCGATCTAGGCCACTCAATTTGACCGGAAAAGAGGAGTGGTTGAGATCGATTTTGCAATAGGAATTTGATGCCGCAAAAAGCCGCGCACCATGCTTTTTTCCGGCGCGTGTTCCAAGACGACCTAACTTGGTCGGTCTTGGTCGATTGGTTTGGCGTGAAGGCGGTAGGCTGGTGTTCACACCTATACCTGACTATCCCATGAAAACGTGATCTAAGCCACTCAAATCGTCCAGTGAAGTTGAGTGGTCGAGATCAGTTTGCAGTTTGGGAAGTGTAACCACGCATGTTTGGGCGGGCGGTTTGGGATAGCCATGCATGGTATGCCTTGGCCGACCACGTGAGGAGATAGAGGGGCCCACGGTGGTCATGCTGGTATGACCGGACCTGTTTAATATAATCTCGGACCCTCCATTCGTGCCGGAGAAGATGGACGCTCGTGATGCTCAAAACCCTAATTTTGGGTTTCAAAGCCGTGCGTCATCTCTAGTTTGGGCGACGATTTTGTCACAACCAAACATGGTTGGTCTTGACCGATTGGTCAAGTGTGTAGGCGAGCACACGGTGATCGTGTTGACATGCTCTGGGCCCTTTGAATCTACATCTACACCCTCCATCTATCCTGCGAAGATGGATGGTTGAGACTTCTTTGCGACACATGTAATATGCCGCAAACCCTAATTTAGGGTTTTCCGTCCATAATGCTTGGTATGAACGTTTTTTGGCAAGCTAGGCCAATGGCCGACCATGCGGGTTCCGCATTGGTTCGGCGGTGGATATTCCATACCCCTTGGGGGTGATGGAATTGATCTGGGTCATCCAATCATGCTTATGGAGTTGGATGATCTGCGATCATATCCGGACTGATACTGGTCATCGGCGGTGGATATTCCATACCTGCTTGGGGGTGATGGAATTGATGCGGGTCATCAATCATGCTTATGGAGTTGGATGGCTGCGATCATATCCGGACCGATACTGGTCAGTCCGGATGCTCAATCGGGCTAGTATAACACACCGAGAGGGGCTCAATCGGGCTAGTATAACACACCGAGAGTCGGCCTGTACGGGTATTTCGTACATGGTTTCATTATAGTGCTTGGAGGTTCGTGTTACTCTGTAAGAGTAACACTCGGTCGTCATGCCACTTTGACAATGAGTACAGAAATACAAGGCTGATATGAAATTCACAGGATGGGATTGTTACCACATGCTCCAACTCGGAGGAATTTCATGTATTCATAGAATGGGATTGTTGCCACATGCTCCATTCTTGATGAATTAAGTGAGGGAGTATCCAACACTTATAAATGGCTTTATCTTTTACAAGATGTCAGCGCATAGTTTTTCAGGTTTTTTACAACTTTAACCTTAAATGAAAATCCACCATCAACACATCTGTATTCTAAGACAACTATGTGACTGATCATATATCAATTCACTAATCATGGGTTTACGGTTCTACCAAACACAAGGATCGGTTCTACCTTAATATGGTTACTAGGACCGGTTACATCAGTTACCAGAATCGGTTACGTCAATTACCAGGACCGGTTACCATATTCTCATGGTATAACTTGTGATCGGTTACACAAGTCACTAGGATCGGTTACACCAATTAGGATTGGTTACACATGGGTTTACGGTCCATACCCAGCGAACATCCGAGAATATCAATACCCCGAGGACTACACTTCTCCGAAATTCAAGACATATGATGGACAAGGGAACACGCGAGAAGATCTCAGCCGATTCTTATCAGCAATGAACGACAGAGCCTCCGATGGAAAATTGTGTCTAAGAGAATTCCCCCAATCACTCGCAGGCACGACATTCACCTAGTATGACAACTTAAAAGCGGAAAGTGTAGATTCTTGGCCAACTATGTCCACACTCTTTCTCGGGAAATTATATTCAGCCAAAAGGAAAATCACGGCAATAGACTTAAGCAAGAGTGGACAGCGGATAGGAGAAGAAATAGGAAAATACATCTTGTGGTTCCGGCACTTGGCACTAGATTTTCATGAAGACATCAGTGAGGGAACGCTTGTCGAAATTTGTATGCGAGGAATGATCCCAGCTTTCAAGGGGTGTTTGATCAATTTCAGGTTCCAGACTTTCGTTGAGCTAGAAGAAGCAGCCGAGAGGATCGCCAATTGCATAGAAGAAACACCCATAGACCGTGCTTGGTGCCACACAGTTAGCACCGTATCTGAGACACCACGCAACGTAAGACCCAACACTAATAGGGAGAGAAGGGATCAGTTCCAAACCGTCGGTGGGATCCAAGGAAGAAATGGATAAACTAGGCGCGACTCAAACCCACCACCCCCTCTGCCTTGCAGCAGGGAGCGCGCGGTCGAATTACTAAAGGAAAGTGGGATATCGGAAAGGAAATCCAACTGACCCCGACAGTGGTAGACTCAACAAAATGAATAAGAACACGACCAAGTACTGCCACTACCATCGAAGGTTGGGACACCCGACGAAAGAATGTTTTGCCATAAGGAGTATATTCGAACGCAAGCGTGCCGCTGGGGAGCTTGAGGCAACTAAGCAGGAGATTGAGTACGATCCCTTTCCTCACCACTAAACTAAACTAAAAAAAGGGGGGGGGAGAATACGAAAGATGAGACTACAAATTGTAAACAACCCTCTTTTATGGTAAGAATAATTTGTTTTTGGAATTCGTGGGAAATATGGTGTGAAAAGGTCATATGAATGTCAAAGGCGCATGGTTGGCTGAGAAATATACAAAAGGCTATGGGAACGCCAAAGGCGCCCGGCCGGCTGACAAATTTACAAAAGGCCATGGGAATGCCAAAGGCGCCTGGTCGGCTGATAAATCTACAAAAGGCTACGGGAATGCCAAAGGCACCCGGATTGGCTGACAAATCTACAAAAGACTACGGGAATGCCAAAGGTGCCCGGTCGGCTGAAAAATCTACAAAAGGCCATGGGAATGCCAAAGGCGCCCAATCGGCTGACAAATCTACAAAAATCTACAGCAATGCCAAAGGCGTCTGGTCGGATGACAAATCTACAAAAGGCCATGGGAATGCCAAAGGCACCCAATCGGCTGACAAATCTACAAAAAGCTACAGGAATGCCAAAGGCGCCTGATGCGTGTCGTAACCACAACAAATTAATTAATACTTTACTACCTAATTAACTAGTAATATAGGGTAGTCAAGGTCGATCCCACGAGGAGCACGAGATTCTAGTTGTAAAAGTTGTCACGAAAAGGGGGGTGTAAAAAGCAAAAGAAAATAAGAAAAACAATTAAAAGATAAAGCAATAAAAGAGACAAGATCAAGGAATCCTTCTTCGTTACGAAACAATGAATCAAGTTATGTTCTCTTCTACTTGTTATTAGTCACAAATTATCACCAACCGTAGGATAGCAGGTCCGCTTAGCTAGCCCCAAAATCCCTAATTTCACTGAGTAACAGGTCCGCTTAGTTATCAGATTCTATTCAAAAGAACCACCTTGAGGTCCGCTTACAAGATGTAATTCCCAGAATGCATTAAGATTTATGAATTTAGGTTTAGTACTAGTAGTTAAACTCGGTTCGCTTGGTTCACTTTCTAGCGTTGTTTCTACACACAATTGCTCCACGGAATCCCTCCGCAAGGTCTCGTGTTTGCTACTTATGTAAAGAGTCAAGAAACGATTACTTATCTCCTAACTTCCACTAGCTTTAGATCAAATTAACAAATCAATTTAGTTGGCCACCTAAACAATCTATCAATCAATCATGAATGTCTTTAAGATCACTCCTATTAGTAAAAACAAACGATAATCGTGTGAAAAACTTCAAGATAGAATTGAAACAAAAACTCAAATCATATGTTTAAAAACTAGGAATTCATCCTCAATCAATAAAATTAACTACTCATGTTAAGAGTTCACACAAAGAATAAGAAAAGAAAAGAATTGTGTGTGTAGAGATGTGTGTAGAAGTTGTAGAAAACTTCTCTATTTATAGGCTTCAAAATTCTACAAATCTTCTAAGGAGTAGAATCCTTTTCCTTTTGCAATTCAATTTCCAATTCCAAGCTTTTCTCAACTCTTCCACCTTCTCTTTCCAAATTTGAGTCCAATTCTCCATCCAATTCCTAGCCCAAGTCTTCATACCCATGAGAGGAGTCCATAGAAAATTACGGAATTTTGCTCGCCAGGAAAAGCTGGGATTATGGCCGGAATTTGGTAGGAAAACATCGCCACCGCCCACCCGGGAAATTTCTCCGTCGAGAGAATATTCGACGGAATATTCCGTCCGGTCCTCAGTTAGGACTAACGGTCAAAGTGGTCGACCGTCGATCAATCCGTTAGTCGGCGGGTCAACGATCGGTTCGCCCGAGTCAACTTCAGTCGAAGCAGAGTCAGTGATCCAGCTCAGTCCAGACCAGGCCACTTGCCAGGCCATCTTGTGTTGCACCATCCTTGTGCATCATTACTCCACTGCCAGCCATCATGGCCTGTCCATCCCCTGTAGCTGCACAACTCCATTGCATTTGCTCCTGCCTCTCAGTAAACCACAACTCCAGCCACCACTTTCCATTGCATCTGTAACTCAAAGCAACGGCACCAAACATCCCGGCTCCTTGCCGCAATGCTCAAATACCACCATCTTCTAGTTCACCTCCTTTCTCATGTCGTGCAACACACCCACAAACTCCCTTCCGAGCAAGAACATCCACTGAAACTCATCTCCACATTCCAATTCCAATCTGTTGCAATGTTCAACTTTGTACCTGTAATCTTTGCACCTTCACCATCCCCGCCATAAATACCGGCTCCACTCGCCGGACTCAAAGCCCTCGCTTTCCAGTTCACAATGCCACTATCTTCACCGAAGCACCATTACCTTCACGCAAAACCATCTCTCATCTCGAGGCCTAGTACCTCATTTTCTTCTCAAAGCCAACTCCACATCTCACACACCGAGTTCTAATTCATTCCCAGACTTCTTGTGACTTCAACCACCACTGCGGTTTGCCTAGGCTTCAACTCAACCAGACCAAATCGATTTGCAATCCACCATGAGCATCTCGAACTTAAGCACCATCAAGCGGTGACACACAGCACCATCTTCCTTGCATCAAGACTTTCCCATTTCATCCATTCCCTGCTAGACAATCCTGACTGCACCACACAAGAACCAAACAACTCCGGATTTGCATCCGAACCGCAATTGTCTCATCCCGGCTCGTCTGCGGCTCCATTACTCGGTTCTCAACCGGCCACACCATCAACACCAAACCCCATCTCTATTCTTCTCGAGAGCTCAAATTAATCCATTCAATCACCGGCTCAAAAATTCAACCTGAGAACAATCCCCTGGCACTTCATCCTTGCATTGCAGCATCAACAAAGCTGCACCAGCTGCAAGCTCAGGCCATTGTATTGCCACAGTTCCCTGCAACTCCAGCAACAAAACCCATCTCTTCTCTGTCTAATCCCATAAAAAAGTCGAGCATATCTTGTATTATCTGTTGCCTTGTCTGACCCATTGTTGAACTCATAACCCTGATTTCATCTCAAGATCAGCTCCATATCTTCCATCAATGAAACCCATTCGATTCGTCAATTCCATCCTCATCGTTTCATCACAGCAGCTTGACTTCAATTGTCACAGAAACCCCCATCAATTCCACAGACCCATTAGCTCAATCCATATCTCCCTGTATTCAACAGCAAACCCATCTTCTGGCTACTTCATATAGCAGCAGAATGACAAACTCAATCCAACTCTCGATCTGTCTCCTCTTTCTTCATCAATCTTACAGAATCTGCCATCTGATTTTTGCCTTTCAACTTCTTGAATCCATCGATTCCACCACCAACCCATCTTCGATTCCTCACGGTAGCTTCTCTCGATCGATTAACAGCGGCAACTCGACACAGATTCTTCTCTATGAGCTTCACAAACCCCATTTCTCAACACCCAACATCAGAGACCACCACCATCTCCTTCCTAGTATCGATTCAGTCAACCTCTCTATCTGTTTCTCGATCTGTTCTTCAATTTCTGCATCTCGATCTCTTCTTCCCTGCTTCGGCTTAACCAGCAGCAATGGCTGCTCTCATTTCCCGTTCTCAATTTCAGCAAAAATGATTGAGATGAATATAGGGTTGTAATAATTTGGGTGAAGTGGGTTTGGATCTGGTTTCGGGTTTTGATCCGGATTCGGGCGTGGTTCCATGGGTTTAACCCAACCCTTTTTCCTACTGATAACAGCACTATGTTTCTGGATAAGGGCTACCCATTTTACCCCTTAACTTGGTATCCTTTCTCTAGTGCTCCTCCAAGAGAGTAGCCCTTTAACCTTGGCTGGTCTGTGTTTAACACTCCTCAAATTGGGTTGCCCCCTTAGCCTCAACTGGGCTCCATATATTAATCGCCTGTAAAATGACCTTTTTGTCCTTTTGGCTCAAATAAAGTAACTTCTTCTTCTTTTCCTCCGTGTGACTCCAAAGTAGCTACAAAACTCAAAACAAGCGTAAAATACATAATTTACACGAAAAATAGCAAAGAAAGCATAAACTACTAGATAGTAAATACGGTGTATTCTACACCTATCAAATTCCCCCACACTTAGACTTTGCTAGTCCTCGAGCAAATCAAACTAAAAACTCACAACTTCAAAGCGTTCAAGCGTCACAAGCATCCAAAGAGTTATGAGGACATAGAGTTTACGCATGCTAGTAATAAGAAGTTAGAAATACTAAAGAACATATTCTCATTCTTAAATGTTGAGTGAGAAATAACCACACCATAATGAGAGAACGCGTGTTTGAGAAACGATCAATAAGCATTTCGCCTCGACTGCCTCACCAAAAGGATTTTTATGATAATTGCACTCAAAAAGATAGCTTTTTTATGGTTCTCACATGTGTGCGGTAGGAATGAAGAGAGAATTCCGCAACACGTTGAATGGTGGGAAGGATAACTTAGAAATATTTTTAAAAACCCACATCTTTTAATATTTTGAAAAACCATTTTTTCTCGATGATCTCTAAGAAAGGAAATCAACCATTATTATCGAGGATGAGATTACTTACTTACCTTCACATCCGATCGCCAATTATAATAACACCACTCTCACGGCATCCAATAGAAACGTCTTCCGCTCCTCGTCTTGATCTTCATGGTCCTCGTCTTCGGTTTCAACTATTGATGATAAACCCTTGAATTTCATAGATCCTTAACAATTTGTAACTCTTTTTACCTTAAATATCCTTGTCGCTTGAAACTTCCTTATAAATTTTCCTTCCCCACGCTTAAACAAAACAAATATTTCTCTTGTTTTTCTCTCTCTTTTTTTTTTTTTTCTTTTCTTTTCTTTTTTTTTTTTTTTTTTTTTTTTTTTTTTTTTTTTTTTTTGAACAAGAGAAATTAAATACAAAATAAACCATGGCCGTGGAAGAAGTATTTTACCGCTTGATTCTTCACAACTTGAAATCATAAACTTCAAAAATTCTCACCTTTTAATTTTCTTCGCTTTCATGAATAAGTCTTCATACTTGGATATAAAATTAACTCGTTGTATTGTAAGTCCTCAACATATATGTGAATTCCGCTTATTTGTATGTTGCTTTACTTGTATAAGAAATTTGCTCTTTTTCTCGTTCCGTTGCTTGTAAACCTTAAACTTTTCCAACTTTCCTTGTAGATTTTGATGTCGCTCCTTGTTGATGATAAATGTGTTTCTATGGATCCGTTGTTGTCGAGAGAGAGAATGGTGCTAACTGCAAATCGAACTACAAGAAGGAAGCTTTCATCCATGGACGTCACCCTCATGATTGACAAAATTAGCACTCAAGAGATCAAAGAGTAGTGCTTTTATTGGTGGGAGGTTGGGTAGCTCACCATTCTACCGGAATTAACTTACGGTGACACACACTCAAAAGAAGCTCTTTAGTAAATGGAAGAATTCTGGTCGGTGCCTCTCATGATATGAATACGGGTAGTCTCCACTAATGATTGATCAAAGCAACTCTAATAACGCACTTCTCCCTGCACCAAATTCGCATCACCGGCATGATTAAATCCATTATTTAACACTCTAACAAACAAGAAATCCGAATGTAGTTCTCTAACATTTCCAAGTTCAATTATGTCGGTCAAAATCTCTATGTAAACATACCTAGAAGTATGCTAGGGACTCTAAAATCTTTAAAAGTTGGAATTTTTATGTAAAACTTTTTTTTTTCTTTTTTCAAAATTTTTTCATTTTTTTGTAATTTTTGTTTTAACAACATGCTTAACCACTCCCCCACACTTAAACCTTACATTGTCCTCAATGTAATTGAATCCTCCTAGTAAAGTCAAGGTGGGAGATTTTAACATGATAAGAAACAAGAAAAAGAAATAACAAAAAATAAAAAGATAAGAAATACAAAACCGATGGGTTGCCTCCCATTAAGCGCTTGTTTTAAAGTCGACGGCCCGACTTGGCTCTTGTAAGATTCATTCCCCATATACTAACAATCTGAAAATTTGAGGATCCACCCATAATACCTGTTTTGCAAACAATAACTCCATACAAATATTAGCACAAGAAAATAATAATGAAATTATCGTTCGATAGAAATTTCCCCCACACTTATTCTCGTCCACACTCGGAAGTGTATAAAGAACATAGAATTCGGGAACTTCCATGTATTCTTCTTGGCAAACCTGCATGGTGTTAGCATCAAGTGTTTCCAATGGTGGATATTTAGAAACAAAATCATCCAAAAATACTTTCGAAGCACATACATTCAAACCAATAAGAGGTAAAGGAGAAGAATCAATAGGCAAAGGGTTAGACAAACCTTTCACAAATTCTTGTATTATAGAATCCTCTTCATCCTTAAAAATTCAAGTGAATTACTTACCTCTTGTATATCGTGGTCCTCTATTAAACCTTGCAACCATTCTTCGTCGTTTTCTACCTTAACCAAAGTCTCGGCATCATTAAAATCATTTGCAAGTTCAATTGGGTCTTCCACAAAATCAATGAATGTGGTTTCATCCTCTAGTATCATCTCTTCAACATTCTCATCATCGGAATCGGGCCATTCACTAAAGTGATTCTCATCGGTATAGATGGTAAGATCTTCTTGCGCGGGTGTTACTTCGTTTACAACAATAGGCAAGTCACACCCAATCTCCTCCTTTTGAATAGGTGAAGGATCGTTATTATGATCCGGAGTTGGAATAACTTCCTCATTGTCGGAACATTCATACACTTCCGCGGACTCCCATCTTTCCTTAAGAAATTTTTGCCAAGCAATAAATGCATCTTCCTCAAGCTCGTCCTTTTGAATAGGTGATTGATCATTATTAAGATCAAGGCTCGAGTAATCTACACTAGCGTCATCAAAAGTCTCCAAAGGTTGGTTAATTAGTTCGTATATTTTCTCCGAATTCCTTTGAATTTCTCGATGTGATTCTTGCATCTTTTGTTGAATGTCCCCAAGATCCCCAATCATGGCCAACATCTTATCTCGCAAAACTAGAGAATTTCGATCATAAACAAAACTATCCTCCCATCCTTGTGATTGTCCACTTACATACCCGTCATAAGGTTGTTGATATGTATGAGAATATCCATAATGTTCCGTAGGAATTTGATCATAGCCAAAGATTGGTTTTGATTGTATCCGAAGGATGGTTGGAAGTTGCCATAATGTTGAGGTTGAAAACCGTATTGATTGTTGTAATATGCTTGCTCTTGTCCACCGTACATGGAAAACCGATACCTAAAATAAGATTCAAAAACCAAGTTAGATACGGAATAGAATCCAACAAAGCAAGAATAAAGCAAAAAGAAAAATAAAAACAACTAAAATCATCCATTTGCTCCCCAATGGCGCCTCAAAATTTGATGCGTGTCGTAACCACAACAAATTAATTAATACTTTACTACCTAATTAACTAGTAATATAGGGTAGTCAAGGTCGATCCCACGAGGAGCACGAGATTCTAGTTGTAAAAGTTGTCACCAAAGGGGGTGTAAAAGCAAAAGAAAATAAGCAAAACAATTAAAAGATAAAGCAATAAAAGAGACAAGATCAAGGAATCCTTCTTCGTTACGAAACAATGAATCAAGTTATGTTCTCTTCTACTTGTTATTAGTCACAAATTATCACCAACCGTAGGATAGCAGGTCCGCTTAGCTAGCCCCAAAATCCCTAATTTCACTGAGTAACAGGTCCGCTTAGTTATCGATTCTATTCAAAAGAACCACCTTGAGGTCCGCTTACAAGATGTAATTCCCGGAATGCATTAAGATTTATGAATTTAGGTTTAGTACTAGTAGTTAAACTCGGTTCGCTTGGTTCACTTTCTAGCGTTGTTTCTACACACAATTGCTCCACGGAATCCCTCCGCAAGGTCTCGTGTTTGCTACTTATGTAAAGAGTCAAGAAACGATTACTTATCTCCTAACTTCCACTAGCTTTAGATCAAATTAACAAATCAATTTAGTTGGCCACCTAAACAATCTATCAATCAATCATGAATGTCTTTAAGATCACTCCTATTAGTAAAAACAAACGATAATCGTGTGAAAACTTCAAGATAGAATTGAAACAAAAACTCAAATCATATGTTTAAAAACTAGAATTCATCCTCAATCAATAAAATTAACTACTCATGTTAAGAGTTCACACAAAGAATAAGAAAAGAAAAGAATTGTGTGTGTAGAGATGTGTGTAGAAGTTGTAGAAAACTTCTCTATTTATAGGCTTCAAAATTCTCCAAATCTTCTAAGGAGTAGAATCCTTTTCCTTTTGCAATTCAATTTCCAATTCCAAGCTTTTCTCAACTCTTCCACCTTCTCTTTCCAAATTTGAGTCCAATTCTCCATCCAATTCCTAGCCCAAGTCTTCATACCCATGAGAGGAGTCCATAGAAAATTCTGGAATTTTGCTCGCCGGAAAACTGGGATTATGGCCGGAATTTGGCCGGAAAACATCGCCACCGCCCACCTGGAAATTTCTCCGTCGAGAGAATATTCGACGGAATATTCCGTCCGGTCCTCCGTTAGGACTAACGGTCAAAGTGGTCGACCGTCAGTCAACTGTTAGTCAGCGGGTCAACGATCCAGTTCGGCTGAGTCAACTCAGAGTCAGAACCGAGTCAGTGATCCAGCTCAGTCCAGACCAGGCCACTTGCCAGGCCATCTTGTGTTGCACCATCCTTGTGCATCATTACTCCACTGCCAGCCATCATGGCCTGTCCATCCCCTGTAGCTGCACAACTCCATTGCATTTGCTCCTGCCTCTCAGTAAACCACAACTCCAGCCACCTGCTTTCCATTGCATCCCTGTAACTCAAAGCAACAGCACCAGCATCCCAGCTCCTTGCCTGCAATGCTCAAATACCACCATCTGCTAGTTCACCTCCTTTCTCATGTCAGGCAACACACCCACAAACTCCTTCTGAGCAAGAACATCCACCTGAAACTCATCTCCACATTCAATTCCAATCTCAGCTGCAATGTTCAACCTGTACCCTGTAATACTGCACCTTCACCATCCTGCCATAAATACCAGCTCCACTCTGCCAGACTCAAAGCCCCTGCTTTCCAGTTCACAATGCCACTATCTTCACTGAAGCACCATTACCTTCACCTGCAAAACCATCTCTCATCTCAGGCCTAGTACCTCATTTTCTTCTCAAAGCCAACTCCACATCTCACACACCAGTTCTAATTCATTCCCAGACTTCTTGTGACTTCAACCACCACTGCAGTTTGCCTAGGCTTCAACTCAACAGACCAAATCAGTTGCAATCCACCATGAGCATCTGTAACTTAAGCACCATCAAGCAGTGACACACACAGCACCATCTTCCTTGCATCAGCACTTTCCCATTTCATCCATTCCCTGCTAGACAATCCACAGCTGCACCACAAGAACCAAACAACTCCAGTTGCATCTGAACCTGCAATTGTCTCATCCACAGCTCCAATTCTGCAGCTCCATTACTCTGGTTCTCAACCAGCACACCATCAACACCAAACCCCATCTCTATTCTTCTCAGAGAGCTCAAATTAATCCATTCAATCACCAGCTCAAAATTCAACCACAGAACAATCCCCGGCACTTCATCCTTGCATTGCAAAGATCAACAAAGCTGCACCAGCTGCAAGCTCGAGGCCATTGTATTGCCACGTTCCCCGCAACTCCAGCAACAAAACCCATCTCTTCTCTGTCTAATCCCATAAAAAGTCGAGCATATCTTGTATTATCTCATTTGCCTTGTCGACCCATTGTTGAACTCATAACCCTGATTTCATCTCAAGATCAGCTCCATATCTTCCATCCAATGAAACCCATTCGATTCGTCAATTCCATCCTCATCGTTTCATCATAGCAGCTTGACTTCAATTGTCACAGAAACCCCCATCAATTCCACAGACCCATTAGCTCAATCCATATCTCCCTGTATTCAACAGCAAACCCATCTTCTGGCTACTTCATATAGCAGCAGAATGACAAACTCAATCCAACTCTCGATCTGTCTCCTCTTTCTTCATCAATCTTACAGAATCTGCCATCTGATTTTGCCTTTCAACTTCTTGAATCCATCGATTCCACCACCAACCCATCTTCGATTCCTCACAGCGCTTCTCTCGATCGATTAACAGCGGCAACTCGTCACAGATTCTTCTCTATGAGCTTCACAAACCCCATTTCTCAACACCCAACATCAGAGACCACCACCATCTCCTTCCTAGTATCGATTCAGTCAACCTCTCTATCTGTTTCTCGATCTTTTCTTCAATTTCTGCATCTCGATCTCTTCTTCCCTGCTTCGGCTTAACCAGCAGCAATGGCTGCTCTCTATTTCCCGTTCTCAATTTCAGCAAAAAATGATTGAGATGAATATAGGGTTGTAATAATTTGGGTGAAGTGGGTTTGGATCTGGTTTCGGGTTTTGATCCGGATTCGGGCGTGGTTCAATGGGTTTAACCCAACCCTTTTTCCTACTGATAACAGCACTATGTTTCTGGATAAGGGCTACCCAGTTTGGCAGCCCCTTAACTTGAACTGTCCTTTCTCTAGTGCTCCTCCAAGAGAGTAGCCCTTTAACCTTGGTTGGTCTGTGTTTAACACTCCTCAAATTGGGTTGCCCCCTTAGCCTCAACTGGGCTCCATATATTAATCGCCTGTAAAATGACCTTTTTGTCCTTTTGGCTCAAATAAAGTAACTTCTTCTTCTTTTCCTCCGTGTGACTCCAAAGTAGCTACAAAACTCAAAACAAGCGTAAAATACATAATTTACACGAAAAATAGCAAAGAAAGCATAAACTACTAGATAGTAAATACGGTGTATTCTACACCTATCGGCCCTGGTGGCCGACAAATCTACAAAAGGCCATGGGAATGCCAAAGGCACCCAATCGGCTGACAAATCTACAAAAAGCTGCAGGAATGCCAAAGGCGCCTGATCGGCTAACAAATATACAAAAGGCCATGGGAATGCCAAAGGCACCCAATCAGCTGACAAATCTACAACAGGCTATGGGAATGCCAAAGGGGGGAGTAGGCGCGTTCTATTAACGCCCTCCCATATCACAACATCCTTTGGATAAAAAGAAAAGGGGGGGTAGTAGGCGCGTTCTATCAACGCCCACCATCTCACCGCTTCCTTCTGATAAAAGAAAAAGGGAGTAGTATGCGTGTTCTATCAACGCTCGCCTATCCCATCGCACCCTTCAGATAAAAATAAAAGGGGGTAGTAGGCGCATTATAATAACGCTCACCCAACCACATACATCCTTCCAAAACAAAAAAGAAGAGATAACCACGAATAATTGATTCTTTATGAAACCAAGAATAACAAGAAACACCAATAACGAACTAATAGTTAACTAAGCACCATATTAATATCCCACAAATAATTAAAAAAAAAACAAACATAACAAACAAATCATCCGAGAGACGAGGGTTCAACATAACCGAAGAAAGATGAAGGTAAAGACAATATAAAGAGGAAGCACGTTAAGCAGACTGAAGCGTAGACAACTCCTGCTGTTTCTCCTCAAGATCCGCGTGAACCGTTGCTTCTGCGGTCTCAGCCCGTATCACCTCATCGTTAGCCACCCCAACATCAGCAACCAATTGATTCATCACCGCTTTCTTACTAGAAGTTGCCTCGGAGCGCTTCTCCATCTCCTTCTCCATCTTAGAAATCTGACTCGTAAGCCTACCACGAGGGTCACTACGAATCTTCACCTTCGCCAACAATTCTTCTAACTACAGCATTAGAAACTTGATGTTGACTGATGACCGCACGGCAGTCTCCCATCCACGCATTCTCGTTGCATCAACAAGATCATCACCTACCCGCGTGAGCTGGTCGGCGACTTCCAAGAGGTTTTTGGTCATGTAACACAAAATGCGAACATCCAGAAGACCTTCCTTCGCCATGTGACCACCACCACGCTCCATAATATCCCTATAAGTAACAGCAACAACAGTTGGCACCCAGAAGCTGTGAACAAGTGTGTGAGTGTCAGGATCTACTCCAGCCTCGACAACACTCACCACTAAAGGAAAACGAAGCTGCGCATCCTCGGAATCTGCTGGCACAATGGGGAAGGCCGGTACGTCAGGAACACCAGTTCGCTGCTCCGAAGGAGCAGAAGAGCCACTACCATCCATCCGAGCGCGTTTAATAGACCCATCGTCGCTGGGGACTACACGCCGCACACCGTTCGTATCGGGATTAACAGTCTCTTTACGCTTTTTACCCATATCCTAGTGCCAATAATGAAATTTTAGCAAACAAACGAACAAAAGCACAACGCAAAGAAAAAAAAAAGACAAGAGACTAACCTCAGGAATCGAGGAATCAAGCGGGATGTCAAAGGGTTTAGGATGAGACGCGGAAGAACTAGAAGACGACTCAGAATCACTAGTAGAGCCAGAAAAATGAGAGATGAACACCATTGCGAAGAATAACTTAGATTTATAAAAAAAAAAAAGGGAAAGAGAGAGGAAAGAAGAATGATAAATACGAAGACACGTATTAAATAGGAGGTTACCTGCAGGATCACCAGCGGGTAGTGCCACGTGGGATGAGGACCCACCAAAAACTGACCGGCTGGACCCAGACGGGCACACTAATTACAGAACGGCACTAGGGGACACCAGAGGCCCGCCTCTAGCACGAACAGTCTCAGCCCGAAGAGGATGAACCGATGATATGTGAAGACGCGGGGATACCCAACCGGTCCCCTTGGGAAGATTGACCCCAAGATCTCTCAATTGTTCTACAAACGAGGGAGTCGAACTGCTACTAACGCTCCCAAGAGGTTGTGACGCGCTCCTCCGACGAGCCTGCTGAGGTTGTAAGTATGAGATGTTAGCGGAAGAACAAGGGTGCAGAGCAGACAACTTAGATGCTTCTCGCCTAGCTTTCTTTGCAAGGCTCTTCTAAGTCCAGTCACTCTCAGGCATATTCAGGTACTCTTCCATTACATAAGAAGGGGCTTTCCACCCCACGGGATTGGAAAGAGGAGCTCCCTGAGAACGTAATTCCCGCCACTCATTTTATCAAAAATAAATGGGGCGACGATAAATAATAGACGAATGAAAAGCAAAATAAACAACAAGTACCCGTGTTTCCATAGGATTAGCAGATGGTCTGACCACTTCAACCCCTTATTTGGCCTTATGGGCTCATGACCTTCAAGAGGATCCCAATAAGTCACTAAAGGCTCCAAAGGGCGACCTTTGGTAGCTTGAACGAGACGATGCGCAGCAGCTACGACATCATCAAGCTTAATCCGTCCAGATGCATGAAGCGCTCGAAGGTCCTCATAGGATAAGTCACGGGGGGAGATGATTCGCGCAAAAATAAAATTCAAAGCCTGACGACGTATGAAGAGATGGTACTCGTGGTCTCCCTCAGTAACTGCCAAAGGGCGCTCGTAGATAGGCTTTTAGAACGAAAAGTTGATCCCTCGATCAAACAAGCGTACCGGGCCCTTAAAGATAAAACGATCAAAACTGGTGATGATGTCCCCAGTATCAGAGCTTCCCCAAGGGTGGGAACCTATGGGGAATCCCTTGGTCAAATCCGACTTGTCGATCTGCACGGTCGGGACTATAAGACATAGCAATAAACTTACCAGCGTGGAAACCAGGAAGATAAAAAAACAACACAGTCATTACCGAATCAAAATCGTCGAGTCCAACTCTGTGTCAAAAGGCATAGTAAAGTCATAATGCGCTGGACCCGATCGATTATCTTGATAAGGAAACGACACAAAATCCTTGGCCACGTCCAGATATTTGGAAATATCGCCCTTGGGAACTTTCCCCTTGATATGCCAAAGAGCCATCCGCGGGTATCCGTAAACAACAGGAACCTCCTTGACCGATCCATCATCTTGTTCAACATATTCTTCGCGGTGAATCGCTAATTCATTAGGATCAGGCGCGTATGGGGAAACATGCTCCCAAGACCATGCTTGCATAAAAGAAGCCGGGATGTAAGTCTCAATCTTATGAGAGGAACCCATCGTCTGAAGGTCGTGACATAACAAATCTAGATGGCGACACAAGCCACAAAAAAACATCGGCGCAAGCGAAAAGGAAACGCCGCGAGATGACAACACCGCCATCGGCACAAGTTCACTCTTAATGGTATCTTCGGGACTATACTCAAACACATCATGAAAAAGCCAAAACAGGATATAAGCGGTCAACTCTGCACGAGGGTTCTTTTCTTTCCGTTTGGGGGGGAAGAACTTTTCCATCCATTAACCGCGGGGCCCAATACTTGATCCAAAGAGGAAAGGAAGCGCGTCGGTTGGTCTTGGTAACCCACTCAGGATCGACCTCTTTTGGATGAGTCGACGAGCCATGAGTTACTTCGTGTGCGCGGATAGAGCTGGCAAGAAACCGCTCACCCGTTGGACGCGCCGAATGAGGCTTTTTCTTCTCAACCCATTGGGACTTCTCCTTTGCGGCAGACGAAATCGCCTATTTCTTTCCAGCGCCAGCAACCTTCTTTTCCTCGCCCTGTTTTGATGGCGTCTGGTCCTTCCTCACTAACTCATTCCGGGAAGCATCTTTACAATCCAACAGATAAGTCCACAAAACTTTGTCCTTGTCATTCAACGCCCCGTAAACAGCCGCCTCGTCATACGAATGACTACCATGGATGGGTAACCCTGTAAGGGCGACTACATCCTCAAAAACTATAGTTGTTTCCCCTCACGTTGTAAAAAGAGTATGAACAGAAGGATCCTAGCGACAAAAGAGCCGTGTTATGTCGCGCCTACATATCTTCACTTCCCGTTTGAGAGATAAATTTATGGCCTCGTCAATACCGGCTTCACGAAGAATGGCCGCGTTACCGGGATTGGAGCGTATATAAGATGTCCAGTGCGGCCATATCGGATGGGTTTTTGATTTGGAGCGAATATCAATGGCAGGAAGATCGTAATCACTGCTGTGAATAGCCATTCGCGGCACCGTTTTAAACGCAAAAGCATCCATGGTCTCCGATTCGGGTTGCATAAGCCATTCGAGGGCAGACGGATAAGGTAACACGGGAGGATTTAGAAGGCGAGGAACAAGGATATCATCAAGAGGATAACGCGTTTACCTCCGCGGAGATCCCTCAGCTTTAGCGCGCGTTTTAGATCGGGTTCGCTGGTTAATTCCGCAATCATATATGAATTTCCATCTGCCAGAGGAGGCAGGAGAATTTCATCATGTTCCGAGTGTTCGGTCCCCTCAGAACCCATGATCATGGCTCCTTCAGACTCGTCAGATTCTTCAGATGAACTGCTGGTGGAACTACTAGACATGGCGCGTGTATGAGTATTCAGAAGGAAGGGAAGAGAAGAACTAGGAGAAAAAAGATAAAGGGGAAAACAAACCAGTAGGTCTATATATAGGGAGTCTCAAAGTCTGAACGTGGCGGTTATGAAGAAGGGATAGTAACCGGCAGAAACTGGAAAAAAAAAAAGGAAAAGTTTGCACGATAAAAGAAAATCAAACGTCGCAACTTCCCAACTTCCAAAAGGGAGAAGATCCCCATTCCCAACTTCCTACAAAAAGGAGGTGGGTCGCTCAAAAATCCTATGAGTATCGGGTTATTTTACAAATAACCCAATAGTCAGGGGACTAATGTTGATACATCAAAAATAATACCCCTTAACGGGTTTAGGATGCCCCCTAAGAGGGGATGTAAGCCTAGTATGAGATGTGGGGACTTGGGGACTAGGCCCAAGTCCAATGAAAAAATACCCATGAGATAGGAGGTACAAAGGAGGAATTAAGGGATAAGAAAGGGATTATATTAAGGAATGGCATTAGAAGTAATTAAGGAGGTTTAGGACATGTGTCATGATGTCATAAAAGGAGGGACTTTTAGGAAAGTCTATATAAGGAAGGACAAGGTACAAAGGAAGGGAAACTCTCTCTCTTACCATTCCTAGTAAAGTGAGGTCATTTGGTGGGACTAGGACGGGTAGAACCAAAACTAAAACCACCCCTCAACATCCAATATTTCCGAAAACTCACTAGAAAATCTCCAATTAGTAAATGCACATTACTAACTTTGATTTTCCAGAGATATGCATTTAATTGCTGGTAATTAAAAACATACAAAACTAACAACCTTAATTAAAAGATTCTTAATTTATTTCGATCCGGGATCTCCTTGAGTTATTAAGGAATATCTTTGAACAATAAAAGATAAGAGTTACTGAACATGTTCAAAGTATGTCGACATCTTTTCTTTGTAAATCCTCTTTCATATTTACAATCTTGGAATCGATTATACCACACTTCCAAACAAGTTTAGAATTGGTTCATCTGTATTCCAAGACAACTATGTGATTGATCATATATCAATTCAATAATCAAGGGTTTACGGTTCTACCAAACACAAGGATCGGTTTTACCTTAATATGGTTACTGGGACCGGTTACATCAGTTACCAGAATCGGTTACGTCAATTACCAGGACCGGTTAACATATTCTCATGGTATTACTTGTGATCGGTTACACAAGTCACTAGGATCGGTTACACCAATTACCAGGACACTAGTGGAAAATGCAATAAAAAAGTCTGCCATGAAAACACTTAAAACCTCTTAAAACGACTGCTTTTGGGAGCCCTTACATTGTAGTCTTATTACTCGAAACGACCGTGTCTGAGATTCTTTAAATTTTTCAAATTACGACTTCCCTCAACAGTCCATCAGGAAACACTGATAGTGGCAGTCATATTGCTGGATCATATTTTATAAAAAAAAATGAAATTGATTCAGCTGAACCCAAAACTGATTCAGTTGAATCTTAAACCAGAATCAAATATAATAGCAACGAACAAGAAACTAAAACTGAATGAAATTTAATCAATTTACATTCAAATGCTCTTAAGTTGAAACATTCAAAACTGAATGAAATTTAATCAATTTATATTCAAATGCTCTGAAGTTCAAACATTCGCCACTCGATTAAAATTTGAATTCATTATATGTACAACACACTGATCTATCTGATTTCAGTTGACACTTTGGTTCAAAATAACCAAAAAATTATAAACAAAACATGAACTAATACCAATACTAGTTCTAAGCTTTCTTAAAGATAATGGCAACCCAACAAAATGATGAATTATCTGATGATGAACTGATCCGCACAACATACCTGCAGAAAAAATAAGCTTGGCATTAGTTAACGATTTAGTTTCAACACGAAAAGAATGGACCATTCAAAGATGATATAGAAAATGCAGACAAGTGTAGGCTATATTTCTAGTTGTCACCATGATTATATAACTTCCCGGTTGCAATGGAACACGAATGTTTGTTATGATCAACTAGGAGTATTTAGTACTAAACTTGTAACACAATTTTAACATATAAAATGCAAGGAAACACAAATATTTTCCATCGACAGGAATGCAGATTCATACTACTTACCCATTGAAGTGAATAAGAACACAATGACTTATGCCACAATTGCAATGATAACACAAAATGTCCCAAGTTCAGGTGATGGAAACTACAATACATTGACATACTTAACGATTGATATTATAACCAAGTTAACAAGAAAAAACTAAACCGTAAAGAAGGAAAAAAAATGTATAGTGAGCCTCATACCTCTTCGTGGTTGGCCTGGAGAATAAAAAGGATGTTTGTGTAAGCGAGAGCTTCAAGACACAAATGTAAAACAAAAAAGGTTATCTTTTACATACCAAGATAGATACGCCTGGATGTACACGCTAGATCGAGTAAGTCTCTGTCCACTTAATCTTGAGCTGGGGTTGCATCGAAAGTCCTGTCAATCATGATCATTAATAAGCACTATTTGTCAACTTCAAATAGTGCAAAGCATATGAAGTGCTTCCCGTTAAAGAAGATGTAAGCAAGAAAATGGACTGATATATCTTTTTTTTAGAAATTAAGCATGTTTTCTAATTGCCAGTTTGAGGCCTTTCTTGACTTCCTCGCTACCAGAGACACCTACACTAATGCAGGTAATGTCGTGAAATAGGCAAAAAGCAAAAATGCAAAACCCTACCACAATAAATAGAAAAATCAAACCGTGCACCCCAAGGGATTATCCCTAGATTTCTTTTTGATTTCAGTCATAAATGTACGAAATTAATATAATAGTTTTTTTTATTTTCTGTATTTTTTATAATAAATACATGAAATTATAAAAGATTCAAAAATATAAATCTTATTATTTTATTCCATAAATATGCTGAATACTTTTTTTTAAACCATAAATTTCCGAAATTAATATAGTAGTTCTCTTTGTCTAGATTTCTTTTTCTTATAAAGATTCAAAAAATATAAATCGTATTATTTTATTCCATAAATATGTTGAATTGATATTTTTTTTAGTCATAAGTGTACGAAAATAATATAGTAGTTTTTTTTTATTTTCTAGATTTTTTATAATAAATGCATGAAATTATAAAAAAATCAAAAAAAATATATCTTATTATTTTATTCCATATATATGTTGAATTGTTTGTTTTTTATTTTAATCATAAATGTTCGAAATTAATATAGTAGTGTTATTTATCTTCTAGATTTTCACAATAAATACACGAAATTAATATAGCAATTTTCTAAATAATGAGGGTCGTCCGTCGTGTGTATCCCAACCACCCACCCAATCTACACCACACATTGTCAGATCAACGCACCATATCTCACGAAATTTCATCCGACGAATACGAATGGTTTTTCTCCAAGTCAATGAGAGCGCGCGGTTACGCTCACCAACCAATAGGAGAGAGGGTACGCTCCACCAGTGCTACTTTTATTCTGGAGTGAGGGATGGTATTGAGATTTTAGGTTGTTGATTAAGAAAATTAGTGGTGGTGTGCCCTTCACAGCTGGAATACTTCTTAATAATGAGCTTGATATTTATAAGACTAAATTCATAGTAGCATTTGATGATGGTACCGAGAAGTTTAGATTAATAAGAATACCAAATTTTATTATTAGTTAGGGATAAGACGCTAATGTGAGTAACTACATTAATAGAAATGAATGGACGCTTAGATTTGATAACCATAATATATAGTTACATTCTTCAAGTTAACATTATTAGAGCGTCTACAACCACAACTATAAATCCAGATTATATCCAAATATAGTCCGGAAGTGAATGATACTCGTTTGGAAACCAAACTCAGTCTTGTTTTTCTAGAGTTTGAGACTAAATATGGTCGCCGACCTTGACTGTAACCAAATTTAGTGGGGCTTAGCTATAGTAAGGGTGAGAAGTTGGGCGTTCTTATTAATGATTGTCAAAAGTTAGACGCAAATATAATTCACATTTAGGAATCAAGCGCAAGTATGATTCACTTCTAAGAATCATGCGTAAGTATAATTCACATATAGGTTTATTTATTTGGACGTGAACATCAACGCCTGCTCTATGTACTACTTATACCTGCACACCAACTTCAGACGTGTATTATATCAATGTTCACCCTTAAACGCTATCTTGCGCTTGACTAAAATTTGGTGTTCTCCTATTGCGCTTCTCGTCTAAAAACCAAAAAAAAAAAAAATCTTTTAGTATGCTATTTAGTCTTCAGTCGGCTCCATGACTGTGTGTTAGAGCATAGCAAGGTTGAACTCACCAAGCGTTGGTAGGTCAAGTTTGGTTGTCATATTTTAGTATCAAAAATCATCTAGAGTCGCTTGATTAAATGCTAGAGTCAACTTCGTTTAGGTTAGACTATAAAGTCTAGGAATGTTGAGACATACAAGTATTACTCCGAAGACTTGAAGAGTGTGAAGAAGTAACAAACTACAACGACGACATCATCCTTCCACTTGTGGTTAGTAATATTGACTTGAACTGTTTCATTCCTAACGTATCTTCCAAGTCGTGCTATATTGAAACATAAATGCGAAGCTTTATATACTATATATATTGTATATAATACTCTAGTGATGTGACATGATCATATTACGGTATTAAGGAATTAGACTACGAAGTATAACGCTTATGTTTTGAACTTCGTAGATATGACATCGACATAATCTTGTATATAGCGTTATGATTATGTGTATGGGTTATGGTGAAGATTCATCCTGGGAGACAATGTTTTACATTTGTTTAAAGAAAGTACATTCGTGAACTTGTTTCGTGAATCGAAAGGGAAATCAATAGGTTTATTGGTCTGGCTATTCATTGCATATCTTTGGATGACCAATATGTGTGAGTTGGTAGAACCGATCTTAATTCAGGTTATGTATCTTGGTATAACCGATCACAATGCCTAGAATTATGATTTGGTATGACCACTCCTAGTAATTGGTGTAACCGATCCTAAATAATCACCATGAGATGGTATGATCGATCCTTGTAATTGGTGTGACTGATCCTAGTAATTGGTGTGACCGATCACAAGTAGGTACCATATTTAGGTATAACTGATCCTAGTGTTTGGTATAACCGATCCGAACCCATGAATGTGCCTTGGTAGGACCGATCACAACTAACCATTGTGATTTGGTATGACCAATTACATAGTATTCTTGGAATACTAGCAAACCAATTCTAAACTTGTTTGAAAGTGTGGTATAACCGATTCCAAGAAGTAAATCCATGTAAATATGAAATAAGGATTTGTAGTGACTCTTATCATTTATTGTGGTATAACCGATTCCAAGAAGTAAATCCACGAGCAATAACTCTTATCATTTATTGCTCAAAGATATTCCTTGGAACTCAAGGTGATCCTAGGCCGAAATAAATTAACAATCTTTTAATTAAGGTTTTTAATTTGATATGATTTAATTACCAGCAATTTATGCATAGCTCTAGAGAATAAAAATTAGTAATGTGCATTTACCAATTGGAGATTTTCTATTAAGATATTTCGGAAAATATTGGACCAACATTTATTGGAATTATGAAAACCGAAGTTGGGAATTTATTGCATATCCTGAGAATATTTTCGGTTTTGGAAAATCCTTGGTCTATAAATACCTAAGTTTGCATTTATAACAAACTATCCTAAGAATCAGGCAAACTTAATTTCTTGTTGTTTCTGGTGGAGCCGTCTATTCGGAGAGGAAGGTATCCAAATTAGGTGAAATCTTACGACCGCTAGTTTAAATACTTCTGTAGGATCAAGAAGCTCTACGAATACCGTTGGTGGGAAACTAGATAATAGCAGTATTATTAGTTTTCGATTTGATTTGATTGACTAACGATTTTTGAAACTTTAATTGCACCTAGTTTATTTATGCTTGAGAATCTTCTCTTCGGATATAAGATTCACTCAGACTAGATCAAAGTATCGACGAGATCTTTAGAACTGTTGTTAGGTCTAAACACATCTTGTGATAATCCGTTGTTAACAGACTCCGTTATGTGCATGATTTATCACAAGAGATTTAAGTGGTGTTGTGCAGGTATTTGAAGATAAAAGAATATTTGAATGCGGAGAAGATTTCTTATTAGTTTTCATATCTTGTGGATTTAGTGCACAAACCTTGATCGGCTGGGATCCAACTAGAATCATTTTATCTTTGATAGATCTGATTGATTAGTTGCATGAGATCGACATTCTATATATTTCTCTTTGAGATTTATATTGATTGAGTACGAATCTATACTTGACTATTTCAGTAGTTAAAGTTAGATTGATCTAACCAGACAAAGGAGTTTATTAGATTAAACAGAAGAGCCTTTGTCAACGACTCATCTATATCTTGTAGCAAGATTGTTTAGAGAGGTTACTAAACAGATTCTTCATTTGCTATTTGGAATACGATCCAAAGGACTTGTTATTCACGTGCGTGACTCTAGAAGTCAAAGGACCAGGGATACTGGGGGGAACTAAGTAGCTAGGGGTAGTCTACTTGGTTTCAACTATACGAAGTTTGGTATAAGATTTTGTATAACAGCTTAATTCTGAGAGTATTCAAAACTGGACTAGGTCCCAGAGTTTTTCTGCAAACGCGGTTTTCTCGTTAACAAAATCTTGATGTGCCATTTACTATACTTTTCCGCATTATAATTTTTTTTTATTATAATTAAAGTAAATTGCACTTTATGTTAACTCTGTAATACTTGATAATGATCCTATAGAGTTTTGTCATTAAAGAACCTATTATCAAGTAACACACTTTGTTGTTGTATTGTCTCGATCTCGTATCGATAGACGATCACACAAAGTGTGAACCGAATTATCGTATTGTCTCGACTTTGTCCATAAACGATTACATTCAGTAGAGGACTTATAGATTGAAATAAAAAGATTGTGGTGTATTTGAGTACCCTCGTCTTTTTACTGTGGACGCTCTTAGGATATTATTACAACAAGGAAAATAGAACCACTAGTAAATATAAGTAGAAACTATCGATTAGTCCTAGTATAAAATATAGTGTGTCAATTTGGTCATGTTGACTTGGACCAATTGCTCTAATGTCCTTTTTTTCAAATATATTTTTAGTGTGGTCAAAAAAAAATATTATTTGGTTATAGGGTGAATGTTACCCATGCGGGATGATGTCATCATTCTTTAAACAGTGTTAATTAGAGGTACCCTTTTCTCTCTTATTTTCTCCTTTTTATAAAACTAAAGAAGAAGAAAAACTTAAAGTGTTCAGAATATCTTCTAATTCATGACAAGAAAATGAAAATGCACTATGCATATCACTAGGACTGATCATTGATAATGAACTAGAAAATACAACTTGGATGGAGGAAGTAGTTGAGATTTGAGGAGAAAAAAGTATTGCCTTGTGGTAATTATTCAACGAGTAAAAGCAGTGAATGTTCTTGTGGCTATTCCTAATCCGTTTTCATCACATGAAGACTAGATCAATAATGCATGTTCTCCAAATGTCCTTTGAACACTAGAGAGACAAAGATTTTATCCTAGAGAACCAACCTTGGACTGCTGGCAACCAGGTAGTATTGTTTGAAGATTGGAATCTTTTTTTAAGACATCCAGAAAATTGCTTCAAGTTCGCCTCTTTTTGATTACAAGTTCTTAACCTCCCTTTCTTCTATCCATGAACTCATTGAAGCTTCACAAACATGGACAATTTTGCAGATTGACTTATTAAAATCGACACCTCGTGTTTTTTTGATGTTCGATCTACAAAATCCCTTCAGGCTAGGAGTGATGCTAAGTATTGGTAAAGGAGTTTAGGTACAGTTTTCATATGAAAATATACCATTACTGTGTTTTCTTTGTGGATTTCCAGGGAACGTTTTCAAGGGCTGTACCAACTTATTGGCATGGATCAAGCCATGAAGAGTAGAAAATTCCATGACTTCCCTTACGACAAACTTAATGCAAAGATGAAAGCACCTTACACAAAGCCGCTAAGAACTAGTCACATGCAAGAAACTTAGATGGTCAATATCTATTTAGGAGAAGCATCAGGGACCTACACAAAAAACACTTAGGAAGGACATTAATAAGATCATCACCCGCAACACCAAAGTCAGAATCACCCGCAAAAAAACTTTTTTCTCTACCCAGGATAAAGGAAAAGAAACACACTAGGAAGACCAAGAGGAAGTTAGGGTTAGCGATCCATTAAGACCAAAACACTTTCCAACTCGTTTATCAGAGGAAACGACTAGGCGCGGGTTAATATGGAACTCAGTCACGCCTCAGACCAAATCTAACAAAGAGACTACTGCAATCCAACCACCAGAGCTGCAAAAGCAGCACACTGAAGAATGTGCCCATGCAAAAGCACCTGAATAGACACCTTGAACCAGTAGAAACGGGAGACAAAATTCTGAGCGATTGGGTCCACTCAATGCCACATCAGCCATGCCGACTACATGCGTTAGAAGATTCATCACACATGTGACAGAACACTTAAGCAAAGCGCCACAACATAAGCCCACTTCCAAAGGAAAAAAGAAAGCCCAACAACTGGAAAATGAACCATTCGAATCCTGATCCTCTGGTTATCTTGTTGGGTCGGATCAAAAGAGCGGGCGGGGTGGCCATGATGGATCAACCCGATATTCAGTCTCGGCCACGGTCCAACAATCTGGATCTGGATTGGGTCACTCTACCAGCCCAAAAGCAGGTCCGGGTAACAACAGAATGCTAGCATTTTTTACAACAGACAATACTCAAGTTCTTCTGAATGTTTTGCCGCGCGCAAGGATGCAAAAGTTAACTTGTTGATACACACTATAAATAGGAAACCGGAGGTCATAGTAATTACAAATGCAAGACCTAAGGAACGTCCTCATGTCATGAAGACTCTAAGGACATACAAGAGGAGGACTAACAAACCACCTACCAAGTTACCTGCACACCTCCAACTACCAAACACCCCATATTAATCTGCACAACCACCACTGGATAAGCTAAGGAAGTATGTCTATATATCTCAATTGAAAAGGCGAGGGTACCCAAATATACCTCAAGCTAAAACTTTTCCTACCTATAAGTCCTTTCTCCGAAAGTGATTGTCTATGGACTGAGTCGAGATAATTCAACTAATCGGTTCACACTTCGTGTGATCGTCTATGGATACGAGATCGAGACAATACAATAGCGAAGTATGTTTACTTGATAAAAAGGTTCGTACTTAACCAAACAAAATAGGATTGCTTATCAAGTAAATAGGAATTAACGTTTGTGTAATTTGCTTTAATTATAATAAAACAATTATAATGTGGAAAATAAAAGTAAATGACACAACAAGATTTTGTTAACGAGGAAACCGCAAATGCAGAAAAACCCCGGGACCTTGTCCAGAATTGAATACTCTCAGGATTAAGCCGCTACACAAAATTAAACCAACTTCGTATAGTTAAGACCAAGCAACTAAACCTATAGTTCACCTAGTTTCGTCTGTATTCCCACGCCTCCAACTTATGAATAAGTCACGTACTTGGAACAATTCCTTTGGTTCGTATTCCAAACATAAAGGAATAACAAATCTGTTTGGTAGCAACTCTCTTCAACCAAGTGATGTGAGTTCGACAAAGGCTCTTCTGTTTATCTTAATAAACTCCTTCATCAGGTTCTTAGATCTATCTTATTCTCAACTACCAAAGGTAATTGTTAAGATTTTGCAATCAATACTTTTAATCACAAAGAATTGTATCGATGCCGATCTACACATCTAATCAATCCAATCTACCACAAGGATAAACCGATTATAGTTGGATCCTCTATACCGAAACAAGTATTGTGCACACCAAAGATTATGAACCCCAAATCAGAAATCTTCAATATCTTCTTTGTCTTCAAATCTTCTTAGATCTTCAATAAACGCCTGCACACAACAACTTGAATCTATTGTGATCAATCACGCACACAACGGAGTCGGTTAACAATAGATTATCATAAGAAGTCTTTAGTCTACAAACATACTAAACATCCCTGTCGAAACTTCGATCTAGTTTGAGTGAATCTTATATCATAAGAGAAGATTCTCAAGCATAAACAAACTAGGTGCAATCAAAGTTCAACCACCGTTAGTCAATCAAATCAATCGAAAACACAAGATAAACCGCAAGTATATGGTTTCCCACCAACGATACTAATAGAGCTTCTCAATCCCAAAGAAGACTTTAAACTGAGCGACCGTAAGAGATTTCGCCTAATTAGGTTACTCTTCTCTCCGAATAGGCGGCTTCACCAGTAACAACACAACCGAGGAAGTTTCCTGTCACGAAGGATTAGTTTGCTAGAAATGCAAACTCAAGTATTTATAGATAAGGAAGTTTGGACACCAAGGAATTTCCAAAATCGAAAATATTCTCAAGATATGCAATATATTCCAAATTCGGTTTCCACAATTCCTGAAAATGCTCTGTCCAAAATATTGACCGAAAATCTCTTTGGAAAATCTCAACTAGTAAATGCACATTACTAATTATCATTTTCCTAAAATAAAATTAAAAACCTTAAATAAAAGATTCTTAACTTATTTATGTTTCGACCTGATTCTCTTCATTTAGCTATTAAGGAATAACTTTGAACAATTAAAGATAAGCATTACTGCACATGTTCAAAGTATGTCGACATCCTTACTCTGTAAGTCCTCTTTCATACTTACAATCTTGAAACCGATTTTCCACACTTCCAAACAAGTTTAGAATTGGTTCATCTGACTTTCAAGAACTATGTGATTGATTAAGAACACTCAATCACCAATCATGGGTTTAACGGTTCTACCAAAACAAGTTTCGGTTCTACCTCCATGTGAGTACGGTGCATAGTCACACTAGCTTCCCAAAATTCGGTTGACTAGTGTTGATGGTGGATTTTCATTTAAGGCTAAAATTGTAAAGAACAAAATTATGCGCTAACATCTTGCAAAAGATAAAGCCATTAATAAGTGATGAATACTTCTTCACTTTACTAATTCACCTAGAATGGAGCATGTGGCAACAATCCCAGTATTCTGTGAATTAAATACATGAAATTCATCCAGGTTGGAGCATGTGGCAACAATCCCATATACCATGTGAATTTATAGCATTATTAATTAATGCATAACCAGCCTTGTATTTCCTATACTCATTACCGGTGCGGCATGACGACTGAGTGTTGTTCTCAGCGGAGCAACACGAACCTCCAAGCATTAATAATGAAGCATGTACGAAATACCTGTACAGGCTACAACTCTCGGTGTGTTATACTAGCCCGATTGAGCATACATCTCTCGGTGTGTTATACTAGCCCGATTGAGCATGTTTGAATCTGACTGTCCATATCGGTCTCGAAACGATCACGACCATCCAACTTCACCAAAGATGATTGGATGGCTTAGATTGAATCCATGACCCCAAGCAGGTATTGGAATATTCACTACCGACCCAACGCGGGCCCCGCATGGTCGGCCTCCCCAAAAGGGTGGCAAAGCTTTCCAAACTGTCCAAGCCTAAGCAGTATGGACGAAAAACCCTAAATTAGGGTTTGCGGCACATTACATGTGTCGCAAAACAGTCTCAACCATCCATCTTCGCAGACATAGATGGAGGGTGTAGATGTAGATTCAAAGGGCCCAGAGCATGTCAACACAAATATCGTGGGCCCGCATACATACATGACCGATCGGTCAGGAGCAACTATAGTTGGTCATTCCAGTTCGTGCGCCCAAACAAGGCATGACGCACGGCCGGTGATACCCTAATTAAGGTTTGAACATCACGAGCGTCCATTTTCTCCTGCACGAATGAAGGGTCCAGGATTAGACTAAGCAGGTCCAGTGCATATCAACATGATCACCGTGGGCCCATCTATCTCCACACCCGATCGGCCAACGCATATCATGCCTGGTTGCCTCGATTCGCACGCCCGAACTAGGCATGGTCACACCTCCCGATTGCAAACTAATCTCGACCACTCAACTTTTCCGGAAAAATTGAATGGCTTAGATCACGTTTCTATGGGATATTAAGGTATGTATGTGTACACTAGCTCGCCGTCTGTATACCAGACTAATCGGCCAAGACCGACCAAGCTTGGTCGTCTTGAAACGCGCGCCCGGAGTTGGCATGATGCGCGGCTTTTGCGGCACCAGATTTCTGTTGCAAATTAATCTCGACCACTCAACTTCGCCGGACAAATTGAGTGGACCAGATCACACTTTCACGAGACAATGAGGTATGGGAGCCTACACCGTCATGTCGTCTACACACATGCACGATCGGCCCTGCCAAAATTGTATCCCAAGCTTGGATTCGACCAAGCTGAAGAGTGATTCTTGCACACCTCTTCAAAAAACCTAATTCCACCAACGGTCGCAGATGAGTGTCTCAAAGATCATCTCGTCCGTCCAACTTCACCGGCTTGGTTATACAACCCTGGTCAGGAGTTAATTGGTCAGTGAGGCATCATGGTGATCACCACCCGTCACTCTACCACACCATGTGATCGGCCAAGGGAGGACTTGCTTGCGCAACCTCCAAACCATCACATGAAGTAGGCTGAACATGAGGCTATTTTGAGACGCTCAAACAACGATGCTTCATACATGCCGAATATACTTGATGCAAGCACGCATAGAATACACACGATACTTCACAAGTATCGACTTCCTAAATAACTTAGTTATTTAATCTAGCATTACATGCTACTTTCTGTGGGTCCCACGATCCACACACTCGATAAATCAATCATGTCACAAACTTGGGGATACATACTAGGGTATTGGTATGGCGGTTTACAACGTGCGGCGCATAACGCGCCATCACAAGAACGTGTCAGGAAGTCATGGACGGTTAGTGATGATGGGAGAAGTGGGCAAGACTGGTCGTGTGACACCAACACACAACTCCACTACTCCATCACTCCACTTTCTCCACTTCCCACGAGATACGAGGGTTAGGCTTAAAGACTTGTATAAATAGGTTCTCCTCCCTATTTTCCAAACATAACTAGTCAAGACAACAGAGGCAAGTGTTGATACCATCGTATTCAAACACCGGAACTGATAGCTTACATCCTGCAAGCCAGTTTAGCTTTATGATACAAGTCATACATAGCCAACACCTTCACAATCTCAATACCTTCTTCACTTCCCTCCCTAAGATCAACCCCATCTCCTTCACTTTGTGACCGAAACAAGTCCGGGAACGGCCATTTCTTGGTTTAGGCCGGATTTGCCTGATTGATTTATCGAATCTACAAGCACTCCGTGCGCAAGTGCAATTTTTTAAGTTTTAGACTCATTTCTCATCCACACACCCCAAATTACCAAAACCGGCAGAAATAGTTTTCACCCATAAACAATTGGCGACCACAACGGGAGGTTGATCTCTCGGTTGCAAAAAATTGAATTCTCAATTTTTCGGCTTTCATATCGCGATGTATCCTCACCCGGAAACCACATGTGGTTCAGATATCATGGGAAGTGTAGCTATAATGCTGGAGGATGTCTTGGAAAATCAAGCCGGTATCGCTAAAAGACAGAGCGAAACATTCCGCCTTTTGAATGATATAACAACACAATTACAAGAAGGGTCGGCAGGCATCTACTCAGACAGTACAAGAAACGCTGAATCCTTAGCCAGGAGTCACACCTTTACCAGTGGAGATGCAGAAAGAGCGCGTAATCACAGGGGACTCAGGAGAGACGAACAACATGGTCCAGCCGACAACGAAGACTCGAGGCAACTCCACAGAGGAATAAACTTGTTCGTGGTACCACAACGTCTGTCGGATAAAGAAAGGGAGCCTGCAGCTCACGGAGCCCTGCTAGAAGATTTATATCTCAAGACTCTTGTCGAAGCTCGGAAGACTGTCCAATCCGCATCGACCTTTCAACCAAGTGAAGAAATGCTTGAGGAAGGAGACATCAATCAAGGAACACGTGAGTACAGAGGATGGGAGCGTTCAATTCGATCACTCAGCAGTGATATTACGACACCTTCCATACCCCGTCACCCAGGCAAGCGATCCGCGGATATGATGGCACTCACAAGTCTTCCAAATTCATCTCCGAAACGTGCTCCACATCGAAGCCATGTAGAGACACCACAACGCCCACGAACGCAGGAAAATCTAGACTCGAAGTACCTACACTTTTCGTTCCCAATGGAAAAGATTTTGGAGTTGCTGGAGGCGTGGGTACGAAACAGAGAGGTGGAGCTACCTCCTGTATGGCATCCACCAACTGATCAAGAAGTAATGGACCCGAGGTATTGTCATTTCGACCGGTTCCTTCACCACCCTACCAGTGAATGCAACGCTTTGAAACGCATTGTTCAGAAGAAGCTTAATTCAGAGGGATATCTTTCCTTCTCTGAGAGATTAATGCGGACGATTTCCTTAGAGAGGCTACTTCGGTTTGATACAAGTGAGGCTTCAAAAACAAGTAAGTTCTATTCAACAATTTTACAAGAAAGATAGTTTTAGAATTCACCGGGGACTTGGCATCCCGCACATGGAGAAAGAGGCTCAATGATCAAACGCCATGTTTGTTTCCCTTCATACTTCCCTTTTACGCGACATTTGCAATTTCATATGATATGTGCAATCATTCATGACCAAGATGCAAATTCCATTTAAAATAATCTCTTTCAGAAAAGTCGTTCACGAAACTATCTCAAAATAAACCAATTCAATTACCTATTAGTTCAAAACCGGAAGTCAAATTATGAAAGGAAATCCTCACTATCACTCAAAAGAAAAGCATCTAAAAGAAAAGACAAGTAGGTGGCGCGAATATCAAGGAAAGTCCTTTAGCAGCAACTCGTCCTTCTGGGAAAGAGAGACTTTCATCCTTTGAAGTACAGCCTGCTTCAGCTTCAACTCCTTAGATAACTTTTCAACCTCTTCTTCCTGGCGAGTAACGCAGTCTGCAGAAGGGACTTCATCTTGTAATTTCTGGAGCTCCTGAATCTCGGAGAACCCTTTGAAGAACCAAGGAGCATTGAAGTCGTACTGCACAAACACATCTCGATGGCACTTCCAGTTTTCAATCATCTCCTCGTAAACTGTTCGACCCGGTCGTGACGCTCATCCCAGGGGAGACACCTCAACAATAGTGGATGTTGCCTCTCTTACATTCCTCCCGATGTCTACTTCACTGGATGCTAATTTCCATTATGGCCCCATCAACAAGATCACTTAGGGAGGCACCTTGTCCAACCGAGCTTACACGGTTTCCTGCCATCTCGTCATTGTCCTGAAAATGAGCAAGCTTCACCAATTTTGTTTGATGAACTACTTAAAGAGTTGTTAGTAATGAGAAGAAGGTTATTATCCCATCGGAGATTATACACAGTAATAAGTTATCACGTAGTTAAAATAAAAAATAGTAAAAGGATGGATAGAAAATAAAGCTTCTTGGACGCGGTTGACCAATGCAAGACGACTTTTGAGCTTCGTAGTGGTAGCAATGTGGTCGTGCTTCTCCCATATCTCCGTGTACAACCCTTCAAACCGAGATGGCACACTGAATCCTCCAACCAACACATGACCTGGATAAGGGACAGGGGTGAAGGGAGGATCGAACAAAGCCCCGTGCCGTATTACCAATACTTCACCAATCATGAGAGCCTTGTCAGTTGAAGGAGTCCTTTCAGAAGAAATCACCACGACAGCTTTATTGATTGGAACCTGCTCAGAACGTTCTTCAAGGGGAGACACCTCAACAATAGTGGATGTTGCCTCTCTTACATTCCTCTCGATGTCTACTTCACTCTGGATGCTAATTTCCATTATGGCCCCATCAACAAGATCACTTAGGGAGGCACCTTGTCCAACCGAGCTTGCGTCATCTCTGTCATTGTCTGGAAAATGAGCAGTTTCACCAGACTTCTTAGCATAAAGATCAGTGTTACCAGACTTCTGAGGATCAGTGTTACCAGACTTCTCAGCATAAAGATCAGTGTTGCCAGACTTCTCAGGATCAGTGTTACCATCACTTAGTAAACATCAAAACCATCCATGCTTCTCAAAGATGAGGATCAGCGTCACCAAATTTCTCAACATGAAGGCCAACGTTACCAGACTTCTCGTTCTGAATGCGCGCCAACCTTGTGAAAACATTCTCTTTCGGAATTCCCTGATTTCAAGCAAGGATCACTCTTAGAAGAATTTACTCTGAACCAAAACAAAGGAGGAGAAATGAAGGAATCGGCTGGCTGGTAAAGAGATTTAAATACCTTTATATTGGAGGAATTGAGGATCACCGAATCACATGCCTTCCTTTTAGATCTATCTCTTGCTTGGGGACTGCAATCATCAGCTCTGGTCCGTTTGCCTGGGAGTGGCTTTAACCGGAAATGCTTCTTCAAAACGTGATTTCAATTGATGGGAAGATGGCTCACCACGGAATCTAGAATTATTGTTCACAACATCCTCCGAGAATTCCGGAAAGACAACATCACTCACCACGGAAATCGTCACAACATTGCTTCCTCCAAAATTCCTTATACTCATCGATTACCACTGGGTTTCTCCCAATAGGCCAGAAGGGAAGACTCTGCAGTGCCAAGAACACGCCAGCATTAAAAATACCTGGGAGAAGTTCTTTCGGAGCCTCCGACGGACGGATAAATGGAAAACCCTGGTCAAATCCCATTTGACGAGCAGCCCTGTCAATGTTGTACGGAGTCACAATAAATGCTTCGTTGAATAGAGACGGGATATATCCCGGAATGCAGCTGTGCAGATAAATAAGTTCTCCAAATTTCATAGTCTTGACATCGGTACGCAACACAATATCAGGACCGTCATAAGCAATAGAAAAAGTCTTCGGCTGAACAATGGAAGAGTGGATCGGCCCCCATGGACGGAAATTTACAGAAGACACATTATCAAGGATGTCCACGAGTTTCGCACCGGTTCTGGGACGCCTCCTATGCCAACGGAGTATTCTCGAGCCACCATACAAACTGCTGAGCGAAGTTGCAGGAACAGGAGCATAACTTTTGAAATGTTCCCACAAAAATGCCTGAAGAAAAGCGAAGTGGACGTATGACTCCACCTTCTTGTACCCGTTGGAAACATGCATGTCCATTGCTAAGGCGTCCAGATGAGAATACAACGATCCAAGGAACAAGGCCCCTAAGGGAAGAACTTCACCTTTTGCTAGATTTATAGCAATCCTAACCAGGACACCTCTTATGGTCTTCTTTCCCAGAACCGTCGTCAAATATATCTCTGGATAGCCACAAAGACAGGAATGCAATCACGCTGAGCTCGTTTTCCAACTCCTGATCCGGTTCTGGGTCTGCAGGAGACCACTCCGATACCCACCAGGTGTAAAAGCATCTTGTATCTTTTTTCTCCTCCTTGTCCAGATCGTCGAATTCTGCCACCTTTTGGAGTATAGCGTCATAATCACGTTGTTCCGTGTCAGAAAGCTCGTAATAAAAACTCCCAGCGACAGGCAGGTTCATCAATGCAGCTACGCTTTCCAGATTAATAGTCATCTCTCCCATCTAAATATGGTTGTATGAGTAGAAGGGCGCCACCGAGAAATGAAAGTAATCAAGCCTGCAGTATCTTTCTTAATTTCAAGAGTAGCAGATGCCATGACTGCATTGAGGATTTGCGCTTTGGTCAAATTAGCTTTAACATCCTTATTATTCAACATGCGTCTCATCCACCCTTCATAAGAACCCAGCGGAGTATGACAAATCTTGAAGTCGATAGGAGAAGGCGGATATTCATTTCTTCGAAGACAGAACCTCATCACAAGTGCCGAAGAAGAAGATGGATCAGCTTCCATATTTTCTGAACCGGAGAGCAGGACTATCTTATGAGAGGGATGTTTCCTAATGTTTGTAAAAAGCAAGGTGAACAAATCATCAGCAATGTTCGGCATATTTTTGAAGCTTTCAACACTTCTTGACTTAGCACCAGCATTATCTCCAGAAGACATCTCAACAAGAGTTCTTTTCTTCATTCTACAATAAAAGGCAGGAGTCAGTACTTGTATAAAAACGTGCGAGACGTGTAGTCACACACGACATAACACACATTCACGTGGAATACACAAGGGCAGGATTGGATCCAAACACCGGTATTGATCAAGTTACAAGTTCGGTATTGATCAAGTTTCAAGTCCGGTATCGCTCAAAGTTTCAAGTCTGGTTTGATCAAGTTTCAAGTCCGGTATTGCTCAAGTTTCAAGTCCGGTGTTGGTCAAGGGCACAAGGCTGGTATGAAGGCGACATTCAATCAGGCATACACGGTATGGGGCCCATGTTCAATCGAGCATATATGGCGGGACCACATTTATTTGCACAACACGGTTCTCTTATGTTCATGGGAATCATGTTCACGAAATTCAAGCCGAATTTCTTTCCAAGCTACAACCTAAGAAGCTAGTTTTTGCATGCAACAATGAAAAAGGAAGCAGGACACAACATATTCATGGATTCACGGCTTGTTTTACTAAGCAATCTTAGAAAATATTGGCGTATCAATCTCGGTGGAAGAACTAAGCATAATACATATCTTGCAAAAGGTGTTTACCTTAAAAAAAAAAAAAAAAAAAAACGCTTACCTTGCTGCGGACGGACGGACGGCAACAGCGAGCTCCGGCGACGTTGGCAGCGGAAGTGGAGATCACGAACGGGAGCTGGCCGAACAAAAAAAAATGTGTGTGAAGAAAAAGAAAAGGGTCGGTCCCTTTTATAGACAAAAATTCGGAAGAATCCCAATAGAACAAGGATTCCTCTTTTGATTGAATTTCTCTTTTGCTTGGATTCCTCTTTTGATTCAAACACGCAAGGAAGGAAACCGGTCCCACCAAAGGATTCCGCGCTTGAACAACGACGTTTACATGGACAACTGCTAGCGGTCGGTCAAAATTCCCCCGGGTAAATTTTCTTTATCCTGTCTTCTTCACATAAGTATTTCACCATCTCATGCCTACCCCACAATAGCACAACCATTATGCGCTAGGCAGGGGACTTAATGTTGATGGTGGATTTTCATTTAAGGCTAAAATTGTAAAGGCCAAAATTATGCGTTAACATCTTGCAAAAGATAAAGCCATTAATAAGTGATGAATACTTCTTCACTTTACTAATTCACCTAGAATGGAGCATGTGGCAACAATCCCAGTATTCTGTGAATTAAATACACGAAATTCATCCAGGTTGGAGCATGTGGCAACAATCCCATATACCCCGTTAATTTACTGACATTATTAATTAATGCATAAACCACCTTGTATTTCCTATACTCATTACCGGTGCGGCATGACGACTGAGTGTTGTTATCATCAGAGCAACACGAACCTCCAAGCATTAATAATGAAGCATGTACGAAATACCCATATAGGCTACAACTCTCGGTGTGTTATACTAGCCCGATTGAGCATACATCTTTCGGTGTGTTATACTAGCCCGATTGAGCATGTTTGAATCTGGACTGTCCATATCAGTCTCAGAAACGATCACGACCATCCAACTTCACCAGCATGATTGGATGGCTTAGATTGAATCCATGACCCCAAGCAGGTATTGGAATTCACTACCGACCCAACGCGGACCCCGCATGGTCGGCCTCCCCAAAAGGGTGGCATAGCTTTCCAAACCGTCCAAGCCTAAGCAGTATGGACGAAAAACCCTAAATTAGGGTTTGCGGCACATTACATGTGTCGCAAAACAATCTCAACCATCCATCTTCGCAGGCATAGATGGAGGGTGTAGATGTAGATTCAAAGGGCCCAGAGCATGTCAACACAAACACCATGGGCCCGCCTACATACATGACCGATCGGTCAGGACCAACTATAGTTGGTCATTCCAGTTCGTGCGCCCAAACAAGGCATGACGCACGGCCGGTGAAACCCTAATTAGGGTTTGAACATCACGAGCGTCCATTTTCTCCTTCACGAATGAAGGGTCCAAGATTATACTAAGCAGGTCCAGTGCGTATCAACATGATCACCGTGGGCCCATCTATCTCCACACCCAATCGGCCAAGGCATATCATGCCTGGTTGCCTCGATTCGCATGCCCGAACTAGGCATGGTCACACCTCCCGATTGCAAACTAATCTCGACCACTCAACTTTGCCGGACAAATTGACTGGCTTAGATCACGTTTCTATGGGATATTAAGGTATGTATGTGTACACTAGCTCGCCGTCTGTATACCAGACTAATCGACCAAGACCGACCAAGCTTGGTCGTCTTGAAACGCGCGCCCGAAGTTGGCATGATGCGCGGCTTTTGCGGCACCATATTTCTGTTGCAAATTAATCTCGACCACTCAACTTCGCCGGACAAATTGAGTGGCCCAAATCACACTTTCACGAGACAATGAGTTATGGGCGCCTACACCGTCATGTCGTCTACACACATGCACGATCGCCCCTGCCAAAATTGTATCCCAAGCTTGGATTCGACCAAGCTGAAGAGTGATGCTTGCGCACCTCTTCAAAAAACCTAATTCCACCAACGGTCGCAGATGAGTGTCTCAAAGATCATCTCGTCCGTCCAACTTCACCGGATTGGTTATACAACCCTGGTCAGGAGTTAATTGGTCAGTGAGGCATCATGATTATCACCACCCGTCACTCTACCACACCATGTGATCGGCCAAGGGAGAACTTGCTTGCGCAACCTCCAAACCATCACATGAAGTAGTCTGGACATGAGGCTATTTTGAGACGCTCAAACAGCGATGCTTCATACATGTTGAATATACCGATGCAAGACTCGCATAGAATACACACGATACTTCACAAGTATCGACTTCCTAAATAACTTAGTTATTTAATCTAGCATTACATGCTACTTTCTCGTGGGTCCCACGATCCACACACTCGAGAAATCAATCATGTCACAAACGTAAATAGGGTTGTAGGGGATACATAGGTATTGGTATTGGCTAGCGGTTTACACGATGCAGGATACAAAGTCATGTGATCATTTCCAATATAGTGTTTCCAATCATGTCGAAATTTGTTACTCCCGAATTTGACTGGGGACGAGGTAGTATTTCCTTATGATACACGCACAACGCGCCATCACAAGAACGTGTCGGGAATGCTTATTAAGGATGGGCCGCAGATGAGTGTCCGTCCAACTTCACCGGATTGGTTATACAACCACGGTCGGGAGTTAATTGGTCAGTGAGGCATCATGATTATCACCACCCGTCACTCTACCACACCATGTGATCGCTAAGGGAGAACTTGCTTGCGCAACCTCCAAACCATCACATGAAGTAGTCCTGGACATGAGGCTATTTTGAGACGATTTTGCGGATACCCGATGTTTCCACCACAATTGTGCACACTGCATAGAATACACACGATACTTCACAAGTATCGACTTCCTAAATAACTTAGTTATTTAATCTAGCATTACATGCTACTTTCTCGTGGGTCCCACGATCCACACAATCGAGAAATCAATCATGTCACAAAGGCAGTGTTTGCCCTTCCAATGGGGATATATGAGCACGTGAATAATATGGAGTTCTGGCGGTTTAAGGCGTGCGGCCGCACAACGCACCATCACAAGAACGTGTCGGGAAGTCATGGACGGTTAGTGAATGATGGGAGAAGTGGGCAAGACTCGGTCGTGTGACACCAACACACAACTCCACTACTCCATCACTCCACTTTCTCCACTTCCCACGAGATACGAGGGTTAGGCTTAAAGACTTGTATAAATAGGTTCTCCTCCCTATTTTCCAAACAGAACAAGTCAAGACAACAGAGGCAAGTATTGATACCATCGTATTCAAACACCGGAACTGATAGCTTACATCCTGCAAGCCAGTTTAGCTTTCTGATACAAGTCATACATAGCCAACACCTTCACAATCTCAACACCTTCTTCGCTTCCCTCCCTAAGATCAACCCCATCTCCTTCACTTTGTGACCGAAACAAGTCTGGAACGGCCATTTCTTGGTTTAGGCCGGATTTGCACATATTGATTTCTCGAATCTACAAGCACTCCCGTGTAGTGCATTTTTTTAAGGTTTAGACTCATTTCTCATCCACACACCCCAAATTACCAAAACCGGCAGAAATAGTTTTCACACATAAACAACTAGGTACTATGATCAGTTCCCACATATATATGGTATCTAACTTGAATGTGTTGCACATGTACATAGGATCGATTCCCCTTTGCCTAAAAACGTGTTGCACATGTCCATAGGATCGGTTCCCCTTTCTGCTAAAACATGATGCACCTCATACAAGGATCGATTCCCCTTTGTGATGTGTTGCACCTCTTACTAGGATCGGTTCCCCTTTACCCAGAGTTGGTCTTACACAAAATCAAAAACTCGATCATACCATCTCATGTGATTACTTAAGATCGGTTTCACTAATAAAAGTCATACCAATACATAAGTCAGGCCTTTGTAATAGTTTTACCAAGAACACAAACAAGTCATGAGCGGTTATACTAATCACACATATTGGTTGTTCACAAGATATGCAATGAATAACAATACCAATAACGCCTGGAGATTTCCTTTTCGATTCACAAAACAAGTTCATGAATTTGCTTCCTTAAAACACATGTAAAACATTGTTTCCTAGGATGAAATCCTCACCTCATACCCATACATAATCACAATAGTATTTAAACGATTATGTCGATGTCTTATCTGCAAAGTTTAATGGTTAAGAAATAAACCTCGTATTGTATTCCTTAATACTATGTCTATCTAGAGTGTTCATGCTTCGAACTTTTGTTTTCAATATGCACGACGTGAAAGATACGTTAGGGAATGAAACAGTTCAAGTCAAATATCACTAACCTCGAGTGGAAGGATGATGTTGTAGTTGTAGCTTCTTACTTCTTCACTTTTTCAAGTCTTCACAATACTTGTAATGTCTCATATCCTAATACTTTCAAGCTAACCTATACGAAGTTGAATCTAGTACATAATCAAGCGAATCTTTAAATGAGTTTTGATTCACTAAAATATGACAACCAAACTTGACATACCAACGCTTGGTGGGTTCAACCGATCTATGCTCTAACACCAATTAGAACAAGAAACTAAGAGGTGAAAAGTACCTATCTTTGATATCCCCACTCCAAGATCGAGGAAACCAAGAAGTACAAGGGGACCTAGCACACCTCAGCAAGCACCTGCGCCGCGAACCAACCAGAAGAACAAGAGAATCACAAAAGCATTTCACTGCCAAAGAAAAGTACCACCATTAAAGCTATTACACCTACATGGAAAATTTCCTTCTCCGAAGATATTGATACATCATAAGTACCAAGAGATTTGCGAGATGTTGTCTCAAGCCAGCACTCACATATGCAATGAATTTCCTAACATGGAACTGTCAGGGTGTACACAACCCCTCGACAGTTTCAAAACTGCGTGAGTACACACGCAAATTTCAACCGGACTTGGTGTTCTTATCTGAAACTTTAGCAACTATTTACCATATGTCTTTTTGCAAACTAGTTTAGGTTTTCATAGTTCCTTTTCAGTTCCTTTTATTGGACATCGAGGTGGCCTCTGCATCATCTGGACATCCCACCTCAATGTCTCTGTTTTAGTGGCCAATCAAAGTTTATTACATGTGTATATATGACCCACTCAAACTCAAGATACTCAACCATTGTACTTTACTGGAGTGTATGGCCCTCCTCAACCAGTACAAGGAAAGACTTATGGAAAAATTTCAACAACATTGTACCAACACCAAATTTACCTTGGATGATAATGGGAGATTTCAATGAATTGATTGATCAACATGCAAAAAAAAAAAGAAGGTCGGTGAAAAATAACCAGGTAAAACACTTCAATAACTTCATAAACTCAAATGCTTTGATTGATTTGGGTTTTGAAGGTGAGAGGTACACCTGTACAAATCGACAAGTTGATAAAAATTTCATCATTGAAGAGATTGGATAGAGGACTTGCAACCCAGGAATGGCTAAATAACCATCCCCAAGCACTAATGAGACATCTACCAAGAATTGGCTTTGACCATGTGAAAAGACAAGGGTACCCAAATACACTACAATCTTTAAATTATCCACCTATAAGTCCTCTTACCGAAAGTGATTGTCTATGGACAAAGTCGAGATAATACTAAAAATAGGTATTCACACTTTGTGTGATCGTCTATGGATACAAGATCAAGACTAGGTTGGATGACACATAGCTAATGACTCAGCCCTCTTCTAGCCTCTTATACATATCTGTTTTCAGTAACTATTCCATCTAACAGATGAGAGGAAATAGAAGTAGAATGTTGGAATTTTAGCGTCATAATCAGCATACTTTATGCTTAAACATGATTATGTATAACCCATATATTGAAACATTCATTAGACCTAGTTTAAACACACTCTACAACATCTGAAAACTATACGGAACAATAAGTAACCACTTAATTAGCTGAACATAATCTTTAACATTAGCATAACAACATGATACACATCAAGAACATATTGAGAGGAAATAGAAGTAGAAGCTAAGTCATACGGTTTTGATTTGTTTTACTTCTTTTTTCTCAACATGTTCTTGATGGGTATCATGTTGTTATGCTAATGTTAAAGATTATGTTCATCTAATTAAGTGGTTACTTATTGTTCTGTATAGTTTTCAGATGTTGTAGAGTGTGTTTAAACTAGGTCTAATGAATGTTTCAGTATATGGGCTATACATAATCATGTTTAAGCATAAAGTATGTTGATTATGACACTGAAATTCCAACATTAAAATACAACAATCAAAGTGTGATTACTTGATAATAAGTTCGGACTTAACCAAACACTATAGGATCAATATCATGTAATACTGAGTTGACGTTTGTGTATTTTACTTTTAATTATAATAAACAATTATAATTGCGGAAATAGAAAAGTAAAAGACACAGCAAGATTTTGTCAAAGAGGAAACCCCAAATGCAGATATACCCCGGGACCTAGTCCAGAATTCAATACTCTAAGAATTAAGCCGCTATACAAAATCTAACAAACTTCGTATAGTTGATACCAAGAAACTAAACCTATAGTTCACCTAGTTTCTTCAGTATCTGTTAGAGCATTGCTCGGTCGAACTCACATGCGTTGCTATCTCAAGCATGTTTGTCAATGTTAGTGATCAAAACTATAAGTCTTGATTTCTAGGCTACTATTAGCTAAGTCTTGGACTAGGATAGAGAGTTTAGTTGAGCTCAAGACTCCATGGCAATCATCATACAAGACGAATAACTACTCAAGGAACTGGTGGAACTTCATCGAATAAAAGGTATGTGGAGACTTGAACTTATCTATCACTCAAAAGTCTATCTAATCTATCTCCTATCTTGAGACAACGTCGTTTTGCTATATAGACTATGATTATACACATTTGTTATTTCGAGCCGAGTTTATCTCGCTTATCTATTTCTCGAAATATGTGTTGGTAATCTTTCGCTTTAGCCAAGTTCATCTTTACCTAGTGACGAAAGTCATGTTATGTTTCAATCACTAGAAAATGGCTTTGACGAAAAATGGTTTGTGAATAACAACTATATAACGTCCTCTAAGAATGTTTTAATGATTGAAATGAGAGTTCATATTATATAACCATGGAAGGATATAAACATTGTGTGGTAACACATATGTGTGTAAGTCCTTATTCCTTGAACCAAAGTATGCGTACTTTGCTGCTCAGGAAAACCAAAACCAAGTCCGCGTACTGTCGGAAGTTCTCGACCCGAGAAAATCTGATGGAGTTTGTGAATTGAAAACAAACTTATTCCGGGTACTTAAGTCCGCGTACCAAGTCCGCGTACTTAAGTTGGTTATTTTCTAAAAATGATTATTCGTGAACTTAAAATTATATAAACTAAGGAATGCAAGTTTGCAAACCGTGGCTATAAAGTTCATGAATCGATTCTAGTGAATCAAATCGTTTTTGTTTCAATTGTGTCTATTATAAAGATCTAAGCAATTGAACAACTCTCTAACTAGTTCATTTGAGTCATTTGAACTAGTTATGGTAAAAAAGAATATGGTTGATATGAAAGTGCTCATATGGCTAACCATTCGGTTAACTACTATTGAACCAACTAAATGTACATGTTTGGGTACGGTTACACAAACCTAAAACGTGCATTTCATTTGTGTGTAACAATCTAAGTTTCGATATAACGGTTGAAAGATATTAGCTTGAATCTAATAAGGTTTTCATCTAACGGTGAATATTGAATGCTTTGTTACCAAGGTAACTTAGATTGCAAACCCTGATTTGAAAGACTATACAAGGGAGAACTCTAGCAACTGAGAAACCTAATCCCCACACCTCCTGTGTGATACTAGTTGTATAAGCTAGAGTCGATTCTCCTTTAACCTTCGGTTTCTATCGAGACCCTGTAGGTTAACGACTTGAAGACTTCATTGGGATTGTGAAGCCAGACTGATACTACTTTCTCGTAGTTGTGTGATCTGATATTGTTGTTTCTATCGTACTAAGTACAATCGTAACGGTTGTCTTGAGATTGATTTCTCCGATAGGCAAGATATAAAAGTAATCACAAACATCTTCGCCTCATCGTTTGTGATTCCACAATATCTTCTTTCTCCACGTCGATTAAGATTATTATGAGGTGATTGATAATACTAGGTTGTTCTTCGGGAATATAAGTCCGGGTTTTCAATTGGTTCCTGTTCACCTTGATTTATCAAAATACGGAACAAAACTCGTAGGTATTTCTGTGGGAGACAGATTTATCTATTACCGTAGACTTTTCTGTGAGATCGAGATATCATAACTCTTTGATATACTTTTAATAAGATTGAGTCTAGTTGATTCTCTGAAAAGTATATTGGAGTTAGTCCATACAGATTGCTAAGCGAAATATTGGGTGTGGTTGTTGTACCCCCGCTTTTTCAATTGGTATCAGAGCAGGCAAACACGATAAACCTAATAAGTTTGTGTTTGGTTGGTCTTTAAAAATTTCCCTATGGGAAATTTCTTTGGAAAACTCGCTCTTGGCATCTGTAATGCACGCCAGAACTCCTTAAACATTGTTCAAAGATTATTATGGACTAAGCCTCTGGGTTCTCATGATAATCCCTATTCATCTAAGATCTTGGAAAACTTAGATGATGAGGAACAATCCAAAGGAAAAATTAAAAAGAAGGAAAGATTGAGAAAACGTTCGTTACGATCAAAGATATGGACTCTCACTAGATTAACTCTTAATCTTTTTGAGAAATACTATCGCAATGGATCAATCGACGAAGATCTATTCAGAGCGTTTGAAAGCGTTTTTAGATTCTTAGAAAAACTTAATTTTGTTAAGTTTAAGAATCGACCCGATAAAAGTTCTGTACATATAAATAAAGATGTACGAACTGGACACGCTGTCAACACAAGTAGATCCAATATGGGTTCGCGTGTGTTTGACGCAAGTTCAAGGTATCGGAAGAATCTTCTTTCTAGGCATATAAAAAGGAAGATAGAAAGCTCTGACAACCCTGATTATCATCATTACTTTGATTACATCACTGGGACTACTCACAAATATCAACCAGAAATGTTGCATGAGGATCTCTCTGCACATCATGCCTCTTGGTAACAAGCCTGACACTACCCCATTTGTATATATCTTGAAATGGGGAAAGAATTGGTTGATCCGTGTACAGTTGGGTTAAAAATTCTATCCTTCTAGAAGTATCGAATAAAGCTTTCTACTGCATCCGTCCCCTCTCACAAATTGTGTTGTCACGGATTGCACAACCTAGATGTATGAACATCAAAGAAAATCCCACATTCCTTTTGTAAGTCGCGGTTCACAAACGGGTCCAAGCCCAAGTGGGGCATATAAAGTAGAAGTACGCGTACCTTCTTCTTCTTCCCCAAATTTGTCCGCGTTTGTGAACACTCTAGGGTTCTTGTGTCTCCTCCATTGAAACTTCCTTGGATAAAGATTAAAAGGAAGGGTGTTCAAGATTTATTCCAAGTAAGTAATTTCCTCTTGTTCCGTCCAATTTCTAGCTCTCATGATGAATTCTAGGGTTTCAAAAAGAAGTTCAAAAAGTTTGAGTGCTTCTAGCATGAATCTCCCTTTAGATCAAAATTCTCTCAGGATTAGGTTTGTCAATGATTCCTGTGCTAAAGTTTTTGAAAGGATTTCATCTAATGGTTTTATTTTGGAAAAAAAATTGGAACTATCTAGTGGATATAAAAAGGATTTAGTTAGCTTTAAAAAATTCAATCTTGGAAACATCTTTGATTGTCTTGGTCAAGGATTTGATTCTCTTACAAGAATTTTCTATGCCAACATTCATGATGTTGATCTAGAAAAAATGGAATTCAAATCCATGATAAATAGATAAATATTTCTTGTAAATAGAGAGTTGATTTCGAAGATTACCAAAATTCCGTTGGGAAACGTTCGTCTACCTAGGCCATGTGATGAACGACCATCGTGTGATGACATCTCTCTTGGACTTTGCGGGAAGAAGGTTGCTTGGAATCAAGGGAAGTTTCCTACTAATGTTCTTAGTGTAGCCTTAATGGCCTTCGGAAAACTTGGTATCTCTAATCTTTGTCCCTCCACTATTGAGAATTCTCGATGGAGTCGTGGGTTTGCGGAATTGGTCTATTTCCCTGAATTGGGTGTTCCAAGTCTCGATATTTGTGGTTTCATCATTTCTCAAATGACTTCGATGACTTCACCCAACAAGAAGTTGAGTTACCCTTGCTTGATTAGTCAAATTTGTTGTGTGCATGGTTTTGATTCAATTGGCAATTCTCTTGGGGTTCCCAAACCAGTTCGTCCCTGTACTTTCAAACGTATAATGGAGAATGTGTGCAAAAGACAAATAGAAGATTCCCTTGATGATTGTGATCCTACCACCTTGAGTCTTCTTCAAAAAATTCACAAGGGTGTGTGTAAGGTCAATTCAAGGGTGAAGTGCGTACAAGAACAATTGTCATTAGTTGCAACTAAGTTTCCCGAGCTCAAGGAAGAATTGAACATGATTCAAGCAACTTGGAATGTTTCCGATGATGAAGATGATGAGTAAATAATGATTTTATTTGTCTAGTAAATCTTCTTATGAGAATTTTATTCTTGTTTTGTTTAGAAGAATAACAAGAGTTTGGAATAGCCATTATTGTGATTACACATAGCTATGTCCAACGTTTTCATCTTCATGTTTTAGGTTTATTTCTTTAAATTCTAAAAAATTGTTTGGAAGATGATTTTTGCAGTATTAATCATTATGGTTTTATATATTGCAATTTGTTATGGGATATGTGTGTTTGCGTCCGTGAACTATGATTGTCCCATATCTTGTCAAAAGTTAAGTCTTTCATATGTCGATATGCTTGTATTGATAAAAGAATGAATGAAATTTTGACATCACAAAAGTTAAAGCCTTTTATGTCATGTTTTGATAAAAAGAAAGGATAAAACTTTTGTTTACGAGGATTATGTCTATTGTATGTCATTGTGCAAATAGTGATGGAAAATAGAATGAATCCTTGTTTATTCCGCAGTATTGATCTTCCCTGATCCATATTTTATGTATATACTGTGAGGCTCCGTAAGTTCTCTTATGTTGAGCATTTCCGATTAGATTAATCATGGGTTTTCTTGTGGTTAATTTAGTTGAGTATTATTTGGATTCAAATTCATATTCGTATACGATTTGTTATGTCCAAAGAAATCCTTCTTTTCTCGTGAAAGTAAGGTCGCTCTTGTTGTTCTTTCGGGAATGACATTTTATGGGGGAGAGTTCTTAATTGAACTTGTGCTTAATTGCCAAATCTTTGTGGGGAGTGCGGCTGTGGAATATTATAGGAGTTATCTTGTATCTTAATAAACTCCTTGATGAAAGCATTTAGCTTCAGCTATATGATTGCATCTAAAAAGTTGATATGTACTTGCTTTTGGTCATGAAATGTCTCTATGGAAATTTTATTAGCATCCCGTTTCCGTACCTTTGCCAACTTTATTGACAAAAAGGGGGAGAATTAGAGTGTAGTTCACACTACAAATACATATGGTTTTCAGATCATTATGTAAGGGGGAGTGGTTTCCATGTGAGATGGAGTATTGACTAAGGGGGAGTGATACATATCACCATAGTATTGTTGTCAAAGTTGTGATACAATTGGACTTTGATGTTGTATAATAATACTATGACACTGTATAACAATGATTGAGAATTCTTGTTTTCTCATTGTTATAGCTACGGATTTTCAACAACGATGATGCTAAACTTACAACCTTTGGGATAATTGGAGTACTCGGAAGTGACGAAGATTTCGAGTAATGTTGAAGATTAGGCATGTGCAAGAGCAGCTACAAAAGTTTATTTATCTATCTTTGTATTCCATATGTATTGATAGTTTTGTCACTAAAATTGACAAAGAGGGAGATTTTTTGAGCATTGCTCGGTCGAACTCGCATGCGTTGATATCTCAAGCATGTTTGTCAATGTTAGTGATCAAAACTATAAGTCTTGATTTATAGTCTACTATTAGCTAAGTCTAGGACTAGGATAGAAAGTGTAGTTGACTCAAGACTCCATTGAAATCATCATACAATACGAAGAACTACTAAGGAACTGGTGGAACTTCATCGACTAAAAGGTATATGGAGACTTGAACTTATCTATCACTCAAAAGTCTATCTACTCTATCTCCTATCTTGAGACAAAGTCGTTTTGCTATATAGACTATGATTATACACATTTGCTATTTTGAGCCGAGTTTATCTCGCTTATCTATTTCTCGAAATATGTGTTTGTAAGATTTCGCTTTAGCCAAGTTCATCTTTACCTAGTGACAAAAGTTATGTTATGTTTCAATCACTTGAAAATGGGTTTGACGAAAAATGGTTTGTGAATAACAACTATATAATGTCCTCTAAGAATATTTCAATGATTGAAATAATAGTTTAGTTTATATAACCATGGAAGGATATAAACATTGTGTGGTAACAAGTACGCGTAACAAGTCCGCGTATTCCTTGAACCAAAGTATGCGTACTTTGCTGCTCAGGAAAACCGAACCAATTCCGCGTACCAAGTCCGCGTACTATCGGAAGTTCTCGACCCGAGAAAATATGTTGGAGTTTGTGAATTGAAAACAAACTTATTCCGGGTACTTAAGTCCACGCACCAAGTCCGCGTACTTAAGTTGGTTATTTTCTAAAAACGATTATTCTTGAACTTAAACTTATATAAACTAAGGAATGCAAGTTTGCAAACCCTGGCTATAAAGTTCATGAATCGATTCGAGTGAATCAAATCGTTTTTGTTTCAATTGTGTCTATTATAAAGATCTAAGCAATTGAACAACTCTCCAACTAGTTCATTTGAGTCATTTGAATTAGTTATGGTAAAGAAGAATATGGTTGATATGAAAGTGCTCATATGGCTAACCATTTGGTTAACTACTATTGAACCAACTAAATGTACATGTTTGGGTACGGTTACACAAACCTAAAACGTGCATTTCATTTGTGTGTAACAAGATAAGTTTCGATTTAACGGTTGAAAGATATTAGCTTGAATCTAATCAGGTTTTCATCTAACGGTGAATATTGAACGCTTTGTTACCAAGGTAACTTAGATTGCAAACCCTGATTTGAAAGACTATACAAGGGAGAACTATAGCAACTGAGAAACCTAATCCCCACACCTCCTGTGTGATACTAGTTGTATAATCTAGAGTCGATTCTCCTTTAACCTTAGGTTTCTATCGATACCCTGTAGGTTAACGACTTGAAGACTTCATTGGGATTACGAAGCCAGACCGATACTACTTTCTCGTAGTTGTGTGATCTGATCTTGCTGTTTCTATCGTACTAAGTACAATCGTAACGATTGGCTTGAGATTAATTTCTCCGATAGGAAAGATATAAAAGTAATCACAAACATCTTCGTCTCATCGTTTGTGATTACACAATCTTCTTTCGCCGCGTCGATTAAGATTATTGTGAGGTGATTGATAATACTAGGCTGTTCTTCGGGAATATAAGTCCGGGTTATCAATTGGTTCCTGTTCACCTTGATTTATCAAAAGACGGAACAAAACTCGTAGGTATTTCGTGGGAGACAGATTTATCTATTACCGTAGACTTTTACGTGTGATACGTGATTTGTTTATTAAAGTCTTCGACTTTGGGTCGTAGCAACTCTTAGTTGTGGGTGAGATCAGCTAAGGGAATCAAGTGCGTAGTATCCCGCCGGGATCGGAGAGACGTCGGAGAGCGGAACTGTACCTTGGATCAATGTGAGATTGATTGGGGTTTAACTACAGTCCAGACCGAAGTTAGTTTGTAGTAGGCTAGTGTCTTTAGCGGCTTAATACAGTGTGTGTTCAATCTGGACTAGGTCCTAGGGTTTTTCTGCATTTGCGGTTTTCTCGTTTACAAAATTATGGTGTCTTCGTTATTTCTATTCCGCATTATATTTTGTTATATAATTAAAATATCACAAGTTGTGCGTTAGATCAATCAATTAGAATATCCAACCTTTGGTTGTTGATTTACATTGATTGACACTTGGATATTGGTCTTTGGTACCATCCAAGTTATCTCTCTTGTATTTAATTAGACTCGCAGATTTCTATTTGCTTGAGTAAGAATTAAATCGAGAGATCGAGATATCATAACTCTTTGATATACTTTTAATAAGATTGAGTCTAGTTGATTCTCTGAAAAGTATATTGGAGTTAGTCCATACAGATTGCTAAGAGAAATATTGGGTGTGGTTGTTGTACCCCCGCTTTTTCAATTGGTATCAGAGCAGGCAAACACGATAAACCTAATAAGTTTGTGTTTGGTTGGTCCTTAAAAATTGCCCTATGGGAAATTTCTTTGGAAAACTCGCTCTTGGCATCTGTAACGCACGCCAGAACTCCTTAAAGATTGTTCAAAGATTATTATGGACTAAGCCACTAGGTTCTCATGATAATCTCTATTCATCTAAGATCTTTGAAAACTTAGATGATGAGGAACAATCCAAAGGAAAAATTAAAAAGAAGAGAAAACGTTCGTTACGCTCAAAGATATGGACTCTCACTAGATTAACTCTTAATCTTTTTGAGAAATACTATCGCAATGGATCAATCGACGAAGATCTATTCAGAGCGTTTGAAAGCGTTTTTAGATTCTTAGAAAAACTTAATTTTGTTAAGTTTAAGAATCGACCCGATAAAAGTTATGTACATATAAATAAAGATGTACGAACTGGACACGCTGTCAACACGAGTAGATCCAATATGGGTTCGCGTGTGTTTGACGCAAGTTCAAGGTATCGGAAGAATCTTCTTTCTAGGCATATAAAAAGGAAGATAGAAAGCTCTGACAACCCTGATTATCATCATTACTTTGATTACATCACTGGGACTACTCACAAATATCAACCAGAAATGTTGCATGAGGATCTCTCTGCACATCATGCCTCTTGGTAACAAGCCTGACACTACCCCATTTGTATATATCTTGAAATGGGGAAAGAATTGGTTGATCTGTGTACAGTTGGGTTAAAAATTCTATCCTTCTTGAAGTATCGAATAAAGCTTTCTACTGCATCCGTCCCCTCTCACAAATTGTGTTGTCACGGATTGCACAACCTAGATGTATGAACATCAAAGAAAATCCCACATTCCTTTTGTAAGTCGCGGTTCACAAACGGGTCCAAGCCCAAGTGGGGCATATAAAGTAGAAGTACGCGTACCTTCTTCTTCTTCCCCAAATCTGTCCGCGTTTGTGAACACTCTAGGGTTCTTGTGTCTCCTCCATTGAAACTTCCTTGGATAAAGATTAAAAGGAAGGGTGTTCAAGATTTATTCCAAGTAAGTAATTTCCTCTTGTTCCGTCCAATTTCTAGCTATCATGATGAATTCTAGGGTTTCAAAAAGAAGTTCAAAAAGTTTGAGTGCTTCTAGCATGAATCTCCCTTTAGATCAAAATTCTCTCAGAATTAGGTTTGTCAATGATTCATGTGCTAAAGTTTTTGAAAGGATTTCATCTAATGGTTTTATTTTGGAAAAGAAATTGGAACTATCTAGTGGATATAAAAAGGATTTAGTTAGCTTTAAAAAATTCAATCTTGGAAACATCTTTGATTGTCTTGGTCAAGGATTTGATTCTCTTACAAGAATTTTTTATGCCAACATTCATGATGTTGATCTAGAAAAAATGGAATTCAAATCCATGATAAATAGATAAATATTTCTTGTAAATAGAGAGTTGATTTCGAAGATTACCAAAATTCTGTTGGGAAACATTCGTCTACCTAGGCCATGTGATGAACGACCATCGTGTGATGACATCTCTCTTGGACTTTGCGGGAAGAAGGTTGCTTGGAATCAAGGGAAGTTTCCTACTAATGTTCTTAGTGTAGCCTTAATGGCCTTCGGAAAACTTGGTATCTCTAATCTTTGTCCCTCCACTATTGAGAATTCTCGATGGAGTCGTGGGTTTGCGGAATTGGTCTATTTCCCTGAATTGGGTGTTCCAAGTCTCGATATTTGTGGTTTCATCATTTCTCAAATGACTTCGATGACTTCACCCAACAAGAAGTTGAGTTACCCTTGCTTGATTAGTCAAATTTGCTGTGTGCATGGTTTTGATTCAATTGGCAATTCTCTTGGGGTTCCCAAACCAGTTCGTCCCTATACTTTCAAACGTATAATGGAGAATGTGTGCAAAAGACAAATAGATGATTCCCTTGATGATTGTGATCCTGCCACCTTGAGTCTTCTTCAAAAAATTCACAAGGGTGTGTGTAAGGTCAATTCAAGGGTGAAGTGCGTACAAGAACAATTGTCATTAGTTGCAACTAAGTTTCCCGAGCTCAAGGAAGAATTGAACATGATTCAAGCAACTTGGAATGTTTCCGATGATGAAGATGATGAGTAAATAATGATTTTATTTGTCTAGTAAATCTTCTTATGAGAATTTTATTCTTGTTTTGTTTAGAAGAATAACAAGAGTTTGGAATAGCCATTATTGTGATTACACATAGCTATGTCCAACGTTTTCATCTTCATGTTTTAGGTTTATTTCTTTAAATTCTAAAAAATTGTTTGGAAGATGATTTTTGCAGTATTAATCATTATGGTTTTATATATTGCAATTTGTTATGGGATATGTGTGTTTGCGTCCGTGAACTATGATTGTCCCATATCTTGTCAAAAGTTAAGTCTTTCATATGTCGATATGCTTGTATTGATAAAAGAATGAATGAAATTTTGACATCACAAAAGTTAAAGCCTTTTATGTCATGTTTTGATAAAAAGAAAGGATAAAACTTTTGTTTACGAGGATTATGTCTATTGTATGTCATTGTGCAAATAGTGATGGAAAATAGAATGAATCCTTGTTTATTCCGTTGAGATTGATCTTCCCCGATCCATATTTTATGTATATACTTGTGAGGCTCCGTAAGTTCTCTTATGTTGAGCATTTCCGATTAGATTAATCATGGGTTTTCTTGTGGTTAATTTAGTTGAGTATTATTTGGATTCAAATTCATATTCGTATACGATTTGTTATGTCCAAAGAAATCCTTCTTTTCTCGTGAAAGTAAGGTCGCTCTTGTTGTTCTTTCGGGAATGACATTTTATGGGGGAGAGTTCTTAATTGAACTTGTGCTTAATTGTCAAATCTTTGTGGGGAGTGCGGCTGTGGAATATTATAGGAGTTATCTTGTATCTTAATAAACTCCTTGATGAAAGCATTTAACTTCAGCTATATGATTGCATCTAAAAAGTTGATATATACTTGCTTTTGGTCATGAAATGTCTCTATGGAAATTTTATTAGCATCCCGTTTCCGTACCTTTGCCAACTTTATTGACAAAAAGGGGAAGAATTAGAGTGTAGATCACACTACAAATACATATGGTTTTCGGATCATTATGTAAGGGGGAGTGGTTTCCATGTGAGATGGAGTATTGACTAAGGGGGAGTGATACATATCACCATAGTATTGTTGTCAAAGTTGTGATACAATTGGACTTTGATGTTGTATAATAATACTATGACACTGTATAACAATGATTGAGAATTCTTGTTTTCTCATTGTTATAGCTATGGATTTTCAACAACGATGATGCTAAACTTACAACCTTTGGGATAATTGGAGTACTCGGAAGTGACGAAGATTTCGAGTAATGTTGAAGATTAGGCATGTGCAAGAGCAGCTAGAAAAGTTTATTTATCTATCTTTGTATTCCATATGTATTGATAGTTTTGTCACTAAAATTGACAAAGAGGGAGATTTTTTTGAGCATTGCTCGGTCGAACTCGCATGCGTTGATATCTCAAGCATGTTTGTCAATGTTAGTGATCAAAACTATAAGTCTTGATTTATAGTCTACTATTAGCTAAGTCTGGGACTAGGATAGAAAGTGTAGTTGACTCAAGACTCCATTGAAATCATCATACAATACGAAGAACTACTAAGGAACTGGTGGAACTTCATCGACTAAAAGGTATATGGAGACTTGAACTTATCTATCACTCAAAAGTCTATCTACTCTATCTCCTATCTTGAGACAAAGTCGTTTTGCTATATAGACTATGATTATACACATTTGCTATTTCGAGCCGAGTTTATCTCGCCTATCTATTTCTTGAAATATGTGTTTGTAAGATTTCGCTTTAGCCAAGTTCATCTTTACCTAGTGACGAAAGTTATGTTATGTTTCAATCACTTGAAAATGGGTTTGACGAAAAATGGTTTGTGAATAACAACTATATAATGTTCTCTAAGAATATTTCAATGATTGAAATAATAGTTTAGTTTATATAACCATGGAAGGATATAAACATTGTGTGGTAACTAGTACGCGTAACAAGTCCGCGTATTCCTTGAACCAAAGTATGCGTACTTTGCTGCTCAGGAAAACCGAACCAATTCTGCGTACCAAGTCCGCGTACTATCGGAAGTTCTCGACCCGAGAAAATATGTTGGAGTTTGTGAATTGAAAACAAACTTATTCCGGGTACTTAAGTCCACGCACCAGGTCCGCGTACTTAAGTTGGTTATTTTCTAAAAACGATTATTCTTGAACTTAAACTTATATAAACTAAGGAATGCAAGTTTGCAAACCCTGGCTATAAAGTTCATGAATCGATTCGAGTGAATCAAATCGTTTTTGTTTCAATTGTGTCTATTATAAAGATCTAAGCAATTGAACAACTCTCCAACTAGTTCATTTGAGTCATTTGAATTAGTTATGGTAAAGAAGAATATGGTTGATATGAAAGTGCTCATATGGCTAACCATTTGGTTAACTACTATTGAACCAACTAAATGTACATGTTTGGGTACGGTTACACAAACCTAAAACGTGCATTTCATTTGTGTGTAACAAGCTAAGTTTCGATTTAACGGTTGAAAGATATTAGCTTGAATCTAATCAGGTTTTCATCTAACGGTGAATATTGAACGCTTTGTTACCAAGGTAACTTAGATTGCAAACCCTGATTTGAAAGACTATACAAGGGAGAACTATAGCAACTGAGAAACCTAATCCCCACACCTCCTGTGTGATAATAGTTGTATAATCTAGAGTCGATTCTCCTTTAACCTTAGGTTTCTATCGAGACCCTGTAGGTTAACGACTTGAAGACTTCATTGGGATTATGAAGCCAGACCGATACTACTTTCTCGTAGTTGTGTGATCTGATCTTGTTGTTTCTATCGTACTAAGTACAATCGTAACGATTGGCTTGAGATTAGTTTCTCCGATAGGAAAGATATAAAAGTAATCACAAACATCTTTGTCTCATCGTTTGTGATTACACAATCTTCTTTCGCCGCGTCGATTAAGATTATTTTGAGGTGATTGATAATACTAGGCTGTTCTTCGGGAATATAAGTCCGGGTTATCAATTGGTTCCTGTTCACCTTGATTTATCAAAAGACGGAACAAAACTCGTAGGTATTTCTGTGGGAGACAGATTTATCTATTACCGTAGAATTTTCTGTGTGATACAGATTTGTTTATTAAAGTCTTCGACTTTGGGTCGAAATAACTCTTAGTTGTGGGTGAGATCAGCTAAGGGAATCAAGTGCGTAGTATCCCGCCGGGATCGAGAGACGTCAGGAGCGCAACCGCACCTTGGATCAATGTGAGATTTATTGGGGTTTAACTACACCTGGACCAAAGTTAGTTTGTAGTAGGCTAGTGTCTGTAGCGGCTTAATACAGTGTGTGTTCAATCTGGACTAGGTCCTGGGGTTTTTCTGCATTTGCGGTTTTCTCGTTAACAAAATTATGGTGTCTTCGTTATTTCTATTCCGCATTATATTTTGTTATATAATTAAAATATCACAGGTTGTGCGTTAGATCAATCAATTAGAATATCCAACCTTTGGTTGTTGATTTACATTGATTGACACTTGGATATTGGTCTTTGGTACCATCCAAGTTATCTCTCTTGTATTTAATTAGACTCGCAGATTTCTATTTGCTTGAGTAAGAATTAAATCGAGAGATCGAGATATCATAACTCTTTGATATACTTTTAATAAGATTGAGTCTAGTTGATTCTCTAAAAAGTATATTGGAGTTAGTCCATACAGATTGCTAAGCGAAATATTGGGTGTGGTTGTTGTACCCCACTTTTTCAATTGGTATCAGAGCGAGCAAACACGATAAACCTAATAAGTTTGTGTTTGGTTGGTCCTTAAACATTGCCCTATGGGAAATTTCTTTGGAAAACTCGCTCTTGGCATCTGTAACGCACGCCAGAACTCCTTAAAGATTGTTCAAAGATTATTACGGACTAAACCACTAGGTTCTCATGATAATCTCTGTTCATCTAAGATCTTTGAAAACTTAGATGATGAGGAACAATCCAAAGGAAAAACTAAAAAGAAGAGAAAACGTTCGTTACACTCAAAGATATGGACTCTCACTAGATTAACTCTTAATCTTTTTGAGAAATACTATCGCAATAGATCAATCGACCAAGATCTATTCAGAGCGTTTGAAAGCGCTTTTAGATTCTTAGAAAAACTTAATTTTGTTAAGTTTAAGAATCGACCCGATAAAAGTTATGTACATATAAATAAAGATGTACGAAATGGACACGCTGTCAACACGAGTAGATCCAATATGGGTTCGCGTGTGTTTGACGCAAGTTCAAGGTATCGGAAGAATCTTCTTTCGAGGCATATAAAAAGGAAGATAGAAAACTCTGACAACCCTGATTATCATCATTACTTTGAGTATATCACTGGGACTACTCACAAATATCAACCAGAAATATTGCATGAGGATCTCTCTGCACATCATGCCTCTTGGTAACAAGCCTGGCACTACCCCATTTGTATATATCTTGAAATGGGGTAAGAAATGGTTGATCAGTGTACAGTTGGGTTAAAAATTCTATCCTTCTTGAAGTATCGAATAAAGCTTTCTACTGCATCCATCCCCTCTCACAAATTGTGTTGTCACAGATTGCACAACCTAGATGTATGAAGATCAAATAAAATCCCACATTTCTTTTGTGGGTCGCGGTTCACAAACGGGTCCAAGCCCAAGTGGGGCATATAAAGTAGAATTACGCGTACCTTCTTCTTCCCTAAATCTGTTCGCGTTCGTGAACACTCTAGGGTTCTTGTGTCTCCTCCATTGAAACTTCCTTGGAGAAAGATTGAAAGGAAGGGTGTTTAAGATTTATTCCAAGTAAGTAATTTCCTCTTGTTCCGTCCAATTTCTAGCTCCCATGATGAATTCTAGGGTTTCAAAAAGAAGTTCAAAAAGTTTGAGTGCTTCTAGCATGAATCTCCCTTTAGATCAAAATTCTCTCAGGATTAGGTTTGTCAATGATTCCTGTGCTAAAGTTTTTAAAAGGATTTCATCTAATGGTTTTATTTTGGAAAAGAAATTGGAACTATCTAGTGGATATCTAGTGGATTTAGTTTGCTTTAAAAAATTCAATCTTGGAAACATCTTTGATGGTCTTGGTCAAGGATTTGATTCTCTTACAAGAATTTTCTATGCCAACATTCATGATGTTGATCTCGAAAAAATGGAATTCAAATCCATGATAAATAGAGAAATATTTCTTGTAAATAGAGAGTTGATTTCGAAGATTACCAAAATTCCGTTGGGAAACGTTCGTCTACCTAGGCCATGTGATGAACGACCATCGTGTGATGACATCTCTCTTGGACTTTGCGGGAAGAAGGTTGCTTGGAATCAAGGGAAGTTTCCTACTAATGTTCTTAGTGTAGCCTTAATGGCCTTCGGAAAACTTGGTATATCTAATCTTTGTCCCTCCACTATTGAGAATTCTCGATGGAGTCGTGGGTTTGCGGAATTGGTTTATTTCCTTGAATTGGGTGTTCCAAGTCTCGATTTTTGTCGTTTCATCATTTCTCAAATGACTTCGATGACTTCACCCAACAAGAAGTTAGGTTACCCTTGCTTGATTAGTCAAATTTTCCATGTGCATGGTTTTGATTCAATTGGCAATTCTCTTGGGGTTCCCAAACCAGTTCGTCCCTGTACTTTCAAACGTATAAGGGAGAATGTGTGCAAAAGACAAAGAGATGATTCCCTTGATGATTGTGATCCTACCACCTTGAGTCTTCTTCAAAAAATTCACAAGGGTGTATATAAGGTCAATTCAAGGGTGAAGTGCGTACAAGAACAATTGTCATTGGTTGCAACTAAGTTTCCCGAGCTCAAGGAAGAATTGAACATGATTCAAGCAACTTGGAATGTTTCCGATGATGAAGATGATGAGTAAATGATGATTTTATTTGTCTAGTAAATCTTCTTATGAGAATTTTATTCTTGTTTTGTAACTAGAGTTTCGAATAGACATTATTGTGATTACACATAGCTATGTGCAACGTTTTCATCTTCATGTTTTTAGGTTTATTTGTTTAAATTCTAAAAAATTGTTTGGTAGATGATTTTTGCAGTATTAATCATTATGGTTTTATACATTGCAGTTTGTTATGGGATATGTGTGTTTGCGTCCGTGAACTATGATTGTCCCATATCTTGTCAAAAGTTAAGTAATTCATATGTTGATATTCTTGTATTGATAAAAGAATGAATGAACTTTTGACATCACAAAAGTTAAAGCCTTTTATGTCATGTTTTGATAAAAAGAAAGAATAAAACTTTTGTTTACGAGGATTATGTCTATTGTATGTCATTGTGCAAATAGTGATGGAAAATAGAATGAATCCTTGTTTATTCCACAGTATTGATCTTCCCTGATCCATATTTTATGTATATACTGTGAGGATCCGTAAGTTCTCTTATGTTGAGCATTTCCGATTAGATTAATCATGGGTTTTCTTGTGGTTAATTTAGTTGAGTAGTATTTGGATTCAAATTCATATTCGTATACGAATTGTTATTTCCAAAGAAATTATTCTTTTCTCGTGAAAGTAAGGTCGCTCTTGTTGTTCTTTCGGGAATGACATTTTATGGAGGAGAGTTCTTAATTGAACTTGTGCTTAATTGCCAAATCTTTGTGGGGAGTGCGGCTGTGGAATATTATAGGAGTTATCTTGTATCTTAATAAACTCCTTGATGAAAGCATTAGGCTTCGGCTATATGATTGCATCTAAAAAGTTGATATGTACTTGCTTTTGATCACGAAATGTCTCTATGGAAATTTCATTAGGATCCCGTTTCCGTACCTTTGGCAATTTTATTGACAAAAAGGGGGAGAATTAATGTGTAGTTCACACTATAAATACATATGGTTTTCGGATCATTATATAAGGGGGAGTGGTTTCCATGTGAGATGGATTATTGACTAAGGGGGAGTGATACATATCACCATAGTATTGTTGTCAAAGTTGTGATACAATTGGACTTTGATGTTGTATAATAATACTATGACACTGTATAACAATGATTGAGAATTCTTGTTTTCTCATTGTTATAGCTACGGATTTTCAACAACGATGATGCTAAACTTACAACCTTTGGGATAATTGGAGTACTTGGAAGTGACGAAGATTTCGAGTAATGTTGAAGATTAGGCATGTGGAAGAGCATCTACAAAAGTTTATTTATCTATCTTTGTATTCCATATGTATTGATAGTTTTATCACTAAAATTGATAAAGGGGGAGATTTTTTGAGCATTGCTCGGTCGAACTCGCATGCGTTGCTATCTCAAGCATGTTTTCCAATGTTAGTGATCAAAACTATAAGTCTTGATTTATAGTCTACTATTAGCTAAGTCTGGGACTAGGATAGAAAGTGTAGTTGACTCAAGACTCCATTGAAATAATCATACAAGACGAAGAACTACTCAAGGAACTGGTGGAACTTCATCGACTAAAAGGTATATGGAGACTTGAACTTATCTATCACTCAAAAGTCTATCTACTCTATCTCCTATATTGAGACAAATTCGGTTTGCTATATAGACTATGATTATACACATTTTTTATTTAAAGCCGAGTTTATCTCGCTTATGTATTTCTCGAAATATGTGTTGGTAAGCTTTCGCTTTAGCCAAGTTCATCTTTACCTAGTGACGAAAGTTATGTTATGTTTCAATCACTTGAAAATGGCTTTGACGAAAAATGGTTTGTGAATAACAACTATATAACGTCCTCTAAGAATATTTCAATGATTGAAATGAGATTTTAGATTATATAACCATGGAAGGATATAAACATTGTGTGGTAACAAGTACGCGTAACAATTCCGTGTACCAAGTCCGCGTATTCCTTGAACTAAAGTATGCGTACTTTGGTGCTCAGGAAAACCGGAACCAATTCCGCGTACCATGTCCGCGTACTGTCGGAAGTTCTCGACCCTTGAAAATATGCTGGAGTTTGTGAGTTGAAAACAAACTTATTCCGGGTACTTAAGTCCGCGTACTTAAGTTGGTTATTTTCTAAAAGCGATTATTCGTGAACTTAAACTTATATAAACTAAGGAATGCAAGTTTGCAAACCGTGGCTATAAAGTTCATGAATCGATTCGAGTAAATCAAATCGTTTTTGTTTCAATTGTGTCTATTATAAAGATCTAAGCAATTGAACAACTCTCCAACTAGTTCATTTGAGTCATTTGAACTAGTTATGGTAAAGAAAATATGGTTGATATGAAAGAGCTCATATGGATAACCATTTAGTTAACTACTATTGAACCAACTAAATGTACATGTTTGGGTACGGTTACACAAACCTAAAACTTGCATTTCATTTGTGTTTAACAAGCTAAGTTTTGATCTAACGGTTGAAAGATATTAGCTTGAATCTAATCAGGTTTTCATCTAACGGTGAATATTGGATGCTTTGTTACCAAGGTAACTTAGATTGCAAACCCTGATTTGAAAGACTATATAAGGGAGAACTCTAGCAACTGGGAAACCTAATCCCCACACCTCTTGTGTGATACTAGTTGTATAAGCTAGAATCGATTCTCCTTTAACATTAGGTTTCTATCGAGACCCTGTAGGTTAATGACTTGAAGACTTCATTGGGATTGTGAAGCCAGACCGATACTACTTTCTCGTAGTTGTGTGATTTGATCTTGATATTTCTATCGTACTAAGTACAATCGTAACGATTGGCTTGAGTTTGATTTCTCCGATAGGCTAGATATAAAAGTAATCACAAAAATCTTCGTCTCATCGTTTGTGATTCCACAATCTTCTTTCGCCGCGTCGATTAAGATTATTGTGACGTGATTGATAATACTAGGTTGTTCTTCGGGAATATAAGTCCGGGTTATCAATTGGTTCTTGTTCACCTTGATTTATCAAAAGACGGAACAAAACTCGTAGGTATTTCCGTGGGAGACAGATTTATCTATTACCGTAGACTTTTCTGTGTGATACAGATTTGTTTATTAAAGTCTTCGACTTTGGGTCGTAGCAACTCTTAGTTGTGGGTGAGATCAGCTAAGGGAATCAAGTGCGTAGTATCCTGCTGGGATCAGAGACATTAGGAGAGCAACTGTACCTTTGATCCGTGTGAGATTTATTGGGGTTGAACTACAGTCCAGACCGAAGTTAGTTTGTAGTAGGCTAGTGTCTGTAGCGTCTTAATACAATGTGTGTTCAATCTGGACTAGGTCTCGGGGTTTTCTGCATTTACGGTTTCCTCGTTAACAAATTATTGTGTATGTGTTATTTCTATTCTGCATTATATTTTGTTATATAATTGAAATATCACAGGTTGTGCGTTAGATCAATCAATTAGAATATCCAACCTTTGGTTGTTGATTTACATTGATTGACACTTGGATATTGGTCTTTGGTACCATCCAAGTTATCTCTCTTGTATTTAATTAGACTCGCATGTTTCTATTTGCTTGAGTAAGAATTAAATCGAGATATCGAGATATCATAACTCTTTGATATACTTTTAATAAAATTGAGTCTAGTTGATTCTCTTAAAAGTATATTGGAGTTAGTCCATACAGATTGCTAAGAGAAATATTGGGTGTGGTTGTTGTACCCCCGCTTTTTCAGTATCCCTGCGCTTCCGACATTCAATAAGTTTACGCACTGGAACAATTCCTTTGGATCGTATTGCAAATAGTAAAGGAACAACAAATCTGTTTGGTAACAACTCTCTTGATTCTTTCACATGAATATATCTTAAGTCATATGCAAAGGCTCTTCCGTTTAACCAATAAACTCCTTTGCCGAGTCAGATCAATCTATCCAACAACTACCGAAGTAGTAGAGTTTAGATTTGGAATCAATCAATATAGATTCAAACAAGAAACTATAAGGTCATGCCGATCTTACACAACTAACTAATCGAATAAATCCAATTCTAGTTGGATCCCATCCGATCAAGGTTTGTGCACACCTAAAGATATAAAAACTAAATTAGAAATCTTCTTTGTCTTCATAACTTCTTTAATCTTCAATAAACACCTGCACAACACCACTTGAATCTCTTGTGATCAATCAAGCACATAACAGAGTCTGTTAAGAATGGATTATCACAAAACGTGTTTAGATCTACAAACAGTTCTAAAGATCCCGTCGACACTTCGATCTAGTTTGAGTGAATCTTATATCAGAAGAGAATATTCTCAAGAATAAACAAACTAGGTGCAATCAAAGTTCAACAACCGTTAATCAATCAAATCAATCGAAAACTAAAATAAACTACAATTATCTAGTTTCCCACCAACGGTACTCGTAGATCGCTTCTTGATCCCACAGAAGTCTTTAAACGAGCGGTCGTAAGAGATTTCGCCTAATCAGGGTACTTTCCTCTCCGGATAGACGGCTCTACCAGAAACAACAAAAAGAAGAAGTTTGCTTGGCTCTTAGGATAGTTTGCCCAAATGCAAACTTGGGTATTTATAGACCAAGGATGTCCTGGACACCAAGGAATTTCCAAAACCGAATATTCTCAAGATATGCAATAAATGCCCAAATCGGTTTTAATAATTCCAGGAAATGATTTGTCCAATGTTGATACATGAAAAAGAATACCCCTTAACGGGTTTAGGATTCCCCCTAAGAGGGGAGGTAAGCCTAGTATGAGATGTGGGGATTTGGGGACTAGGCCCAAGTCCAATGAGAAAATACCCATGAGATAGGAGGGACAAAGGAGGAATTAAGGGATAAGAAAGGGATTATATTAAGGAATGGCATTAGAAGTAATTAAGGAGGTTTAGGACATGTGTTATGATGTCATAAAAGGAGGGACTTTTAGGAAAGTCTATATAAGGAAGGACAAGGTACAAAGGAAGGGAAACTCTCTCTCTTACCATTCCTAGTAACGTGAGGTCATTTGGTGGGACTAGGACGGGTAGAGCCAAAACTAAAACCACCCCTCAACATCCAATATTTCCGAAATCTCACTAGAAAATCTCCAATTAGTAAATGCACATTACCAATTTTGATTTTCCAGAGATATGCATTTAATTGCTGGTAATTAAAAGCATACAAAACTAACAACCTTAATTAAAAGATTCTTAATTTATTTCGATCTGAGATCTCCTTGAGTTATTAAGGAATATCTTTGAACAATAAAAGATAAGAGTTACTGAACATGTTCAAAGTATGTCGACATCTTTTCTTTGTAAATCCTCTTCATATTTACAATCTTGGAATCGATTATACCACACTTCCAAACAAGTTTAGAATTGGTTCATCTGTATTCCAAGACAACTATGTGATTGGATATATATCAATTCAATAATCATGGGTTTACGGTTCTACCAAACACAAGGATCGGTTTGATCGAATATTTAATAGTGGTAAGAAAGTTGTCGTTCACTCGGATTTGTAAAGGTTTTATTTAAGAAAACACTAAAACAAAGAAAATATATTTACAATGGTTGTCACCAGTGACGAGAGGTACTGAGACTCAGGATTCCACCAAACTCGTAACATAAGGTTCAACTATTAATTCTTTTAACAATTATAGATCAATAAATAGAGACATGGACTCTTATTTTTGCCAAGGAAGATTCTCAAAATATTAGTTGTAAATCCTGAGCATGGGACATCAATACATCTAAGCAAGCATGACCCATCAAACGAGATGACAACTAATTAATCAAAATCATAATTCAATTTTAATTAGTGCAAAAGTCATATAAGAATTAAATATAATTACCCACGTATGATGTTAGGCATCCTCCGTCGTCCCAGTGATGGGGTTTAGCTCCTCATGGTAAGAACACGCTCAAAATAATAACTCATGGTTGAATAGGTGTTTTATTGGAGAAAATAGTATTATATTTAATCTGAATGTATATAATTGTTACAGAATAGACTATTTCAGAAATTATTGCAAACTGAAGATAATAGTTACGAATGGGACTGTTACAAGATTCTGAGATTTAAGACCCTACAAACGACAGTCCTGTACAACCTTATGTTCTTCAGCTTCGTCTTCTTCCTGCTGCTGCTGCAACTTCTCTTGCAGCTTGATTCCTAGCTCTGCAGCGTACCCCTAACTCTCGACTCCCCTTGCTGGAACTCTTATGACTTGTATTTATACACAACGGTCCATATCACTCGATTAAAATCCCTAAAATCTTCTTTCTCTCTCGTGCAAGTTATGACCCTTTTTTTATTCTTCATGTTTCCTTCTTTACGCGTAGTATGAGCCGGAAACTCTTAAGGATAGCATCAAATCTTCATAAGATATTCTCCTCGCCTTTATTTGCACGTCACTTCCAAAAATATACCAAACACAATCCGATATTAACTTACTTCCCGTTTTGATGGAAGTCCGTGAACTTTTTTTTTATCGAATCCAACTTCGTTACCTTCCCGTATCACCGCAACAAATAATCCGAACCCAAATCCGAACCCAAATCCATGAAAACACCAATAGAATCTCACCCAAACTCCTGAAGCTTTCTCCTTCTCTATTTACGTGAGATAAATATGGAAACTTGATTTTCTTGGATTACAATCCACATACTAACCCTGTTTGGTCTCCACAACTTGATACCAGTCCATATCCATGTAAAAGTCCGACGAAATCTTCATCATTTTCTCGCCTGAAATTCTCGTGAATATCTATCTTCCCGTTTTGCTCCAACATGATTCTCGCAGCCCAACTCGATCGATCCAAAGACATATATCATCCATGTTATGCTCTAACAGCCTGGCCCCGACAAGATTCTCGCTATTTAATCTCTCCAAAACTCCCACAAAATTCAAACCCTAATCTGCCTCGCGTCTGCAACAGTTTCCCGCTAATTTTAAAATTTTGAATTTGTGAAGAAGGTGCCCCTTATCCTGAGCAGGTGTGCGAATAGTCATGGGGTGTAAATAGCAGTGAGGTTGCCCCTTAGTAATTGAAGTGCCCCTTATCCAAACTGAGAGTCTGAATAGTAATTTTCTCCCACGAGCGCAAATACCACTTTTCGAGCTAATTTTCCCGCGAAAACTTATTTCTCCAAAAACACCTAATAATCAAATAAGTATAAAATCGAGCACTAACAATACACATAATTGAGATTAAAATAGACACATAAATGCGTCTATCACGGTTCTACCTTAATATGGTTACTGGGACCGCTTACATCAGCTACTGCACCTATTACGCTAATTACTGTGACCGGTTACCATATTCTCATGGTATTACTTGTGATCGGTTACACAAGTCACTAGGATCGGTTACACCAATTACCAGGGTTACACCAATTACTAGGACCGGTTACGCCAATTACAAGGATCGATTACACAACTCTTTTATGATCGGTCACACCAATTACTAGGATCGGTCACACCGATTACAAATATCGATTATCCCATCTTAGGTGATTACTCATGATCGGTTACACTAATAAAAGTCATACCAAATCATAAGTCAGGCATTGTGACTAGTTTTACCAAGATACATAACAAGTTATGATCGGTTCTACTAACTCACACATATTGGTAATCCTAAGACATGCAATGAATAACAATACCAATAAGCCTAGCGATTTCCCTTCTGATTCATAAAACAAGTTCATGAATGTACCTCCTTTAAACAAATGTAAACATTGTTTCCTAGGACGAAATCTTCACCTTTACCCATACACATAATCACAATAGCATTCATACGATTATGTCGATATCTTATATACGAAGTTCAAAAGATAAGCGTTATACTTCGTATCCTAATTCCTTAACACTATGATCATGTGATCATGTCTCACTACTAGAGTATAATCATTCACAGCTTCGCAGTTATGTTTTCAACTCTTTTTTCTCTTTCTTCTCTCCTCTTTCTTTTTCTAGGCGATTTTTCCGTCGCCCCTAAAACCACCTCCATGTTACCAGTATCCACCGTATTCTAGCCAGTAACCACCATCTCCGACGGTGATGATCATCGAGAACCACCATTAATCAAAATAACCTTCAGATTTGTTACCTTTAGTTACTATTACATCAAGTTACTACTGATTTCCAAGTTACAAAGACCCCAAAACACCAAGACTCAAAGACACAAAGATACCTTGATACCAAAATCCGAAGCTACTAAGACACAGAGACACCGTGATACTCAAAGACACAGAGACACCTGTTTCTTTTGCTATCTGTTACAAGACTCCGTTACATTTGTTGGGTTAAAAAGCTTTGATTCCCTTCAGTCTCGAAGATTAAGAAGATTTCATCAACGGGTTTTCATACCTCTTTATTTATACTCTCAATTTTATATCCTAGTCTCAATTTAATTTAATAATTTATGATTTTTTAGAAGTTAATTGATATAGATGTTCCGATCTATAGGTTAAAAGTCTAAATTGTGCTTAATTTCCCCCTAATTAATTCTTTTATTTCCCCTAGAATATGATTAATTAGTGATCATTGGATTGTGGTCATCTGAAATTTATTTTCTTAATTTTGATTCTTATCTAGTTGTTTTGGTTCAATACATAATACCTTTGTTACTCATTTTCTGAGTCTTTCTTTCATGAAGCTACCTAATTTCTGCAAAGGACATTTTAAACCACTGGCAAGACTAATGCATTCTTGTATGATCCCAGGTACCTTTTGTTACAATCGGAAAAAAAAAGGAAACTGAGAAAATCCAGGGCTCAAGAAAATGCACAAACCATACTGCCAACCCAAACTAAGGATGAGGTGCTCTCTGTTATAACTGGAAAAAAAAAGAGGCTCTTGGGAAAACTAAAGTTCCAAGGAAATATACAAACAACACTTCTGACAAATCCTAAGGTAATTAATACAAATTTGGAGGAATTGGAACCAGATCCAGTCCGCAATATTTCAATAAATTTTGCTGGTGATTTCAACAATTCTATGAAAGGATTGTCAAACTAAAATGAGGTAACTCTAGTCCCCAATCTGTTGCCTAAATTTTCAAGAAATGTTAACAGTCAATCATGCAAGTTTTTTGTCTACCATTATATATGATTTGAATGTTCGTTTATAATCTTAAACAGAAATCGTATAAACATGATTAGGATGAAACACAGACAATTGCATGACTACATTATTCCTATAACCATTACTATGCTTGAGCCATATGATTTAACTGAATTTGAATATCCTGTGATTTTTTTTTTTGGCAGTTTGTTAATATCATAGCCTGGAATTGCCAGGGACTAGGAAATGTAGAAACTACTAATAGTCTAAAAGATCTGCTAGATAAAAACAACCCTGATATCCTATTTCTTTCTGAGACAAAACAACAAAATAAGGAGATGCATAATATAATGAGGAAAGTAAATATTTATAATTACTGGCTTGTTCCTCCTAGAGGTACAGTAGGTGGTCTGTGCCTTATATGGAAAAACAACATGAAAATAACAATCTTAGACTACAAGCATAATCATATAAATGTAAATGTTCAGATTAGTAATACCAATAATTCTTGGCTTCTTATTTGTTTCTACGGGAACTCAGTCCCAAACTTAAAACTTGCTTCGTGGGAAATTATTAGAGACGTGGCAAACTCCATAGACATCCCATGGATAGTTATAGGAGACTGTAACATTGTTCTTCATGAAGAAGAAAAAAAGAGTAGACATCCTTTTAATCGCAGTGAAGCAAATGTCTTTAAAAATCTTATTAATGAATGTGGTCTTATGGATTTAGGATTCATTGGATATACGTATACCTGGAACAATAGAAGATCAGGAATTGATTTCACTGAACAGAGACTTGACCGTCTTTAGTCAATGATAAATGGAATATAAAATTTCCAAATTCCAATATAAGACACTTAGGTCCTCTGTCTTCTGACCATATACCTATTAGTCTTAACACTCATAATACTTGGAATGATGGAGCTACTCCATTCAAATATTTTGGAGATTGGATGAAACATGAACTATGTGCTGGATTAATCTAGGAATGTTGGAGTAATCAAATTTGTGGCTCTCCAGCTTTTACTTTCACTAAAAAACTGACTAGTGTTAAGTACACTCTCAGACTTTGGAAAAAAAAATACTTTTGGCCATATTAGAACCAACATAGAAAATATTAAAAAGGATCTTGAACTAACCAATAGTAGGCATTATTACGTGAATAAATCTATTGATCTGACCTATTTAAAAACACACAACTAACTAAATGGTATGCGATTAAAGAGAAGTTTTGGAAGGATAAGAGTAGGGACCAAAATATTTTGTTAGGAGATAGGAACACCAAGTATTTCCATAGTAAATAAAAAAACGATGTAGACGAAACAGGATAGAAACCCTTATGGATAGTGAAGGCACATGGTTAAATAGTAGACATGAAATAGCTTCTTGTATAACTAAACACTTTAGTAACATTGCTTCTACTTTTTACCCAACTATTGATAGAAACATGATCGACCTTATACTTGAATGCATAAATGAAATTGATAATAATTTCCTTTGTTCTATACCAACTAATAATGAAATCAAAAAAGTTTTATTTTCAATGGAGCCTCATTAAATCCCAGGTCCAGATGGATTTCCGCCTATCTTCTTCCAATGTAACTGGGAGACCATTGAAAATGACCTTGTTAAGATGGGCAAAATTTTTTAGAATGTGTTATCTTTCTAATGAATTAAACACTTCCTTTATATCTCTTATACCTAAACTCTTAATCCAACTACTGCTGCGGAATTTCGCCCAATAGCTTTAAATAATACTACTTATAAAATCATCTCGAAATTGATGGCTAATAGGATGAAAGGAATGCTTGATAAAATCATAAGTCCGTATCAATCCCAAGATTTGTACCAGGGAGACAGATTTGCAAAACATAGTAATAGCACACGAAATAATACATAAAATGAGAAACATTAAAAGTAAAAAAGGGGTGATGGGATTAAAAATCGACATGTCAAAAGCCTTTGACAGAGTCGAGTGGATTTTTCTCATAGAAATTATGCGAAAAATAGGATTTTCTGAAAAGTGGTGTAGCCTAGTTTTTCAATGTATATCTACTACAACTTTATATGTTCTTTTGAATGGAGCCCCAACAGATTTTTTTAAGCCTACTAGAGGATTAAGAAAGGGAGATCCTCTATCTCCCTATCTTTTCCTATTTTGCATGGAATCGTTATCAAGAACTATTCTTAATGCCGAAAACAAGGGTTTGATCAAGGAATTAAAATATCCAAACTTGCACCATCTGTGAGTCATCTGTTGTTTGCAGATGACTGTCTTATATTTTGTAAAGCAAATGTCAGTGAATTTGACGAAATCTTGTGGAAATGTTTAAAGATTTTGGAATAGCTTCTGGACAACTAATAAATCTTAGCAAGTCGGGAGTCTTTTCAGCCCTAAAACCGATCCATCAATCATGAGTGAAGTAAAAAGATTCTAGGAGTAAACTCTATACCCCTAAATGATAGATACTTAGGATCGCCTTTATTTACTAACAAATCAAAATACAGAGTTTTGAACCCCTAGTACAAAAAATGAGTAGTAGATCGAAAAATTGGAAAGGAAACAATGTAAACAATGCAAGAATCAGTAATGATAAAAATGTGACCTCTTCTCTAGCAGCTTTATCAAATGAATTGCTTTAAAATCCCCAAAAAGTATGTAAAACCTTAACTAGTTTACAAAGAAACTATTGGTGGGGAAAAGACGAAAATGGAAAAAATGCAAAAGGAAAAAAGGTGTCTATTTAAAAGCTTGGGACTCTATGTGTAAATCTCTAGAACAGGGTGGTATAGGTACACAAAATATTGAAAACTTTAACTTAGCAATGATATCTAAGATGGGATGGAGGCTGAAAGAAAATCCAAACTCTTTAAGTGCTCGTATCCTTAAACCTAAATACTTCCCAAACAATGATATATTACATATGAAAACAAAACCAAGTACAAGAGATAGCTGGTCTGGAAGGGAATACATAATGGTATACAAATGTATAAAAATAACCGCAATTGGACAATTGGAAATGGTAATCTTGTAAATATCTGGGGAGGATCAATGGATCCTGACACCGTAGCTCCTATCACCAAACCTAAATGTGCACCGGAAACTTAAGTAAGGTAAGACACTTATTCACCGAAAACAAAAAATGGGATATATGTAAACCGCATGCCCGTTTGATCAACCGACCGTAGAAAAGATACTCGGCAAATAAATATTCCTATACATGACTAAGAAGATAGTGCAAACGGAACTTAATCACAAAAAGGTAAATTCACCGCGGCGCTCCCTTTATAATTCAATAATTCAAATGACACTACAATTGAATGGGGAAAGATATGGAGTCTCAACACAACACCATCTGTTAATCTCTTTTTATGGAAAGCGGCACATTCTATCCTTCCAATGGTTGAGGATGGCCGTAATTCTCCCGAAATTGACACAAAATGTTGCTTATGCAACATGGTGTGAAGAATCTTTAACCCATATTTTTCTTGAATGTTACTTTACAACCTGTATGGATGCATCCAATTATGATATAAATCATGTTAGTGAAAACTGCCATACTTTCCATGAATGGTTAAATTCTTGGTTCAAAGATGAAAACCTGTGGAAATGTATCCTAGGTTGGCCTAAATTCTGTGGTCTTATTAGTTGGCATATTTGGAAAGCAAGGTGTGAGTCTAGTTTCCAAAAATAATTCAAAACAAATAATAACACAATAAACAAATAGTAAGGTTCATTGATAGCTTGATGCATGTAAATAGCTCAACATATAACATTATGCAGACCCTCTATTACAATCCTATGCAAGATGAGACCTTACAAATATTGGATAGAGAACCAACAAAAGAAATGACTTACATGAGCTTGAAAATAAATATAGCATTGTCAATGCATAACCCTATCACTACTTCGTATTGGTCCCACTCTTGTTGACTACATGTACCACAATTGAAGCTGGGGATCCCATGCAGATTGCAATACAAGAGAACAATTAGAAGAAAAGGGAGCGGAAGCCGCCTTTCGATGGGCAAGCTTCAATGGAGTGGTTATCAAGTCATTTTCCAAAGTGAACATATGCCCAAGCAAGAGAACATAGATATAATATTAGCAATGATTTTGGAAATCAAATTAGTCACGCTATTAACTTCAAAGTAAATGCCTTTGTTTTAACTTCTAGATACAAAATTAAGAAAGCAAACCGATATCTCTTTTTTCCGTAATAGAAATGCCGTAGTAGAAAACATTTGGAAAGGGAATGCGCTAAATGCCATTCTACACCATCTCTATATTTATAATTGTATCGACCTTGTAATGGCAAATGGAACTCAAATT
>JAJJWW010013265.1:0-48280 GCA_023531295.1 Papaver armeniacum
ATGGTAGCAAATTTTGTATACGGCCAAATTGAAAATCTTATGTAATGTTGAGCGAGTTTCCAAATTAATTGCTGAAGATGCTTACTTTTAACAAAATTTAAAATAAACATAGTACAATTTATGGCTCAGAGACGGGCCCTTACATCTACAACATAATTACAACTGGCTAAATGCTAGAAATCCAAAATAACATCGGTTTCCAGCAGATTTTGGTTTGAGATGAAGCTGTTGGAATGCAACATAATTTGGAATCCACATGGAAGTATCCATGTGGCATATGAACATTGCCAAGATCAAATTTGTTCCTCTCGATAGACATTTGGGAGAAGTGTTAGGAAGAACAGAAACACGATTTCTGGTAAACAAGTTTCTGTTGGAATATTTTCAACTGTGCTATTCAAGGGGGGTTTGGTTCAGGGTAACTATTTCGACCGTTACAAACTATCCAGAATATTCAAATCCAACAGACGCCATTGATGTCTGATGATGAAGAGACTCGAGTGAAAAGATGTCTATTCCCAACGGATACGAAAATCCCTATAAATGGCATCTCCCATAACTCGTTGAAAACAACATCGAAAAACCTTTTCTTTTTCTCTCTTTTCTAAAGCATCATCAAAAGTTTTTGTTCACATGTGTTCTTGATTGAATCAAGGGGTACAAACCTTGAATTCAATTTCATTTGTAGGGCTTTCATTGTATCCTGAAGGCATTATTTCACATACCGTTGTATGTCGCCAATTTATTGGGAGGGTAGAAATAATTGTCTAAAAGAAATCGTATGAGACTTGAAAGTTTGGAGTACAACAATCTCTTCCCCTGTGTTCTTTCATCTTCTATTGCAACCCGAGTTTTCCAACAGTTTTAGACAATTAGTTTACGGCAATGGAGGGTGAATCTTCAACTTCGGGAATGCTACCGCACAATCCCCGTAAGTGATGAACCAAACCCTTACTCGATCGGAACTTTTTGATGGTGAAACTTTACTCGTTGGCAAGAGAGGCGTGAAGTTTTTCCGATCACCATCAAGTTATGGTACATACTTGAAGATGGATTGGAGGAGATTCTGCAAAGTCAGACAAAGATACTCCTGATTTGATTACCAAACGAAAGAAGCGTCAGGAAGATGATTTCATGTGCCGTGGTCATATTTTGAATGCCCTGGAAACTCCTGTTTACAATGCACATAGGATTATTATTTGCAAAGGAATTATGGACTGCGCTTGACAACAAATACAAGATTTGAAGCAAGCAACAAGAAATTTACGACTTGCAACTTCATGGATTTTAAGATGGTTGACGATAAAGTCAATCATTGCCTGTGTCGATGAACTTTTACTCATTGTTAATCATCTTAAGGATCTTTGGAATTGAACTTCCTTCTGCGTTTGTTGTGGGGTTATTATTTCTCGTCTTCCCCTTCTTGGAATGGTTATAAGAAGAAACTCAAGCATCCGAGACTGACTATGATTTAGAGGCATTCTGACATCATCTTCGAATAGAAGAGGACTCGCAAACGAGAACTTAAGGATAGTCCATGGTCTGAAAACCATTCTAAGGTGAATAGCGTAGAGACACCGAATTCTTGAAACCTAAGAATGATACTCGAGTTTAAGAAGCATCATCCCAACAAGAAGAGTAAGAAGAAGGGCAATTGCTACTTCAATGACAAACCCTAGCCATTTTTTCTCGTGGATTTGTCGTCTCAAAAAGAAACAGCGAGAACCGAGAAAAATGAAGCAAATATGGTTGATGACAAACTTGTGATCGTGGTGCAAGCCGCCAATCTTTATGGCAAATCAGGGGTGGATGGTGGTACGACAATGGTGCAACTGTCTATATCCGTAAGGATAGAAATCTTTACAAGACATACGAACCGGTTAGTGGAGAAGGGAATGGAGTTGTCTCATAAACGGCCAACACAAAGAAAGTCATTGGGAAAGGCCTTTGTTGAACTCGTTTACTTCGGGAAAGATTACTCTTACTAATGTGTTACATGTCCACGACATTGTAAAGAACCTTGTTTAGGCGACCTTGTTATGAAGGTCGGATTCAAGATGACCTATGAGTCTAATAAGTTTGTATTGTCCAAAAATGGTGTGTTTATTGGACAAGGATATGCTTGTAATGGGATGATTAAGCTTAATTTAATAAATAATGGTTCTCGCTTTATATTGTTGACTGTTAATTTATGGCATGCTAGGTTTGGTCATGTGAATTATGGTTCTCTTAGAAACATGAAACGATTAGGTTTGATTTTCGATTGCAATTTTGATCATGCTTCTAAATGTGAAATATGTGTGCATGCAAAGATAACTAGAATTTCCCATAAGTCTGTAGTACGAAATTCTTCATTACTTGAATTAGTACACGTGTGATGTGGGTGATTTGCATGGTTCTCGCCACTCATGGTGGAAATAAGTATTATGTCACTTTTATAGAGGATAGTACTAGATATGCTTATACATATTTGATGAAATCTAAGGATGATGTTTTTGACATATTCAAAATATACAAAGTGTAGTAGAGACACAATTAGGTGAAAATTAAGATTTTACGTTCGATCGTGGTGGTGAATATTTTCTAATGAATTTAAATTCTTTTATCAAGAGCATGGTTTAATTCATCAATTTACCGCACCTTATACACCTCAACAAAATGGTATGGTAGAAAGGAAAAATAGAACTTTGATTGATATGGTTAATTGCATGCTTATAAGTTCTAGTTTGCCTAATTCTTTGTGGGGTGAAGCTATGTTGTCTCGCATGTTATATTTTGAATAGAGTTCCTTTGAAAAGAAGAATGTTTCTCCTTATGAATTTTGGTTTAAGAGGAAACCAAACTTGAAGAGACTTAAAGTCGGGGTTACTTAGCATATGTTCGAAAGCTTTGATCCTAAAAGACCAAAGGCGGGAAACAGGGCTTATAAATGTGCTTTGTGGGATACTCTCTTAATAGTATCACCTATAGATTTTTAATCCTTGGCACTTTTGAGATTATAGAATCTGTAGATGTGGAATTCTTTGAGAACTTAAATAGGAACAGTTCTCAAATGCAACCCATGGAGAACTCATTGTTACCTAGTCTACAATCTGAAGAGACTAATGAGAATAATGATCATTCTGTTCCTACTCGAGACATGGAGGATACTTCTGAACCTATAGAAGATATCGAACCTAGAAGGAGTAAGAGAGCAAGAATAGAGAAAAATTTTGGTCCAAACTTTATAACATATCTTGTAGAAGGTAATAAGAGTAGAATTCTTAGTGTTACCAAATATGTTATGCATGTTGATGATGACCCTAAAACTTATGCTGAGGCTATGAGTTCCAAATATGCTAGTTTTTGGAAAGAGGCTTTCAATGATGAAAAGAACTCTCTTTTGACCAACGGTACTTGGATACATTGTGATTTACCTACGGGCGTAAAACCTATTGGATGTAAATGGATTTTCAAGAGAAAGATGAATGCCGATGGTTCCATTGATAAGTTTCAAAGCCAGATTAGTTGCTAAGGGTTATAAGCAAATACATGGAATTGATTACTTTGATACATATGCTCCTGTTGCTCGCATCTCATCTATTCGTTGTTTAATAGCACTTGCTTCTATTCACAAGTTAATTATTCATCAAATGGATGTCAAAACCGCCTTCCTAAATGGAGATTTGGAAGAAGAAATATATATGGAACAACTCGAAGGTTTCATATTGCCAGGCCAAGAAAAGAAGGTTTGCAAGTTAGTAAAATCTCTTTATGGCTTGAAGCAAGCTCCCATGCAATGGCATGAGAAGTTTGACAAAGTGGTTTTGTCATATGGTTTTGTGGTGAATGATGCGGATAAATGTATCTATGGTAAGCATGATAGTTCTGGATGTGTAATTCTCTATTTGTATGTTGATATGCTTATTTTTGGATCGACATATCTGTTGTGGAAGAAACAAAGAAGTTTCTTAGCTCTAACTTTGATATGAAGGATTTAGGAGAGGCTGATGTAATCTTGGGAATTAAGATCCTAAGAAAGGGAAATGAGTTGGCTTTAACCCAATCTCATTATATTGAGAAATTTCTCAAGAAATATGGTCACTTTGATGACGATCCAGTACCTACTCCTTTAGACCATACTATCAGGTTAAAGAAGAACACCGTACGTACTCATGCACAACTTGAGTATTCCAGTGTCATTGAAAGTCTTATGTATGCTATGCATTGCACAAGACCGGACATAGCCCAAGCCATGGGAGTATTATGTCGTTTCTCAAGTAATCCAGGATATGAACACCGGAAAGCAGTTTCTAGAGTTATGGCTTACTTGAAAGGTACAATGAATTTTGGCTTGCATTACCAAGGCTATCCTTGCCGCCTTTGGAAGGGTACAGCGATGCTAAACTGGAACGATGTAGAGGCCAAGTCCAAATCAACGTCTAGATGGATCTTTACATTAGGGGGTGCTGATGTGTCTTGGAGTTCCAAGAAGCAAACTTGTATTTCTGATTCAACAATGTTGTCAGAATTAATAGCCTTAACGGATGCATGTAAGGAGGCAGAATGGCTTAGGAACCTACTTATGGAAATTCCATTTTGGAAGAAGCCAACTCCGGCGGTCTTGATTAATTGTGATAATCAAGCTACTATCTATAATGTCTCAAATAAGACTTATAATGGAAAGTCAAGACATGCAAGTCTTAGACATCAAATGGTTAGGCAACTACTCAAGAGGGGAGTGGTTACGGTTAACTTTATTGAATCAAAGAGGAATTTGGCAGACCCATTTACGAAGAGTCTACCAAGTTCGGTGGTTTCAATAAAAAGTAAAGAAATGGGACTAAGGTCTGTGAAAGAAGTTTGATCTCCCATAGCAGAAACCCAACCTATGTTTTGAAAAAGATAAACAAGGTTCAATGTGGTACCAACAAGTTATGGATGTAGATTATGGAGCACTAATATAAAACTTCCCATTTCTTATTAGTCTTTGGGTTCTCGCAAGAAAATAGGATGGATGTAAATCCTTAATGAGTCTGTGATTAGTAAAAGGTGTATCGCAGAAACACCTTGAGACTTACCTATATGAGTATGGAAATCAGGCCGTTTCCTAAGAGAAGAAGACTAGTTCTCTAAAGAAGACTCATGAATCAAGGATATAAGCACATGGCCATTAACGTGCTTGGCTGCAGAACACATGATTTATGAAATCAATATGTGTGGAGACTCGGTTTTATCATAAGGGATACTTGGTTCAAGACTCGATTTCACCATAGAATCTCGATAAGGCTTTGAGTTTCTTACACTAAGTGAAGGTTCAAATCCAAAGATACCTATCATTTATGTGTTGATTTCAACGATGATGCTTAGTCTCAATTGTGCTTGAACTACGATGGCTTGATCCCACTGGTACGTAGGCGATCACTTCGGTGATGCGATCACTCCGATTTAAAAGTTTTTTAACTTTGTTTTATGGTTTTTGAAAATAAGGGGAGAATGTTGGAATATTTTCAATGTGCTATCCAAGGGGGGTTTGGTTCGGGGTAAGCTGTTTCGGACCGTTACAAACTATCCGAATATTCAAATCCAATAGACGCCATTGATGTCGATGATGAAGAGACTCGAGTGAAAAGATGTCTATTCCCAACGGATCACGAAAATCCCTATAAATGGCATCTCCCATAACTCGTTGAAAACAACATCGAAAAACCTTTTGTTTTTCTCTCTTTTCTAAAGCATCATCGAAGTTTTTGTTCACATGTGTTCTTGATTGAATCAAGGGTACAAACCTTGAATTCAATTTCGTTGTAGGGCTTTCATTGTATCCTGAAGGCATTATTTCACATATTTTTGTTGTAATCGCCAATTTATTGGGAGGGTAGAAATAATTGTCTAAAAGAAATCGTATGAGCCTTGAAAGTTTGGAGTACAACAATCTCTTCATGTGTTCTTTCATCTTCTATTGCAACCCAGTTTTTCCAACAGTTTCGACATACTGACTCACCATTTTTTAAGGAAGAGATTAGAGGAGAAGAGAGATTGATGTTTAGACTTTTTTTCTTGGCTTTTATAAGAAATGTGTACATATACATGGTAGATATGTGATTCATCTACTTTAGAAATAATAGAGAGGTTAATTTGTGGTTAGATCACACACCTGATGATAGGATGGGGAAAATTGTTATTTGTATGTTTTACCTACTACATCTTGATTTATTGAACTAATGTTGGCGTAATGTTACCAGCTTATGTGCATATCAAGTTCATATTCAACATTTGATCCATCATCCATCACTTAAAAGTTAAAACCTACTGTAATGCAGTGAGTTGAGTCTTGAAAGAAAAATTGAATTTCCAACACAAAAGCTAGCCATTTTGTAAGTAATTGCTAGTTTAATTATTTCGAGATTGCAGAAGTTCCTAATGCAAGATTTTGGCAATACTTGCTTGAGTAAATAAAAATCAAGGAACCTTAATCTTCCATTTTCCCATTTCACTAGTATTCAGCAGATTTGTGATATTTTATCAAAAAAATCTATAACTATCATAAAGAGAACTATACTTAGGTACTGTAGATGAACAGTACAATGAAGCTGCAAATTTTGAATTTCCGAAATTGCCCTTAATTTTAACCTATGCCAATAATATCTACTAAATTAAATGAGGGTGAATCAATAAACTAATAAATAAATCCCACTTATAAATTTAGTGAAAAATACTAGAACCCCCTACTACATGGGTTCAATATATAGAAGCCCCACAAAATGGATCCTTCATTGTCAACTCCATACTTTAGGAAAATGCTATTACTAGGCCCAAAATATCAAATTTTCTTCGGATCTGGCCCATAATTAATTATTACAATTTTAATAATGACAACACTACCCTTTTGAATATATACAAGAGGAAAATCATGAGAGCTTTTTCATTTTTAGATTTTCTTTCTCTCTCCACCCTTCTTGACTACTTTGAGAGATCTCAAAACTTAAATTACCTACAATCGATTCAACAACACAAACCTAAATCGAGATCGACACATAGCTAATCAATCGTTCAAACAACAAATCCGGTGAAAAACACATCAAATTCTCACTAGATCTTGAATTTTAATGGAGTTTTTGTGCCTGTAATGGAGAATAATTGAGTAAATTCGTCATCAACGAAGAACACTGAAGATTTAATCAACAAAGACTAAATAAAAGATAAGTTTATTTTGTTGTATCCTTTTCATTTTTTTTCACGTTTTAGTTTTGAATTTTTTTATTAAGATTTCGAAACCTAAACTTCGATTTTAGTTCAGTTTTATTATCTGATTTATGATTAGCATTTAGATCTACTTTCGCCTTCCAGTTCTCTTCATTTTGAGTTAGAAATTTCGAAAAAAAATTGAAAAAGAGTTTCCAAAACTTTTAGGGTTCTTCGTCGAGAATCCGTCGATCTATTCTATCATTTACCTGATTGAAAATCAGACTCCAGATTTGTAATCCTCATGTGTGAATTTGTGTTACCCATTTAATATTTTTGTAAACGGTGTAGTTTAATTTTTTTCTACTTGATCGATTTGTTGATTTTGTAGATTTCTTTGTCTTTGGATTTGAAAATAGGAGTCAATTGATGAAGATGTTGCTTACATTCGGATGCAAGTTGTAAGAAAGAAGGTGAATTCATTTCTTTGTTGTGAGAATACGCATATACTTATGTTGGATGAGTAGATATGAAAAGTTTTTGATCATTAATTGTTGTTGTTCAATTTGTTTGAGCATATCCGAAAGTCAGTAACAATTTCAAAACAAGATGAAATTGTGCATAAGAATCACAAATCAAAGAATTTTGTTATGTGATTATTATGCACAACATGTGTAACTTTCTTCTACACATCCAATTTGCATGTGTAACTTGCGTCTACACATCCAATTTGCATGTGTAACTTGCGTCTACACATCCGAGATAGCTTGTATAACCTTCCTATACGGATCAAATTAGTATGATAAAGCAATATCCTCATAATAATTATTGAAAACCACATTCTAGATCTCAATTACATGCCTCAGATAAGGTGATTATGCATCCATTTTATGTTAATTGTTGGCTTACACTACTGTTTTTGTGTAGGGAAAAGGAATTCACAGAGGTTTATGTTGTTTTGTGCAGAACGGAGGAATGAAAAGATGTATGTCTTGAAGTTCGTCCTTCAACAAGGGTAATTTGAAACTTAGAAATTACTCTAAAAGGGTATGGATCTTGGAATTTTGATGTTGTGTTGGTATAATTATTAATGGTGGTATTGTAGTTGGAGGTAGTGTGAGTGGTGGAGGATCATAGAGGAGTCAGATTAGGAGGTAGTGGTGGAATTGCCGAGTATTATATCTACTTTGTTGAGTCTGAAACTTTGTATAACATTTAGTAACAAATCTGGAAGTGTAGGCGAGGATATTGGTCAAATTAAGCATCTGTAACTTTCAGTTACACTAGGAAAATGCATGTGTAACTACCAATTACACTAGGAAGGTGCTGGTGATTTTGCTAGATTCAGTGTGAAATCTAATGAGACTGTGGTAAAAAAGGAAGAAGAAGTAGAATTAGAACCATAACTATGAGTAGTGGTTGTTTTTGGTCTTTGAATTGCTTCCATCTCCCATCTTCTTTCATTTCTTTTAGATTCGGATATTGATTTTGGTTTTCACTTTGAAAATTTTAGGGATCTTGTATTGTCTAGTACCGACTCTTTGTGTTACAATTTTCAACGTGATGCATTGTTTCATAAGAAGCATGGGATTCATATTTCGGGAATAGTGTGTGTTGCCACCTCAGAGTAAAAGATCAACCCTGTTGACTTAATCATTTGTCCTTGATATGAGATAATAATTCTTGAAAACCACATTTAAATCTCAATTACTTGCCTCAAACAAGGTATAATAATGATGCATTGTCTCCAAATTACAGAATGGTTGGACAGGTAGTAGCTTTTGCTATGTCACCTTCATGTGAGACTATTTGCTATTTTAATAGCAAACCACCATTATGTAGAAAGAATTTCTATCTAAGTTGCTTTTCTGCTTGTGTTAATCCCCTCCCATGTATATCTTTGTAGTTCATCGCATGTATATTTGCTTGTAAAAAGGTAGGATAATACTGATTATTAGACTGATTAGATACATGTGTAACTCTTAATTACACAAGTGAGATGCATGTGTAACTATTAGTTACACATGCTAATTAGATGTGTAGATACCAGTTACACATGCCAATTAAATGAGTAGTTTCTAGTTACACTTGCTAATAGATGGGATATAAAGGTTATGAATGTGTAACTCTCATTGTACCAGTCAGACGCATGTGTAACTCCTAATTACACTAATGAGACACATGTGTAACTCCTAGTCATATGCATGTGTAACTCCTAATTACTCTTGTAGTTGTTCTATAATATCATTTCATTCTTTTTGTTCATCCAATCTAATTTCATGGATGTTTATTTTGTTACAGATATGGAAGCATTTTGTAATGAGAAGGACAAGAAGGGAAGGAACAATCTCAATTAGAGGATTTCGTGGCTCATTTCTAAGATTTCGTTTTACATATTTAGTGTTCTAAATCGTTTATTGTATTCAATAACAGCCAATTAATAGATAAACAGAAAAATTATTGTAAATGAATATTAAAGCAATACATATCTTTACATGTCATATGCATGTGTAACTTGTGGATACACATGTCATATGCATGTGTAACTTCTTATTACACATGCCATGTGTAACTTTGGGATACACATGCCATCTGCATGTGTAACTTCTCGTTACACACTTTTGAATACATAACATGAATGTGTAATTTTTATGCATGTGTAACTTCCGTATACACTTGCAATATGCATGTGGTCGGAGGTGGTGGTGGTGGGCGGCGGTGATGCGTGTCGTAGGTGCAATCAAATTAATCAATATTTCCACTCAATTAAAAATAATATAATTGAAGTCAAGTTCGTTCCCACGAGGATCAAGAGATTCTAGTTGTAAAAATTGTCACAAAAAGGGGGGTGTAAAAAGCAAAAGAAAATAAACAAAGCAATTAAAAGATAAAGTTGAAAGCAATAAGAGAGACAAGACCAAGGAATCCTTCTTCGTTGCAAAACAATGATTAAAGTTATATTCTTTTCTACTTGTTATTAGTCACAGAGATTATCACCAACCGTAGGATAGCGAGTCCGCTTAGCTAGCCCCAAAATCCCTTATTTCACCGAGTAACGATGGTCCGCTTAGTTATCGATTCTATTCAAAAGAACCACCTTGAGGTTAAACACAAGATGTAATTCCCTGAATGCATTAAGATTTATGAATTTAGGTTTAGTACTAGTAGTTAAACTCGGTTCGCTTGGTTCACTTTCTAGCGTTGTTTCTACACACAATTGCTCCACGGAATCCTCTCAAGGTCTCGTGTTTGCTACTTATGTAAAGAGTCAAGAAACGATTACTTATCCCCCTAACTTTCACTAGCTTTAGATCAAATTAACAAATCAATTTAGTTGGCCACCCAAACAATCTATCAATCAATCATGAATGTCTTTAAGATCATTCCTATTAGTAAAAACAAACGATAATCATGTGAAAAACTTCAAAGTAGATTTAAAACAAAACTCAAAACATGTTAAGAACTAGGAATTCATCCTCAATCAATAATAAAATTAGCTACTCATGTTAAAGAGTTCACACAAAGAATAAGAAAAGAAAAGTGTTGTGTGTGTAGATGTAGAAAACTTCTCTATTTATAGGCTTCAATATTCTCCAACTCTTCCAAGGATTAGAATCCTTTTCCTTTAGCAATTCAACTTCCAAATTCAAGTCTTTCTCAACTCTTCATCTTCTCTTTCCAAATTTGAGTCCAATTATCCATCCAATTCCTAGTCCAAGTCTTCACACCCATGAGAGAAGTCCATAGAAAATTTCGGAATTTTTGCTCACCGGAAAAACGGGATTGTGGCCGGAATCCGGCCGGAATAGTCGCCGGAAAAATACCTCAGGTGACCGGCAAAGTCCGCCCGGTCACCGGTCAACCGGGTCAAATCAGTCAGGGTCGGACCGAGTCAAATCGGGTTAACTCGGTCAAAATCCAGTCGGCCGAGTCAATTCACTGAGTCAGGGAGAGTCGGGTCAGGCCAAAGCCATCTTGCCAGGCTAACCACTGTTGCACAGGCCCAAGCTCTCTTGCAGCACAATCATTGTGCTGTAACATTACTTCCCAGCCAAGATGGCCCTTTACTCTTAAACACCTGCTTCAAAACCACAGTTCAGCTCAATTGCTGGAACTCATTCAGCCCTTAGTTCCAATCTCCGCACCATCATCAGAGGCTGCAATTAATTCACACACATACCACTTTCCTCGGCTCGTCCGCACTAGCACCCAGCTATCCCGCAGCTTCAAACCACTTTGTAATGCATTCTATCCTTCAATCACACCTCCAGGTCATGGCAGTACTACTTCCAATTCAGTTCCAATTACACCAATATCAAATCCATCTCAGTCTGAGTCATACCACCAATTTCAGTTCATGCCCTGTCATGCCGACTCGATTGCAACAAAGACTTCACTTAAATCACTCATACTTTCACGACCTTCAATCCCGCACTTCACACAACCAGCTTTCATCATTAGTTGCACATTCCACACTCATTCCCCCGCAATGTCTCCATTCACTCAATCAACACCGTGCAACCATTGCCACCACTACAACTACGCCCAATAGCCGCAAATTCATCCTTGCGCCTTCATAATTCTCAACCACAAGTCAACACCACCATTGTCGATGTCACAACCTAACTCCATATCCTGGCTCCTACAAGAGTCTTCATCATCACAGTAAACACTTTTCCTATCTCTTAATTCTCGATCTCACAGCAGCCTCAATTTCAGTTCTCAATCTCCTCTATCTCGAATTTACTCATTTTCTGTAACTAATCCCCACCGGGTTGAGACAAACGAACCCTAACTTCCTCTCTATCGATTTCAGCATCAAGGTTTGCCAATCATCATTGCTATGTCTCGATCTGGTGGTCACGGTAGAGACCCATCTTCTTTCCTGGAATCATCGATTTTCAGTTCAATTTCCACCACCAACACATACCCATTATTGATCTTACCTGCGATTTCATTCAAAACTCAAACCCATTGTTCTTCTCTGTGTTGAACAATGACTCAAGAACGAGCTCGATTCCCTCTTTGCATCTCCCTGAGCTTCATCTCCTACCAGCTGCAGAATTGACTTCTCTGGCGAACTTAGATTAACCATCACCATTACCAATCGAAACCCATTCTACCTGAACCAATTGCAGCATTGATTCTGTCCCGAACCCTAGATTGAACCACCACAATCGAACCCATCTTGTTCTCCATCTCTTCCCATCATCTCTGTAGTCTCTCGATTCTCAATTCATCTTCTACAGTTTATCACAAAATAACTCTCGATCTCTCGCCAATGGTAACAGTAGTGACCATGACTTGCTCTTTAGCTTCGAGGTGGAAGGGAAGAGAGTGAAGAAGAAGAAGAATGAGAGAAAATCTCTAGGTTGTAATGATTTGGGCGTATTTGCACCCAAAGTGTAGCCACCCATTGATAATTACTGACCTCTTCTAAATGATAAGGGGTACTCCAAATGATAACCCCTTAACCATAGCTGGTTTGCGTTTAGTATACCTCCAAATTGGGTTGCCCCTTAACCTCGACTGTGCTCCATATATCAATCGCCTGTAAAATGACCATCTTGCCCTTTTTCGCTCAATAGAGTAATTCCTTCTTCTTTTCCTCCGTGCGACTCCAAAGTAGCTACAAATCTCAAAACAAGCGTAAAATACATAATTTACAAGAAAAATAACAAAGAAAGCATAAACAATAGATAATAAATAGGATGTATTCTACACCCTATCAGGCGGCGGCGGGGGTGGTTGTCGGCGGTGGTCGGAGGCGGTAGGTGGTGGTCGGAGGCGGTGGTGGTCGGTGGTGGTCGTGGAATGGTTGGTGGTGGTCGGAGTCAGTGGTGGTCGGAGGTGGTTGGTGGTGGTGGTTGTCGGAGGTGGTTGGCGGTGGCTGCGGTGGTCGGAGGTGGTGAGAATATCATCACATTATATTTTAATAATTTTGGGCCTAAATTTAAATTTTATTTAATTATGGGCTTGACAATATGCATAAGGGTATCAATGTCTTTTAATAACTCGGGACCTAGATTTAAACTTCTTTTAACTAGGGACCTCATATTATGGATTATCCATGGGTTGGGCCTTAGCCTAATTTTCCCTTTAGGTAATTTAGTAGATAAAAGCAAGTTTATCCGTCTCTAATTTTACTCGATGAAGGATTTCGGCACGCGCGTCGCGTGTGCCAAACAATCTTGTAAATAAAAATACAAAGACTCATTTACAGAAAGCAGTTTATGCTCATAATATGTTATATTTATTTATTTTTTTCTTTGAAGCATAAATCGATTTGCGCTATTGGTTTTGATGGAACTCAAAGATATTAACCAAAAATGTTTTGGAAATTGCTCATTTACTTAAACACTGGACACGTTAGTAAACTTGAAAATACGACAACCCGCAAATTGCAATATGAGAGATTTACATGAAATGCGCCCAAAATACACAGAAAGTGAAATGATTATTTTTGTTTCTCTTATACACTATCTAATACTCTGGAAGTTGATAATTGCGCCAAAACACCGATTAAAAACAAAAAACAATTTGGGGCTCTACCCACCCACGGCCTAGACTGCTTTGTCCATAGGTCGACCTTGTTCTTCTACTTTAGAAAAAGAGAAAGTTTTGTGCTTGATCTTGATCACACACCAATAAGAACATGGAGAAGGTGTGGGTGCACAAATTTAAATTTGTGGTAAAAGAGTTTGAGATTTAACGGATACTACTCTCATGGGCCTTCAAATGTGGAAACCTGAAAGTTGTGGGAGTAGCCCATTTTAGTTTGATAACTTTTTTTTTTTTATGACTGAGCAAAGAGCAAAATTTGCCAAACGTATGTCGCTAAAAGTTTTTTTTTTGTTTGTTTGTTTTTATTTGTTTGTTTGTTTTTGTTCTTCATAGGGGAGTACTGTCCCTCCACGGCTTGATCAACATAACCCCAAATACAATAGGGACATACGTTTACAAGGTCAACAGACCATCAAATTAAAGAAGAGAAATATTGTAACTATGAGTTCAATATATCCTCCCACTGAGTTATAATCTGATTCGCAGAATAATTTTTAAACGTATCTGTCGCAGAACTCCGTAGGTAAATCTATTGTTTAACAGCAATCTCCAATTCATACAGTGACTTAGCTCTTCCTCTATGAACCATCCTATTACGCTCATTCCACACCTACCAGCAAATAGCGATTGGAAGTAAGTGCCTCACCATCTTGACTTTAGCTGAACTTCTTTCTAATCTCCAACTAAGCATGAATGTCTTAAATCGCCAAAGCATCACCAGTTTATACCCAAAACGCTATAAAATACCTTGAGCTGCGATATCACACTGCGAGTGTATAAATAAATGTTCCAACGTTTCTACAGATGCATTGCAAAGAGACACATATTGAATTGTACGTATCACAACACCCCTATTATGTAGCATTTGTCTAGTTGGGACTGATCCACGAAGAGAAGCCCAGAATAAGAATAGTACTTTAGGAGGTACATGTTTGCTTGACTAAACTCTTTGGCCGTCCCAATCTGGTTCCGTCTCCGTTAGCTTCATATAAATCGATTTTGTCAAAACATCACCTTCCAAACAATCTTGTTCTCCCTGAGTCAAAGCCACGAGTTTTATGTCATGCTTAATCTCCAAAAGGTTTATCCTTTCTGCCGGATCCAAGTCCCTGCTGAACCGAAGATTCGATTTTAATAGAAGGATTGTATTTACCATTGCCATCTTTTGAGTACGATCTTGTAATGCCTTGGATATTTATCCCTAAAAGCCTTCTTCTCACACCACCAGTCATGCCAGTATCTAAGAGTTGCATTATGTTTAACCTGCACATGCACAAAATCATAAAATACCTTGTTCTCTTTAAGGATATCAAACCATATATTTCTCCCCACTGGTTCCTTGACTTGCAAAGGAAGCAAGCAGTCCTCCTCCGCTTTTGATTTTTCACAAACAATACGCCTCCAAAGCGCCGTCTTTTCCTTACAATATCTGACATGCCATTTCGCTAGCAAAGATTTGTTCACCAGCATCAAACTACGAATGCCCAAGCCACCTTTCTTTTTTGGCTTGCAGATTCTCTTAAACGAGAACCAGCTCATCTTATTTCTATCCTCATCTTCCCCCCATACGAACTTACTCATTATTGTGTTTAATATTTTTTCTACTGAGACAGGAGTGTGACGCAACGACATAAATTAAACAGCCAAACTTTCCAGTGAACTTCTTATCAACACGACCCTACCTGCTTTATTTAAGAATCTTTTCTTCCATGGTGCTAACTTCTCCTGCATTCTTTGAATAATAACTTCCCAGATTACTTTGCTTCTTCTATTTTAACCAATGGGCATACCCAAGTATGTAACTGGAATGGATTCTACTCCACACCCCAATTCCATGGCTAAGTCATTCACCACCTGGTCTTCACCTATGCTTATCATCATGCTTTTCTCCAGATTGAGACGAAGACATGTTAAAATCTCAAACACAACCAGAATAACAAGTAATCTCCTCACCTCCACCGTCGATGCATCTAAGAAAATGATGGTGTCATCTGCAAACTGCAAATGCGACACCATAGTACCACCATCCTTTACTTGAAAGACGCTGAGTTCTCCTTGTGCAACTGCCTTATTAATGAGCAAAGATAAAACTTCAGCTACCAGTAGAAAAAGAAATGGTGACAAAGGGTCACCCTGACGAATACCTTTAGAGGGCTTAATTAACTTTGTTGCTTCTCCATTAACTAGGATTGAAAACTGCGCCTCAATCCCACACCACCGCATCCATTTTGTTCCAAAGACATTCTTGGCCAAGATAGAGAAAAGCAAAGGCGAACTTACATTATCAAAGGCCTTTTGCATATCGATCTTACACATGATCCCTGGGCTTTGTTGTCTTAATCTGCTATTAATCAACTCATTCGCAATCAATATGCCTTCAAGTATTTTTCTATTCTTGACAAATGCCCCATGAGCAATAGATATCAAGCATGGCATGACCACTTTGATCCTTTCTGCTAGGATCTTGCACATGGTGTGATTTTCAATTGAGTTGTAGTAAATAGGTTCGTTGAGACTTGTGAAAGCAATAGATTTTAGACTTATAAAACTTAAAAACAAACAAAGCTTAGCTCAAAATTTGATTTTAAGATATTAAAATAACCAAGACACTGATTCCACTATTACACATGAATGAATGATGGTAAATAATCCAAAACTCTAATTATCTTTTAAGTCCCTTATTTCTTAATTCACAAACAATCAGGAAAATTCACAAAAATTAATTGTATCCCCTAAGCATAGATTATCTAAACAAAGCATAACCTATCTAATTGAATCACAACTAATGAAGAAAATTTTGCAAACAATTAAAAATTCTGCAAAAGCAGTGATTGAGTGAATTATAAATTATTAATTAGAGAAAATAAATAATTACCAATTATTCATGCGTAAATAGCTTCCTCATTTCCTTGGTTGTGAGAGAATTAGCCGCTCATCATGTTGGAAACACGCTCAAAAATCATTATTATTGCTCAAAGGATTTACAATTGATGAAAATGGGAGAAATATAATAAAAACCGGGTTTGTAATAGTTATAAGTGTTACAAACCGAGCTGTTACAAAGAACGGTAAAAGCTTCCTGTCACTGTTACTGTTGCTTTAAGACTGTCTCCTGAACTACGACCCTCGGATGTGAGTCATTATCACTGTAGCATGAACGACTGCTCTTAGGCGTCCAATGTTCTTCGTGTTCTTCAATGGCAGCAGCAGCAGGTTTCTCTGGTGATAAATCTTTCGCCTCTGTGATGCTCTGTAATCTCCCAAACTCTCCGTGCCGGCTCTGCTCGACCCCATAAACCTATTTATACCTCTTTGGACCAAGAATAACTCCTCATTAATCCAAGAAATCTTCCCATTACTCGGCAGTCAATGAAATTATTCTTGGGATATATTCTTTCCATTATTCCCTTCTCATACGTTGATTTTCTTCCAGCACACTCTAAACTGGCTCCTACACTTTCCATATGCAACATAGATAGAGTAAACTAATCTCTTGACACACACCAGCCTCCACTTATGCACGGGAAAGAAGGAAGATATTCCGAGATATTTCCATGCTCTGCTTCACCCAAATCCACGTAACCAACCATATTTTATCGAATCAAATCACTTTACCATCCCTGTTCAATCGAAACAGGCCCAAAGCAATCTCAACCCGCGATTAAGTTTCACCAGAAATAATTAAAACCAAATCCAGAGAATACGAATATTTGAATCTGACTCTCCCGCCAAAACACGTTTTCAACTGAAGAATAAGGGATGCCCCTTATCCTGAACTGGGCTACGAATAGCAGGTGCCAAATTGAAGTGCCCCTTATCCAAAGTGAGGGTGCCTTTAGTACTTTTCTCCGGGGGTCCAAATAGCACTTTTTGAGCAACTTTTTCCACATAAGTGTATTCCTCCAAAAACACCTACACAAACATAAAAACACCATAATAAGTACAAAATCAAGCACTAACAATAGAGACATTGAGGACAATTCAGACACAAAAATGTGTCTATCAGCACACAATCTTATAAAAGCTTCTAATTAGACTTAATGGCCCAAAGTCTTTCACTGTAGCAGAGTCTTCGTTTTTAGGTATGAGCTTCAAGAAGGATACATTTAATCTCCAATCCAACTTCCCTTTGGAGTAAAATTCGTTAATGGCAGCTGTAACATCCTTCTTCAGCACATCCCAGCAAGCTTTATAAAACTCCATGTTATACCCATCGGGGCCTGGAGCGTTGTTAGGTACACACAATTTGATAGTTCTAAAAACCTCCTCCTTATCAAACTCCCTTTCCAGCCAACTCTACTGAACTGAATCAATAGACCTGAAATCCAGATTATCAATAGAAGGACTTACTGGTGCATTAGTGATCGAATTTTATATAGTGGTAAATAAGGTTGTCGTTCACTCGGACTTGATGAGATTCATTTAAAGAATTAAAATTACAAAACACTAAAAATAACAAAATATATACAAATAATGGTAACAAGATGAAGAGAGTTACTGGGACTAGGATTCCACCGAATTCATATCATAAGGCTCAATTATTTATTTTTCAGCAATTATCGCTCAATAAACAAAATAACATCGACTCTTATTTTTTCCAAGGTAGATTCTCAAAATATTAGTTATAAATCCTAAGCATGAGACATCAAAACTTCTAAGCAAGCATGACCCATCAAATGAAATGATTACTAATTAATAAAATCATAATTCTATTTTAATTAGTGCAAAATTCATATACAGAATAAAATAAATTTACCCATGTATGAAATTCAGATTCCTCCGTCGACCCAGTGTAGGGGTCTAGATTTTCATGTTGTAGACACGCTCAAAATGGTTTTTCATTGCTCAAAATGTGTTTACAAAGAAGAAGAATAATAAAACAGTGATTCTGCTCTCCCAAAACTCCCCTCTCTCGATAATCCTGTTTGGTTCTACTAGAACCCTATTTATACACAACAACCCATTACTCAAACATCTTTTCAAAATCTTCTTCCATAACTCCATCAGATCTTTAATGAAAGATATCTCATGAATAATTTCTTTCTCCATTATCACAAATCTTCTTTATTTGCTAGAATAAAATCCTAGGGATATTATCTATTTTTATTTTTTAAATAAAACCCAAGATTTTATTTCTCCTTTTCAATAAAAACCAGCTCATAAATGTATTATCTCTTTTGACTTCAAGATATGGAAACTTCATGTATAATAGGAAAGAAGATATCTTTGCCTTAAATCTTTAAAATCTCCCATAAATTCCGTGAATTTGTTTCAAAATGAAGAAGGAGAGGGTGCCTCTATCCATTTGCTGGGTGCCTTTAACAAGATCGGTGCTCTTATCTGAAATGAGGATGCCTTTAACACTTTTAGGCCAATTCTTCCAAAAATGTTTATTTCCCAAAAATACCTACAAACACATAAAACGCCAAAATAAGTATAAAATCGAGTACCAACAATACAGAAAATTGAGGACAATTTAGACACAAAAATGTGTCTATCAAATACCCCCAAACTTATTATTTGCTAGTCCTCGAGCAAATCTAATTTAGAAAATAAAATGACTACACTTAGCATGTGCAACAAGCCATTAAACCGCTAGGTGGCCCTAGCGGCGGAGTGTTGTCTCCGGAGGGTTTACCAGAGGTGTACCCACAAAACCTTTACTCCAGACCCTAGCTATCCACGCAAAACCTTGGAAGGCACTAAAGAATCTCCTTGGTTGGCATACTCTCATTGACTATAGGAGGAAGTACCCTAATGCGAAATTCCAATTGTTGTAAACGAGTTTGCACTCAAGCATACTAAAATTCATATAAGTGACAGAGCTCTACTCAGATAGTTTCTGTACATCATAACCGGAGTCAACCAATCACATGGAAATATTAAGAATATGGATGTAGAGAAAAACGTAGATTGTTTTGGTGTTGAATAAGGTGAACCTATCCTAATGGACTGAGATACCGGGCTCGACTAATATCAACATTGGCATATACAAGGGAACCAGCGGGTGATAATCCTAACTCTAGGTCAACACTACTGCATATACAAGGGCTCCAGTGGTCGACTTTATTGAATTTATTCCAGTTGGTCTGATGGTCAGTTTTTTTTTTTTTTTTTTTTTTTTTTTTTTTTTTTGTGGTATCTCAATCACTCTATTTCACCCAATCACTTATAAGAAAATAAAAACAGAAGGTGAAAAGGATTCAACGAGATATGGCGAAACTACCATGTTTTTTTAATTCTAACACCTGAGCTTTGTGATTTTATGAATAGACTCTTTAGATGTTTCCATCTAATCAAATTGGTTCCTCAACTCCTACAACCAAGATGTTCCCATCCACATAGATTGGTTAGTGCCAACCTTGAAAAGCATAAATTTCTAGGCTCTAGAGTTTATTTATTGCAACAAAAAAGTTTCTCCCATACCCCCAAACTTAAATCTAACATTGTCCTCAATGTTCTAAAGATGAAATTCAAAGCATGAACAATGAAACACTGTTACCACTTGAAGAAAAGAGTAAGGAAAGATATTACCGTGTTGCATGAGCATGGGTTACCTCCCAAGAAGTGCTGAGTTTAAAGTCTTCAACCGGACTAAGAAAGAACTAGTCACCTCGAGAATCATATAGCGAAGAACTGAATAATTGTGGGTCATCTGGATCAAAAAGTATAACCCAAAAGAAGAGAAAATTGCAACAGACCATGAAGATATCGAACATACCCTTATTTAACTTTTTGTTTAAGACAACTATATCTAGTTGTGGCTCAGGTTCAGGCTCTATAAACGGGTCTAAATAAAATGTTTTCATGGGTGGACTTCCTCAAAAGAAGGATTCTTAAGATCAAGTTGTAGAGTCTGGAAATACTCAAGTAGGAACTTAGAAGCACATAACAATAACTCCGAATAATTGGGGATCCTCTAAGTCAATCGATTTGACTCACACAGGTTGACCATAAAGAGAGTGGTGGTCTTCCTTAAACAAATGTGTCGACCCTAATCTCCTAAAGTAATTAGGTTTAGTCTTAAAACTTAATATTTGACACATTTGAATTTCATAAGTTCCCACAATTGGAGAAAAAGTTTTTGGTGGGAAAACAAACTCAATCGAGGTATCGTAGCCTGGGTTAACCACATCAACCAGAGGATGGGTTTCTAACAACCGAACTTCTTTTCTCGGACATCATTAGGTTCGTGAAAACGTGTATGAAGATAATCTTGTAAAATGGTTGAGGCACATATGTCAAGTCCCAAGTGAGGGACCTTTCTAAGAGTTAAAGCACATGGAGAATGATAATCACCCCCAAACTTAGAGTTTTCAGTGTCTCTAGAATGACTAGTCACAACTTCCCTAATTTCTAGGTCATCAGATTCCTGGAAATGGTCAATTGATTCTTCTAAGTCAGGTTCATCCTCACTCATATCTACGAGTTCACTTTCTTTGTCTAAGACTATTGTTTCTAAATCGCTAGACTCAAAATAAACTCGTTCCTCTAAACCTTCGTTGGCTTCGTGAAAAGGAAATACTACATCGTCTAAAACGGGGATATTTCTAGTCAAATCCTCGTCCTTTTGAATAGGTGAATAATTATTAAAATTATTTGGATTTGTACTAGAAATAACATTATCAATATAAAGCTCAACTGGAGTAACAAATTCCTGATCACTATGCCTACACATTTCAGATTCTTCATCAATACTATCCTCATCAATCATCATAATCATCATTATATGAAAAATGATCGAACCTCATCTAAACAAGTAGTGTTACCAATTCTAACCTCGTCATCTTGATTATGTGACTAAAAATTATCCTTATTTTCAAGGTTGGTATTGGGAATACTATATTGGAAAGAGCAAATTTTTCCACAATCCTATTTGTACTCTCAGTAAATTGCTTGAGGGACTCTTCTAGAGACATCTTAGTTGACTGCTCTACGGACTCTTCTAGAAGCGGAATATTATAAGTCTCTTTCATAAATAAGTGAAACTTCTGTGTTGACTCATTGAAACTCTTGAGAGACTATTCTAAAGAAATTGGAGGATCGTTTTGATCGTAAGACCGATGCACGTGTGGATAGTAGTTGGGCTCACCATGGTATGACCCATAACCTTCAAAAGGTTGGCTTTACCAACCACTATTCACACTCTGGTCATAAAAAGAGTGATGTCCATATTGTTCAGTTGGATATTCATATTCATTATGATGGCTATTATAATACCAGTTTGACATCCTAACTGCAAGGGAATTCTACCAGCACAAACAAGGTCGACTCGACCACAACAAACCTGCGATTTCTAGCAAACAAAAAGCATTATGGATCCACTTAGATTGTTTCTAGACCAGCTTCTAATCCTTCGAAAGGGAATTTGTTACAATTTCTGCGGCACCCTTCCGGAATCAATCTGAGTTACAGTAAGCTAAATAGAGACGAGGGAATCTCGACGGAGCTTTGATACCCAAGGCCTCACCGCATTACAAGGCGGCGCAATCACGCATTCAACTCACGTAAAACCATCATGAACTTGAATATGCTTAAAAGAGTAACCAATATTTTTCGAATAACTTTCCTATTAAGCTCGTTACCCTATCGGTCTTGTTCTAGTCAGTATTTTCAGCTTGGGTACGCGTTTGGTTTCGTTTTCCTAAGGCGGGCAAAAATAGAACGATGATGAAATCCGAACCCTTATCTTGTATGGCCAGGCCTTGCCCTTTACTATGAAATTAAAGCAGCCATTTTCAATACCTCAACATATATGCATACAAAATCATCCAGTAAACCCACTGACAGGGGGATTCGCGGTGTTTAGAATTCTTACCTCCGTTCCAAAGCGGAGATGAACCGCTGAAGTCGACTCGGGCCACTGACTCCTATGTCAGTGTACGAACCCGAGGGGCCGAGACAGTATCGTAACTGTCGTCCTTCCCTGTGCAGTTTATATTCAAAATAACCCTTCCTTAGGGTTTTTAAAAATAAAGTCCAAAAGAAAGTCCCAAAAATAAAGTCAAAAATAAAAAATGTCCAAAAATAAAAGATTACAAAAATATAACCCTAATTACAGTTTCTAAATAATAATAATAATAACACTATATACAAAATTTTCTTCTTCACTCCGTTCGGATTTCTATTTTCTTTCCTATTTTGGCTTTGCTTTTCTTTTCAGCACTTTCTCTTTTTCTATCGCTCCACTCCAAATATGAAAGCAAACAGAAATACCAAAACGCGTAAAAAAATAACAAAAATAAAACCTAAAAAAAAATCTATGCACAAGTCCGCGTTGGCGGCGCCAAAAATTGATCGAATTTTATATAGTGGTAAATAAGGTTGTCGTTCACTCGGACTTGATAAATTCATTTTAAGAATTAAAATTAGAAAACACTAAAAATAACAAAATATATACAAATAATGGTAACAAGATGAAGAGAGTTACTAGGACTAGGATTCCACTGAATTCATATCATAAGGCTCAATTATTTATTTTTCAGCAATTATCGCTCAATAAACAAAATAACATCGACTCTTATTTTTTCCAAGGTAGATTCTCAAAATATTAGTTATAAATCCTAAGCATGAGACATCAAAACATCTAAGCAAGCATGACCCATCAAATGAAATGATAACTAATTAATCAAAATCATAATTCTATTTTAATTAGTGCAAAAGTCATATACTGAGAATAAAATAAATTTACCCATGTATGAAATTGATTCTCCGTCGACCCAGTGTAGGGGTCTAGCTTTTCATGTTGTAGACACGCTCAAAATGGTTTTTCATTGCTCAAAATGTGTTTACAAAGAAGAAGAAGAATAAAACAGTGATCCTGCTCTCCCAAAACTCCCTTCTCTCGATAATCCTGTTTGGTTCTACTAGCACCCTATTTATACACAACAACCCATTACTCAAACATATTTTCAAAATCTTCTTCCATAACTCCATCAGATCTTCTCTTTAATGAAAGATATTTCATGAATAATTTCTTTCTCCATTATCACAAATCTTCTTTACTTGCTAGAATAAAATCCTAGGGATATTATCTTTTTTTATTTTTTAAATAAAACCCAAGATTTTCTTTCTCCTTTTGAATAAAAACCAACTCATAAATATATTATCTCTTTTGACTTTAAGATATGGAAACTTCCTGTATAATAGGAAAGAAGATATCTTTGCCTTAAATCTTTAAAATCTCCCATAAATTCCGTGAATTTGTTTCAAAATAAATAAGGAGAGGGTGCCTCTATCCATTTGCTGGGTTCCTTTAACAATATCGGTGCTCTTATCTGAAATGAGGATGCCTTTAACACTTTTAAGCCAATTCTTCCAAAAATGTTTATTTCCCAAAAATACCTACAAACACATAAAACGCCAAAATAAGTATAAAATCGAGTACCAACAATACAGAAAATTAAGGACAATTTAGACACCAAAATGTGTCTATCAATTAGCTGTAAACAATCATGTGTAGTACTTATGTATTTCGCCTTTAATGACATCATGATTGAAAACATCCACTCCATCAACCTCCACCTTCGTAATACAGTTCCTACTCCTCTTACCACTCACAATTTTATGAAAATATTACGTATTCTTATCTCCCTATTTGAAACCTTTAACCTTTGCTCTTTGGTACGCCATTCTGGCTCTAGTAATCTTCACTCTGTTCAAAGAATTCAATAAGGCAACTCTTTCTCCGTACTGAACTGAAGTTAAAGCTGCACTTTCCTCTGAAATGTTCAACACATTAATTTTCTTCTTAAGATCCTCCTCCTCCTTTCTCATATTCCAAAAAGTGATCTTGCTCCAATTCTTAATAAAGAACTTCAAATTTTGTAGTTTTCTAAAAAGAACAAACCCTGGAGTACCCACAAAATCAAGAGAGTTCCACCACACCTCCACCAACTTCACAAAATCTGGATGCTTCGACCAGTGATTTTCTATCTTGAAACAAGAGTGCACTGTAATAGATGGAGATAAATCCAACAATAAAGCATTTTAGTCTGAGATTGTGCGTACCAGTGCCGTTTGAGTAGCATTGCAGAATTTAGCATCGAAAGTAGTACATACCAAATACATATCCAGACGACACAGCAGTGGATCAGTTTGCTTGTTGCTCCAAGTGTATGCACCACCATGTAGAGGCAGATCAAGTAATTCTTGATCAGAAATGAAATCGTTAAGAAACTACATGTTTCTAACGTCTCCGTCAGGCTTGTTTCTTTTCGAGTCACATCTAACAACATTCACATCTCCTATGAAACACCAAGCTTCAGAAGACCAAGCTCTAATGTTTGCCAAATTATTCCAAAACAGTTCCCTCATATTAGTATCACAAGGAGAGTAGGCGTTTGTCAATAGGAACTTAAAGCCATTATTTCGAAATATAAAGATACATGTAATTGAATTCAATCCCATTCTTTTATCTAGCAGCTCCAATTGTACATTATCCCAGATTGTTAATAAACCGCCACTATTACCTACAGTTCCTTGAGAAGGTGAAATCTCCATCTCAAAATCGAAATCATACCATAGCTATCGAACAAACCAATGTGACATAGAAGTCATCTTTGTCTCTTGGATGCAACATATAATACATTTATGCTCAACTATCAAATCTCTCATAGCGATTTGTTTGCCATAGTCATTTAAGCCTCTAATGTTCCAAGATACAATCTTAGTTCCCATCAGAAACACCTTTATCCCTTGAAGATACCTCCTCATTCTCTTCCTCATCATTAAAAGAATTGGAGACACTGGAGGCGCAACTATCAATCACCTTCCGACCATCATCAATAGCTATATACCTGTCTCTGTATTTAAATAGGATTTCATCTATGACAACTTTCGCCTGCACCTCGTCTTTAGATGAAATACCACCCATCCTGCAACATAATTCCACAACTAGCTTTGAAGTGGAGAAGATTACTTCATTTGAATCTATATTTGTTCCTTGAATATCACCCAGCTTAATGAATATTAGATCATCCACCACATTGAAAAGTTCCAATTGTTGGTTTGTATGCGAATTATTCACTAATAATGGAGTTGCAGAAACACAGGTACCCTCCAGCTTACTTGTATGTAATACCATTTGAAGGTCGTCAGTATGTACTGAGGAATCAAACCTTCTGTCATTACACAAGTCCAAAGGTAAATCATTAACTCCCGAAGTAGCAGGCACACCACCTACACGTCCACCACTTGCACGAGCTACTGAATCATTACTGAGTGAGTCATTTGCTAACACAGGCATGTTGGGAACATCACCTCACCTCCAATCATACTTTGTGTTCCAAGTGCCTCAACAACAATGATGATGTCAATAATATCCAATCTATCTGTGTTGGGAACTTCGCCTTCACTTCCACTCACATCTAGAACATGAAACTTATTAATAGTGGAGATTGAAACATCCCTCTGAGAATGAATCCCTACTCCATTATTCTCAAGAGAGGATCTAGTAATCTCCTTACAACAATTTGAATGAATCCACCATCATTCACACCTCCCGAATCATCCTCTCTAGTAAAATGGTCGACATTCGATCTAGAATTAAGTACTGGTGTTGTTGAGTTATTATCCAATCCAACATCCGTACGTAAAATTCTCTGATTTAGCTCATCATATGACTCAGAAGCTGACACCGATTTAGATCCCAAAATAACGGGAAGAGTAACTTTTGAATTTGAAATTCTGTTATCAAACTCATTAATTAGCCGAATATACTCCTCCATCGGTACCCTATTTTTTGGTCGAATTTGAAGTCCCACTCTATAAAAACTGCCGATTTTTGGTCTTCGTTCCTACCATGAAAACCGCTGGTATCATAGCAAAGTTACCTTTTACTTTGATTCTGAAGAAATTGTAATGCGCCATTTTTAAAGAGCTTGTAGCGACCTCAATGAGACCTCCCAGCAAGTCCCCCATAATTTTAAATAGCTTAGAACTCCAAAATCTATGTGGAATCCCCCCTGATCTTTAGCCACTTCCCATACTTTTCCAAAGCTTGTAATGGAATGACATTGTCTTTAACTGTTGTTAACAACACTTCCTTTGCTACCTTCTTCTGTTCTGGAAGACTTTTAGTGTGACTCCCCTCCATTCCTCTGGATTGAATAATGTGCACCACAACCATATCGACAAATATCTTCTGAGGCTTCCAAAGATCAATCTAATAGTCTTTATTAAAGACTATATAGCAGTGCATTCATCCAAAATATCCATATCTATGAATGATTTCCATTTGCCTTCTAACTTCCCTTGCAACGCTCTCGCCAATGTACAAACCCTTCTACACGAACACTTTGCCTTCATAAGATTGTGGAACCTGTTTCCTTCCTAGCCAATGCGGGTGCAAACTCGGATCTTGTTGGAATAGTCTGAACAGGTTTCTTGATCAAATTATTCACCTTCAAAAGCCTGCTGATCTCCTTACACAGAACTTTCCAATAATACCCACTATCTCCACAAGGAATGCAGAGAGCGTAAGATCTGTTTGCATCACCTCTTATGAACCTTGAAAACCTTAAATATTTACCTACCTCATTTTCCCTAATTTCATACAAGAAAGATGATTCTCCTTCCCTCCTTGACCATCGCCTCTTCGTACATCCTGCATCTCTTGCTTCCTCCAGAACTCCAGCAAACCATCTAGAAATCTCAGTTGATAAATCCATATCCATGATCTGAATCCTCCCATTTTATTCTCCTCTAATCTCAGTCCCTGAAATCCCACAAAAAGCTAAGAAAATTTTTCTTTCGAGATATAGTGGTTTTTCCGGTCCTTCTCTCTCCATCCCTAAAAGATGTTTTTTCTTTTATGTTGTGTATTTTATGGGATTCTACTTTGATCAAGTGGCAAAGTTCAGGATTCTGGTTACAAGTACAAATACTTCGTTGAGGTGATCCTTTGGATTAAAAAGCAGATCAATATAAATTTATAGTTTCGTTGTTTGCTAGCTCAAGACTCTAGGTAGTTCTTGGGCCAAGCTTATCAATAGTGCGTTGCTCAACTCTCCTATCTCGATTCTTGAGGCTTGTTGTGGTTAGGATGCTTATCAAACTAACTTATGGGGACGAGATGCCGATTGCCGAGTATTGTGAAGGCTCATTAAATAGTTGCCCGGTTTTGGTTAGGTTCACTACACGAAATCAGGGATTTTGTAACGTTGAAAAAACGTTAGTATCTATATATTGTAACGTTGGAAAAGTGCCTTTAGTATTAGTGTTACAGTAATTTATCAACGGTTCATTTCGTACAATAAAATTTTATTAAATGACGGTTTCATTCTTTGGAATAAATACACCAACGGTTATCTAGTCAGCACGAAATTTATCTTGATGTCATTTTGTTGTAACGGATAGCCGTTATTGTGTAGATCGTAATGGTTAGACCGTAACTTGATTGGTGTAACATATCTTTTGTAACGGAAATTTTGTGTGTAACGGTTGGATCAATGCCACCTGTCCTTTCTTGTAACAGCTACAACAACGATTGTAATCATTGCTTAGTTGATTGTAACATATTGGATTTAACAGTTATTGTAACGATTTAAAACCGTGATAGCTCAGTCTAACGGCTGCCGTACGACACGTGTAAATTGTTTTTTAACGTTTAAAGTAACGGCTTCAAACGTTGATGTTTCATTGTAATATTTTGGATATAACAGCTTGCTGTAACGATTCGATTCGTAATAGCTGACTGTAATATTTAGCGTCTGCCACGTGTCTATCGCTTGTAATATATAAACTAACGGCTTTAGACGTTGACGATTGATTGTAACAGTAATGAATTTGCCAGGTGTGCTAATTAGGCCTCTTCCTATGCACATGCCAAAAAAATGGTGTTTGGCATGCCAAACCATTTGCGCCACTATGGGGAAACCGCTGAGCGATCGAATCCCTAGCGAGCGATATTAAGAATATCGACAGCGATAAAGTGAATATCGCTGGCGATATTCACTCTAGCGGTAACGGCTATTTCTTCATCGCTATAAATAGGTAACTTTCAAACTCAACACTTACCCCAAATTTTTTACACAAAAAATTTCTCTTCTTCTCAATCTATTATTCTCTTTTCTCAATCTAATTTATTTCTTCTATTTTATCCAAATGGCACAATTAACCCAACTTGATTCGGCAACACAACTTGATTTTTCTGGAGTAGTACTTGAAGGTGCCGTTGAGAAGATATGTGATAGATTTAAAGAAATAAGTAAGAAGCAAAGAAGTCTCAAAGTTTTGGATATCAACCAAGTCAAAACCGCAACTAAGAGAAGGCCAAGAAAGGTTAAAGGCAAGGAAAATCAAGGCAAAACAAATTTGAAGTCAAAGAAGAAGATAAACAAAAGAGACTCCGTTCATAAGCGCATTGATTGGAAGTTTAGTGAAATGAAGAAGATGAACAAGATGAAGAACATTGTTCCAATTTTTTTTTTTAGAGTCTTTCCAATTAATATTAATTATATTCTTAAACATTAAAAGTATTACAAATAATTAAACTTAAACAAATATTAAAAATATTAATACTTTAAAAATTTTAAAAAAATATTAAAACTTTAAAAGTGGACAATTGAAAAATTACAACACAAATGTTGGACAATATTGGGGCAAATATCTTAAAACCTCGAAACAACTTTCAAAATGGAATTTTTGCCCGTAGATGCGACGATATTCCACACGACAGCCTTTCCCTGAAATTCCACCGTGGTTTCACCACTTCTCAAGGTTGGACCTTCTCGATTTTGGATAATACAAAGTGGTTTGCCATGCACTCACCTGCATTCATATTATCACCATGCTCTTTAAGGAATTGGAAGAGTGATGAAAAGAATTGGAGATTAAGAAATTCTAGAGAGATTGAGAAATTCTTAAGAGATTAAGAAATTTCGGTGTGAGTTGAAATGAGATTAAAATTAGGTATTTATAGAGGGGGGAAATATTAGCCGTTGGATGAAGATCTGATGAGAGATTATCATAGTATCGAGCGATAGCTTGAGTGTCGGTGTCGATTGAATGACCATCGAACGATAGTTTGACCATCGAGCGGACGTTAAGACTCTATCGCCGCTGGAAACTCGTCGTGTATGCCTATATGCCGGGAAAAACATATTGGCATATGAGTTTGGATTTGGCATACCCATAGTGGGTGCATATATGCCAAATACCATGTTTTGGCATGTGCATAGGAAGAGGCCTTACTAACATATTTTATAACGTTGATTTGACCTTGGTAAGAAAAATAATTTTCAAAAAGAAAAATAACATTTTTTTCTGTTATAAATAAGCTCCCATAATTGGACCCTACAATGCAATGCAATGCAATCCATTTCTAAAGTTGCATTGCAATTCATTTCTGAACCTGCAATACTGAATCTGAAACCCATAACTCAATCTAATTCCACAGTACATACATTCTCATTCTAGCACGATGAATTCATTCATTTCACAAATCCATACAATAACGAATTGAACCAAGGTTTATCTCCTAATTCATTCACATACGCAAGTATATACAATTGTCATTCTTACATTGAAAGAACTGCTTAATCCTAAAAAAATACATGGTTCCCTATATGGTTATAATCAAATGACATGGGTTGTGTTTTTCAGCAGTTTCTAAATATAAAAGTGTTGTTCTGCATTATACCTTTGCTGGAAAAAAGTTGTTCATGATCAGCCAAAAGAAGTCGTCATTTGACATCATAGTAGCCTTAACCAGCTCATGGCATCAGCAATTTCCATCGATTCCAGTATCCTGAAAAAACAACAAAAATGAAACAGAAACTCAAATTAGAAACATCTCTCATAGGAGAGAGATTCATTCAGTAATTTCGGCAATTCACTTACATGTTCATTGTCATTTTTCAATACATACATTCTCATTATAGATCAACCAATTAAACAAAGATTTTCCTCATCATTCATTCAGATACCTAAGTATATGTGAGTGAAACAACTGCTTAAGGAAAAAAACATACATGGTTCCCTATGTTATAAGAAAATGACAAGGTTGTGTGTTTCAGCAGTTTCTAACATAAGCAAGTTTGTAATGCATACATTCTCACTGTTTTTATATGAACATGGCACCCTAAGCATCAAAAGTTTATATTTGACAGACATGTCACTGGGAATTTATATAAATGGTTTCATATGTTAAATTAAAATGAAAACAAACAATGCACTGATATAGCAAGACTTTACTCACCAATTAATAAAAGTAGAGAAAAGAATGTCTCTACCGGGTACAAGTTCTTTCCTCGCTTGGTACAGACTTTGCAAGGTCGCTTGTTTAACTTGACTTCATGATTGACCCCCACACAGTGGGACGGATCCGCTTCAGGTGTTCACATCAATGAATTCTCGAAAAACAAAGACAATGGTATCATCAGTCAACAAAATTTTGAGTAAGTAATGCAAGAAACTCTAATATGTCAAGAGTTTACCCACCAGAGAGTTAATTACGGTGGTGAGTTGTACCTTTTGGAACGAATCATGTGAAACACATACTCAAAGGGATCACAATAGGTAAATAAAACACACATGAGATTACAATTAGTTGTCAACTCTCTGCAGTAGGCATTCTCCAGCTTCAGGTGTTAGCATCAGTGAAACCTCACAAAACAAAAAGATAATTGTAGCATGTAAGTGTATCAGCCGGAGGTATCGAATGATAACCAGAAAACTAATAATGAGGTAGCGAATGATAACCAGGAAACTAATAATTATAATAGTTCAGTCACCAGTAAAATTAGAGAGGAAAATGTTTTTCTCGTCAGGTTAGATGCATTTATCTCCTTTAATTACAGCAAACCTAACGACCATAACATCTCCACTCCAAAAACTCGATGGTAGTAAGTTTTACCTCTTGGCAGAAATCATGTAACTCACATACTTGAAAAGAATGAATATATGTAGCTTGAATAGATCATAATAGGTAATGAAACAAACCTGAGATTAAAATAAGTTGCCAACTTTCTCCATAGTAGGTAATCTCCATCTTCGGGTGTTAGAATCCATGAAACCTTGCAAAACAAATAATTATCGGTCAGATGCATGGCAACTGAATAAGCAAATGAAATATTTGAAGAGATCATAATAGGTATGGGAAACAAACCTGAGATTAAAAAGGCGACCTGCAGTATCCCCTGCTCATGGTATTTGCATATATGAAAGAAACACAACTGATAAACTTCTATATCAACATTCTTGTCCACACCATAGTTCCTGAAAACAGACAAAAAAACGATATGAAATATCATAAGAGGATACATGGATTCCCCTCTTCCCTCCTCTCTTACCCTATCTAGGGACCGGCATTTAAAATGCCAGAGTTAAAAGGGGGGAATAAAAGCAAGTAAATAAAAGACATCCATATATATATATACAGAAAGGAGTTCAACCCGATACACTCGGAGAAGTGTATTTTTAAGAAATTTTTAATGTGACAGAAAAATCTAGCTAGAGAGTGAAGAAAGACTCCAAAAAATATATGCATCAGTATGTATGTATTAGCGTAAGGAAAGCTGCACAAAAAACTATGTTTCAAACTGCTTAGTCTAGATCTTGCAACACCAACCGGTTTGCAGGAAAGACTTAAGAAGCTTTCAGAGTTACACTCTAACTAAAGAGTGACTAAATCAAAAGAACACAACAAAATATAAGCAAAGCAACATATGTATAAAAAGTAAGGAAAGCTGCACCAAAAGATAAGTTCCAAATCGCTTAATCTACTCGGTTGCAAGACCAACCGGCCACGGTGCCATATTAAAAATCCACCGATACATAATCAGCCAATGTGAAGCATTTTTCCGGGCCTTGAGGAGCATCGGGCGGGATAATGCACATCAACAACACCCTCAATGCATACCTTCCTCTCGTCATGATTAACACTCACCCCATGATAGATTTCCCCATGCAAGCCGTTAACCACATAACTTGTTGCGACTGTCTCCCTTTTTCGTTAACACGACGAACTTGAGGCTCTCCTTCGGCGAGTATAGTATTAAAGCAGACACAGAGTTGAACGACCGGAGAATGGATATCAGGGACTTGTGCTCTGCTTTGACAATTGGCATTGTTCTGTTGGCTTGCCATGAAACTGAAAACAGCCTATAACCAAAACCAACCCATTCAATTCAATAGTTGATTAAAAAAATTATAATCTCTAACTATAAAAATTAATGACGTAAATGAATTGGCGATTGAAGCTCACCTTTGAGAGAACACTTAACTCTTCTTGGATCATGTCCATCCCGCCTTCATTACGTTGGAGTAAAATGAATTGGCTTTTGCACTCGCGGCTATCAAGAACCAAATTTTCCTTGTATTGCTTGCTTCTTGGTAACAGTCGATGAAAATCCTCGGAAATGACTTCGATTAGATTCATCCCCAAAAACTTCAGTAACTGGATCATTGGTAAGATCTATAACAGCCTCAAAACCAGCTGCAGATTCAAAGATTTCTCTTTTCTACGGCAGCCTTCACTTTTTCCTGAAATCCAAAAGAACCAAACTGTAAACAATTAAATTTATTTGAACTATGAACAACATATGATGGTCCAATACTCACATATGCTTCAACTGTGCTTGGATGTATAGCTCCATTTTTCCCTACATGAGCCAGCATCCAGCTCTCACCATGGCACTCGATAACCCTACCTTCTTTTTTGGCCTGTACAATCATTATGGTCAGCAAGGGTTGTCCAAATAAAATAGTTTGAGAATTTAATGTTAAGACCAATAGGTTAGAAAGTACTTACAACTCTGTAGTATTTGTTGGCATGAGAGAGTCTACCTAAACAATGTCGAATCCTTCTCTTCCGCTGGTTCTCAGCATATCTAGCATACTTCTCCTGCATGCTAGGATGGTACTCATTATGCACAAATCGTTTCCAAACGTCAGCATTAACACCATAAGGGAATAATGCATCCATCTCTTCGCGAGTCTGAAACTTTTTCAGAATGTTATGGCGTAATTCCCATTTGAATGAACGAAACTTCTGGGGAAATATTTTTTGGACAAATGGCATGATAAGAGACTCATCATATGCAAAATGAAATTTGTCCTGAAACGACAAAGTAATTTTGTCATCCATGAACAATAACTAGGTAGTTGGTCTGTAAACACTGATATGTATAAGTGGAGAAAACCATAGAATGAAATGCATAGGAGATAATAAGTTACCATGAGCATGTTCCGGACTTGGTCCTTGAAGGCTGCAGGAATGAGCCTCCAGTCTTTGTTGTCAATTGGACAATGAATTTGAATGAGTTCCCCTGCACGAGTTGCAAACTTGGATGCATATTTGCCAAATGGTCTTCCACATTCATCTATTTCCACAAAGAGTCTGTGTGGAAGATCTGTCTCCTCCAAGTCAGAATCAGATTGAGTTTTATCATGAGATAGAGAAGCTTCATTATATAGAGAACCATTTTCATAACCACCATGAGATGGAGTATTACGAACATCAGATACAGAACCAGTTTCATTGGTAGACACAACATGATCTGAAGTGTAAAAATCCTGACTTGACAACATCTTCATACCAAACAAACCAAACAACAAACAACATATTATGCATTTGAACTAAAATGACAGCAAACCTAGCAGTGAACGAAAATACAAAACCCCAAATTCTGCTTGAAATCTATGGAAGAAGATTACAACCAACAAAGGTATAATATTAATGTAATAAGAAAAACCTATTAAGAAAAACCTATTAAGAAAAACTTCATAACCATGTAGAAACCCTGAGTTTTGTTGTAATCTATGAAAAGAGATAACAACCAAATACCAAGAATTGCAAAGCAGTAAATAACAACATACAAGTACATCTATGAAGGAGATACCAACCAACAAAAAAGAAACCCTAATTTGAAATAAATATTCGAAAGTAAAAGCTACATAGATTACCTCTGGAGAATGAATGAGGTACAGAGATGTATGCGAGGTAAGAGGTACGGAATAAGAAAGGGGTATAAGTGAGAATCGTGAAGGAGGATGGTGAGGATGAAGGGAAAGAAATTAAGATCTTCATCTCCCTTTGTTTATAGAGAAGGATTAGATTTGAAATCATTCTGAAAATTTGAGAAGGGGGAAATGAAATTTGAGAGGGAATAAGAAAAGGTTTCTCAAATTTGAGAGGGAATTAGAAAAAGTTTCTCAAATTTGAGAGGGAATTGAAATCTAAAAGATGTATCAGAGTGAGGATTTGAGAGGGAACGAAATTTGAGATAAAAATTGAAACCTTACCTTTTCGGACAAGAGACAAGAGTACAATAATAGATGAGAGATTTGCTTTTGTCTCAAAATATCTAGGTCAAAGACGTCCGGATCGAGGTAAAGTTGGTCAAAATTGTGGTCAAGTTGATCAAATATGTGGTCAACTTGGTCAATTTTTGGGGTCAAGTTGATCAAATTTGTGGTCAAGTTGGTCAATTTTGTGGTCAAGTTGATCAAATTTGTGGTCAAGTTGGTCGATTTTGTGGTCAAGTTGGTCAAAATTGTGGTCAAACACATAATCGGAAACTAAAACAAGGCATACTAAGTTTGCAAGATTACCATATACAGACCCAGTGTTCTCGTCCAGGTGAGGTTTGAGAAGTCAAATATCAGAATGGATGAAACTGCAACCTATTATTGAACTCAGTTTGCAAGATTACCATATACATACCCAGTGTTCTCGTCCAAGTGAGGTTTGAGAAGTCAAATATCATATTGGATGAAATTGCAACCTATTATTGAACTCAGTTTGCAAGATTACCATATAAATACCCAGTGTCTCGTCCAGGTGATGAGGTTTGAGAAGTCAAACATCAGATTGGATCAAACTGCAACCTATTATTGAACTCAGGTTGCAAGCTAGATTACCATATACAGACCCAGTGTTTTCGTCCAGGTGAGGTTTGAGAAGTCAAATATCAGAATGGATGAAACTTCAACCTAGTATTGAACTCAGGTTGCGAGAATACCATATACGGACCCAGTGTTCTCATCCAGGTGAGGTTTGAGAAGTCAAATATCAGAATGGATAAAACTGCAACCTATTATTGAACATAGGTTGCAAGATTACCATATACAGACTCAGTGTTCTCGTCCAAGTGAGGTTTGAGAAGTCAAATTTCAGAATCGATGAAACTGCAGCCTATTATTGAACTCAATTTGCAAGATTACCATATACAGACCCAATGTTCTCGTCCAGGTGAGGTTTAAGAAGTCAAATATTAGATTGGATGAAACTGCAACCTATTATTGAACTCAGGTTGCAAGATTACCATATACAGACCGAGTGTTCTCGTCCAGGTGAGGTTTGAGAAGTTAAATATAAGAAAGGATGAAACTGCAACCTATTATTGAACTCAGGTTGCAAGATTACCATAAACATACCCAGTGTTCTCGTCCAAGTTAGGTTTGAGAAGTTAAATATCAAAATGGATGAAACTGCAACCTATTATTAAACTTAGTTTGCAAGATTACCATATACAGACCCAGTGTTGTCGTCCAAGTGAGGTTTGAGAAGTCAAATATCAGATTGGATGAAACTGCAACCTATTATTGAACTCAGGTTACAAGATTTCCATATACAAACCTAGTGTTCTCGTCTTCAGGTGAGGTTTGAGAAGTCAAATATCGATTGGATGAAATCGCAACCTATGATTGAACTCAAGGTTGCAAGATTACCATATACAGACCCAGGTGTTCTCGGCCCGGTGAGGTTTGAGAAGTCAATTATCAGATTGGATGAAATTTCAACCTATTATTGAACTCAGGTTGCGAGATTACCATATACGGACCCAGTGTTCTCGTCCAGGTGAGGTTTGAGAAGTCAAATATAAGAATGGATGAAACTACAACCTATTATTGAACTCAGGTTGCATGATTACCATATACATACCTAGTGTTCTCGTCCAAGTTAGGTATGAGAAGTTAAATATCAAAATGGATGAAACTGCAACCTATTATTGAACTCAGTTTGCAAGATTATCATATACAGACCCAGTTTTCTCGTCCAGGTGAGGTTTGAGAAGTCAAATATCAGATTGGATGAAATCGCAACCTATTATTGAACTCAGTTTATAAGATTAACATATAAATACCCAGTGTTCTCGTCAAGGTGATGAGGTTTGAGAAGTCAAACATCATATTGGATCAAAATACAACCTATTATTGAACTTAGGTTGCAAGCTAGATTACCATATACAGACCCAGTGTTTTCGTCCAGGTGAGGTTTGAGAAGTCAAATATCAAAATGGATGAAACTTCAACCTATTATTGAACTCAGGTTGCAAGATTACCATATACGGACCCAGTGTTCTCATCCAGGTGAAGTTTGAGAAGTCAAATATAAGAATGGATGAAACTACAACCTATTATTGAACTCAGGTTGCAAGATTACCATATACATACCTAGTGTTCTCTTCCAAGTTAGGTTTGAGAAGTTAAATATCAAAATGGATGAAACTGCAACCTATTATTGAACTCAGTTTGCAAGATTACCATATACAGACCCAGTTTCCTCGTCCAGGTGAGGTTTGAGAAGTCAAATATTAGATTGGATGAAATCGCAACCTATTATTGAACTCAGTTTGCAAGATTACCATATAAATACCCAGTGTTCTCGTCAAGGTGATGAGGTTTGAGAAGTCAAACATCAGATTGGATCAAACTGCAACCTACTATTGAACTTAGGTTGCAAGCTAGATTACCATATACAGACCCAGTGTTTTCGTCTAAGTGAGGTTTGAGAAGTCAAATATCAGAATGGATGAAACTTCAACCTATTATTGAACTCAGGTTGCAAGATTACCATATATGGACCCAGTGTTCTCATCCAGGTGAGGTTTGAGAAGTCAAATATCAGAATGGATGAAACTGCAACCTATTATTGAACACAGGTTGCAAGATTACCATATACATACCCAGTGTTCTCGTCCAAGTGAGGTTTGAGAAGTCAAATTTCAGAATGGATGAAACTGCAACCTATTATTGAACTCAATTTGCAAGATTACCATATACAAACCCAGTGTTCTCGTCCAGGTGAGGTTTAAGAAGTCAAATATCAGATTGGATGAAACTGCAACCTATTATTGAACTCAGGTTGCAAGATTACCATATACGGACCCAGTGTTCTCATCCAGGTGAGGTTTGAGAAGTCAAATATAATAATGGATGAACTGCAACCTATTATTGAACTCAGGTTGTAAGATTACCATATACATACCCAGTGTTCTCGTCCAAGTTAGGTTTGAGAAGTTAAATATCAAAATGGATGAAACTGCAACCTATTATTGAACTCAGTTTGCAAGATATACAGACCCATTGTTCTCGTCCAAGTGAGGTTTGAGAAGTCAAATATCAGATTGGATAAAACTGCAACCTATTATTGAACTCAGGTTGCAAGATTACCATATACAAACCAGTGTTCTCGTCCAGCTGAGGTTTGAGAAGTCAAATATCAGATTGGATGAAACTGCAACCTATGATTGAACTCGGGTTGCAAGATTACCATATACAGACCCAATGTTCTCGTCCAGGTGAGGTTTGAGAAGTCAAATATCAGATTGGATGAAACTGCAACCTATGATTGAACTCAGGTTGCAATATTACCATATACAGACCCAATGTTCTCGTCCAGGTGAGGTTTGAGAAGTTAAATATCAGATTGGATGAAACTGCAACCTATTATTGAACTCAGATTGCAAGATTACCATATACAGACCTAGTGTTCTCGTCCAGGTGAGGTTTGAGAAGTCAAATATTAGATTGGATAAAATTGCAACCTATTATTGAACTCAGGTTGCAAGATTACCATATACAGACCCAGTGTTCTCGTCCAGGTGAGGTTTGAGAAGTAAAATATCAGATTGGATGAAATTTCAACCTATTATTGAACTCAGGTTGCAAGATTACCATATACAGACTTAGTGTTCTCGTCCAAGTGAAGTTTGAGAAGTCAAATATCAGATTGGATGAAACTGCAACCTATTATTGAACTCAGGTTGGAAGATTACCATATACAGACCCAATTTTCTCGTCCAGGTGAGGTTTGAGAAGTCAAATATAAGATTGGATGGATCCTGAGTGGATTCTGCATCCTAATACGAAACCCAGCTTGCAAGATTGCCAAAAATTTCGAAAATTCCCCTGCCGGAACATGCGCCTAAAATGATGATTTCAAAAATAACAAAAATACCCATACCGAAGCAGGTACATTTTTCGGTGATTGCCAAAAATTACGAAAATACCCCTGCCGGAATAAGCGCATAAAATTTTCCTTGATTTCAAAAAATCCGAAAATTCCCTGCCGGAACAGGTACATTCCATTTTTAACAATCACAATCACACATACACATACATACATGTATGTAATATATATATATATATATAATATCTATTTTACATGGCACACACAAAATGTCTTCTAAGGGTGTGCTATAGGAAAACAGAAAAACAGAGATCACATCCACATAGCGATCTCTGAACAAAAAATATACCGACGCTGTATCATCCATATAGCAATTGTTCTGTTTTGTTAACCATATACCAAAAACTAAACCAAAAAATATACCCCTAGGTATCACCACTAGGTATATATACCAAAACATACCCGTAAAAAGTTAGTTCATCCTTCAGCAGTTAAAATCCATCATCCTCATTCATCATCATCTGTGGAATCTTCCCCATACTCGTAATATCCATTAAATTCCTCAGATTCATCTCCATCATCCCATTCTTCCTCTTCTTCATCCTCTTCATCCTCTTCTTCCCCATCTTCATCTTCGTCGATGACTTCACTTGTCTCATCTTCCTCATAGTCTTCATCATCATCTTCTTCATCTTCAGCATCCACTAGTGCTTGAGCATACTCCTCCTCTTCTAAATCAACAAGCCTCATGAGAAAGTCATTCCAATTGTCTGCTTCTATTTCTTCCTCCAAATCAGCCTGCGCGAGCTGCTCTACCTCCTCATCTGGTGAGTATGGCTCAGGCACATGCTGAAAAGGTTCCCAATCTGGTTCGACCCTCCGATTCAAAGATCGGATGCCAAGCAAATCTACTTGTGGAGGATATCGCGGCATACTTACTGCAAGTAATGCATGTGCATGACGAAACTGTTTCGTCTCTGAACTTGTCATACTCCTCTTGTAAAACAGCTTCTTCAGCAGCCTTCCTCCGGCGTGCCGCATCATCGTCTTTAAATTTGAGCCCTATTTCATGACATGCGATGAAGTCGTTCACACGCTTCTGGAGCTGTTTCAACTCTTCAAGGGTCATGAGATCAATCAGTTTATAAGACTCGGCAAGAGGATCCTTGGAGTTGTCTGCCTCTGGTTCATCATCCGAACAACAGACCTTAGGCTTCTTTCCTTTCCTGTCTATTTCCCTCTCATGTGACGAATCAGGACTGCGGCTCCTCCTTGACGTCATACAACAGTGTATAAAAAGTATTGCTGCAAAATAATTACTTTGGTGTTAAACAAAACCAAATACATTGCAAGAGAGACAACAATTTTCATTTTCATTCAAAAGCACATCAAATCCTAGAAACAACAACAGAAACAATGCATTTTCACCCAAAAAACAGATCAAACCCTAGAAAAAAAAATTTAACAACCACTACAAAACTTAAATTAAACACACCTGCATAGTAGAATAATATAATTCAAACAAAAACCATATCATGATTACATTTAATTCTTAAAGAAACCACACACCACCACAAACAAAGTGTTCCCACTAGATAGTGTACCACAAAACAGAGTAACAAAAAAATTAAAAAAATACATTAAGTGCTATTACACTGCTCTGCATTCTCTATGCAACAAAGAAAAAAGGATCATTAAAAAGAGAATCCATTTTTATGCAATCATGCAGAGGGAGATGAAGAAAACAACACTTAAAATAATACAAACCCATACCTGTGTAGATGAAGATTGAAGAGTATGGTTTATGCAAAGATTTGGAACCAACTAAAATTGATGATTTTGTTGTTGTTTTCCCACTTACTTCAGCTTCTGAATATTGAAGAGCAACTAATAACTGCTGGCTTTTTGTCTCTGAGTAGAAAACATAAACTACTTTACCAAAGAAGATGATTTTGTTGGGAAAGGGAGTGTTTGTTTGGTAGTGATAAAAGGAGAAGTTGGGTGGAAACAACTTCTTCTAACTTAAGGGCTGATAAAAAGTGGGGCAGAAACAATACAGTAACTTACACTGGGATCTGTAAGCAAATATGTCTAAAATTGGGGGGGTGAAAAAAATAAAAAATTGTTATTCAAGACCAGCATTAATCTGATAAAATGCAAAGTAACTTGCAATTGGAATCTGTATATATTCATGACCAGCATTATAAAGGAAACTTACTGATCGCATATATATGAGAGATTTTTCATTTCTTTGTTCTAGGGATTACATTTTTGCTCTAGCAATTTACATAGATGTGGTTCCTCTTGTAAAATATCTTGAAAACTGTCGCGACCTGCTGGTATCTCTGCTTTGTCCACATCTACAGTCATTCCTCTTGGCGTATGAATAACAACCCACCAACTGGATGTTTCACGACTTTGGAGTAGAAAACTTGGGCAGCCTTTTCAGCGAGAATTATGGGCTCGTCCGAAATTTTGGTATGGCTTTACAATCTTGAAAGATTTACCAAAGGAAAATCTGAATCCTGACAGATCTTTGTTCCATTCTCTACCTTCACCCAATCACAATAGAAGACAATTTCTTTAAATGTACCATAGTTCAACTTTAGGATTTGTCTGATCACCCCATACCACCGGGTTAGGTTAGTAACCAGAATTTTGTCCCTTTTTGAGCTCCTAAAAGTAGTCGATGCAACCACGGTGACACCGCTGTCCTGGGTCTTAGCCTTTTCCTGGTTTGCTTGGGAACAAAAACTAAATCCATGCACACAATATCTTTTGTACTCTTTCTGAGACACTGGACCTCTAAAGTAACGCCACAAATCTGTATCCATTTTTTCTTCTGATCTAAGCTATGAAAGCGAAAAGAAAATCAACACATCAACATACTGAATTATTATTACGGTAACAAACAGGAGCGCCAATGCAAACCTTTTCATACAGTCAACTAAGGAACTTGGTTTGCATCTCGATTTCCTCATTGCAACCCCATCAGCTTCACAGTTCTTGCAATAATCCCTACATTTAGCATACATAATATTAAAATCTAAATAGAATAACCCATTATCCACATACAAACAGAACACGTACAACCAATACCTGTAATAAACATCGAGACCTTCTGGATTATTCTGAAAAATTACCCACCGACGTATCTACATACACTGAATAGGGCTCACCTGAACCGGCTTTTCATCAAGCAGAGAACCCACATCGCTGAATTCATGTTCATCCTTTAAGAAGGGATCCAAATTTGCTTTGTGACCTCCTTGATCGGCATTTTCATGTGCTCCATGGAAAATCTAACAAAATCATCAATTTCAGTCGACTTCGTAATTGACCTTTCAATGTATCTGCTATTATTTGGGATGTTTTTGCACTCCTTCATTGCCCTGATTCAGTATGTATGTGTAAATTTCAGTACAAAAACAACAAAAATAAATAAAAATAAAGGACAAATGGTAAAATAGCAATTCAACTTTCGAATGGGTACATCCATCGATACCTAACAGGTCCACAAACTAAGGCCTCATCAGCCAAATGAACCATGTTGTACACGCTTATATCAAAAAATCCAGCCGGGATATACTTTTCGAGCACACACATGGCCTCTGCAATCATCCACGTAGCCTGGTTCAGATACTCTCTGCTAACCACCTTTGAGCACAAAATTCTAAAATACAAACTGGCTTGTTGAAGCGCAATACACAATTCTTTCTCTCCTAGAAAGGCATGTTGAAGCAGAATAGGTAATAAGTACCCCATAATCACATGGTAGTCATGTGACTTCAAGATGCTCAAGTTCAATTGCTCCATATTGACATTATTACTTATATTCGATGAAAATCCTGTGGCTTTCTCTTTTTTGCTCAAAACAAACAGCGGAACCATCTTTACTCCTTTCTTTGTTTTCTTCTCTATCCACTCTCCACAGTGTAGTTTATTCTCCATCAATTTGTCACGATTATTCCATGCAACAATAGCCTTATTATACTTATCAAAGATAGTGTAGATAATGTGTTCCATGACGTTCTTTTCCGTGTGCATCACATCGACACAATGCTGTATAGTCAAGGCACAATACGACTCAAGTTCCCAAAGAATACACTTATTGAAGAAAGCACATGTGACAAACTCAGAATCATCTTCCTCTTCATCGACCGATATCTCTTTCGTTTTTGTCTTTGCGGACCACTAACTTACCAGGTTCGTAATGAACATCGGACAACTTCTCAAGCGACTGTGCTCCTGTTAGTCTCAGCGGTGCACTTTTATGCTCTTGTGTCTCTAATCCCAAATAATTCTCGTCCCTAAATGGGTGCCTTGACTTAAGGAATATACGATAGTTAGTGTACACAATCTTGCTGCCGTAACCTAGATGAGTACTTCGAGTTTCGTCTGCGCAGCAAACAAATGCACAATAGCCATGAGTGGTACATCCACTTAAAACACCTTGAGCAGGTAAGTCATGAATGCCAAACATCATAGTTGCTTTCAGAGTAAAATACTCCCTTTTCAAAGAATCAAAAGCTTGTACACCTCGATGCCAAAGTTTTTTTAACGTGTTGACCAACGGCCGCAAAAAAACATCTATGTCTTGACTAGGTGACTTACGCCCAGGTATCAACAGAGTCATCCTTTGGAATTCACACTTCAAACACATAGAAGGCGGAAGATTATAAACCACAAGGATCACAGGCAAACAACTCCAACTCAAAGTCTGTACACCATGAGGATTAAACCCATTTGTTGATATTCCAAGCCAAACATTTCTTCATTCCGCGACAAACAACGGAAACTTCAATTTCATTTTTTCCCACTGAGATGAATCGATTGGATGACGCATATATTCAGATGAAACTTGCGCTCGATCGTGACACAACATTGCGTCTGATATCCAAGGTAGAGAATACATTTTCTTTAGTTTTTCGTCTACAGGAAAGTATCTCAGCACTTTGCAAGGTGCATTTGTCACCACAGGACCATCTTTGGTAGCTTTCGACTTAAACCTCAGAGTTTTGCATATCGGACACTCTATTAAATCCTCATTCTCCTCGTAATACATAATACAATGATTTTCACAAGCATGAATAGCCTTCGCTTTCATCCCGAGATCCTTAAGCATTGACCTCATACAATCATAGTTTTTGGGCAACTTGTTAGGTTTCGGAAGCCACTTTCTTAAAAAACCCAAAAAACTGTTGACACAGTTACCCGAAATTTTATAAGTTTTCTTCACATTATGCAGTTCTACCATAACAGAGAGGATTATGAGATTGTCTTCACACCCAGGGTATAACTTCTCTGTCGCTAACGATTTGTACCTATTATAACGCTTCTCGACATCTGGATCTTCTAAGGGTGATTCTCCAATTTGTGTTCCATCATGGTCATGATGAATACCAAAGGAAGAGTCAATAAAGTCATTCAAATTCAAACAATCTGATTGCTTATCAGGCATTTCTTCGACTACAGCCTTCCCCTTAGAACGACTTGTTGAAGCACCATCCTTTATCTCACCATGTAAGCTCCAGGTGGTGTATGTCTTGTCGACACCATGCTCAAACAGATGGGTCCTAACAATCGAGAATCCAAGTGGATGTCTATTTTCACACTTCCTACAAGGGCAAGCACATGTTTTTGCAGAAGTACCATTTGCCATTGCAAAATCAATGAATTTTCTAACCCCTTCTTCGTATTCGGGCTATAAATGTCATTATACGCATCCAAGATTTATCCACAAAATTTGACATCCTACAAAAAAGTAAAGTACTATGTTTTAGTAACCTAAGTTTATCAACTAAACCAAAAAATGTCACAGATTTATCACACCACAATAGAATACAATTCAAACATCAATTTCTAAAACTAATAAACCCCAGATGTTGAAAAACTGTCGATTAAGAAAACAATAAAAAGAAATACCTTAATAATTAGTTGAAGATAACCCAGGAGAATCGATAGATTCAGAAATTTTAATCAAACTCAATCCTTCTATAATAACTCGATTAAGCTTAAATCTTTAATGAAATCGACGAGTCACAGAAGAATCAGTTAAATCAATTTTGTTGATGAAGCTTCCGCAATCGAATCTCAAATTGAATCCCGATGAATTTTCTGGTGAAATCGATGGCGGTCGCGGATATACCAAGAAGTCGGTGAGGTGTGAAATAAATGGAGGTGAAAGATATAAGATGTAGTAATGTCTCAACCGTTTTGCTATCAACGCATTAAGTTGTTTATCTACCTCCCAACTTCCAGACATATTAAATGAAAAACTAATTCAGATGATTTTAATTTTGTTTTCGGATTTTAATTTTGTTTTCTGATTTTCGGTAATTAAAATGAAGAGTTATAATGGGAAAAAATGTTGAAGAAAAAAGCCAAAATCGTTGGGAGGCTGGGTAGCCCTTGAGTGTGAGATGAAATTGGGAGCTGATAGTAGTAATAGAGGCGCTAATAGTAGTAATAGAGGTAACAATGTAACTTGGCATTTTAAGTTGAGGATAGGAAGGTAATTACCCACAACCCTCCCGAAAATCTGAAACAGATACCAATTATTGCAACGATTATCCGACGTTACAAAGTTTCCAACGTCGATACGACGTTACTGAATAAATATCCGTTACAAAACCGGGCGTTACAAAACCCCTGATTTCGTGTAGTGGTTGCACCAAAGTGCATAATGCATTATGGATCTTGTTTTAGATAATACTTGAAGTCCGACAACCAATATTTCTTCTCCTAGTTAGCAATATAGGATTCGGCATACGTACGGAATGACATACGTACGTGTATAATTCGGATTTGTAAAAATCAAGTTCGATCAAAAGTGCGGTCAACGGTTTGTGGTTTGGAAGTAATTCGGAACGGCATACGTACGTGTATAATTCGTTTTTGAGTTATCGGTTCGGTATACAGAACTCGGCATACGTAGATAACATATTAATAAGTATTTATATCCATAAAAGACTAATATTTGTATAAGTAGGTTTAAAGGTGGAAAGAATGTTTTTAGTATAAAAAATATGATTTTAATGCTGTTATATTCAAAATATATGACAGATATACTAAAAAACCGATTCCTGGAACAGTGGTTTGACATCTCCTTGTGGGGCATCCGATCCGAGACTCAGGTTCGATCCCCATCATTCCCAACATTTTTTGAGAAGAAAAATAAGATTTAATAGCTTGAGTCAAGCTTTGACCAAGTCAAACCAATTTAAATTCTCACGACTCCAACATAAAATTTAATAGCTTGAGTCAAGCTTTGACCGAGTCAAACCAATTTAAATTCTCACGACTCCAACGGCCGAACTATCTGGATCCGCGAATAATTCGTGCATTATACGGCCGCCTTATATTAGAGAAAATGGGTCATTTGTCCAAAAAAAATTAAAACACGGTTCAAATGGACAAGTAAAAAAAAGTACGGGTGAAATAGCCAAAAAAAAATAGGAAGGATGAAACTGGATTCATCCTGGCTTATACTTAAAAAATAGCAAGGATGAAACTGGATGCATCCTGTGTAAAATAAAAATAAGAAAAAAATATTTGAAAATGGACGGGATGAAACTTACATCCCGCCTATTTTAAAAATTTTGTCCATTTAAACAAAGATATCTTTTTAATTTTTATTATTTAAACAAAGTATCAAAACCTAAGTGTCTTTTTCACCCAGGATTTATTAATTTTGGTCTTTTTGACCAATTTTGTGCTTATATTACACGCGTATTAGGTTCGGAGTTAGGTTATGACGCATATGATACGCGAATTATTCGCCGAATTGTTAACTAGGTTTGTTCTAGGCTACCTTTTTTTTTGTTCTCAACAGAGAAAACTCAGATCCGGCGTAAATTCCCAACCGATTGGAGGGTCCCAAATACTTCCATTACTAACCGTCCACGTTGACTGCACACCTTGTCATTAGATGTGCATAACCAACCAAGTGTAGGAAGCAGGAGTCATGACGATGACGTCCAATTTCCCCAACATGTTATGCGACTACAAGTTTAGACAATTGTATGTACTCAGTCTGGTTGAACACTGCCAACAAGTAAGAAACAAAACATTAATACAACAATGACATAGCCGAGCTATGCCAGCCACCAAACAGCAAAGCGTGTGTAACACATGTATTCGAGATTGACTCCACACGTTATGTAGTAGATCCCGGCCGGGAGGCCAGATTTTATTCTCGAGAGTCATGAATAAGTGTACTACTCGACAACCAAAATAGAAGTAGTTCGTGTAACACATGTCTTTGATAGACAAACGGCCCACCCCTCAATTATTAACCACTCTGTTTCCGACTACCGAGTAGTAACATACCAACTATTTTGGTAGTCTAGTAGATATATACTTTCACATGGGCGTATGGTCTGGTTGAGCTGAAAAAAATAAGTCGTAGTAGGCTTGGGTCCTTCTAAGCATTATTAGATGGGAAAAATAGGATTTAGTCCAAAATCCCATCCAAATATACTAATTAGTCCGACCCATTCAACTGTACAAATTAGTCCTTTTTCAATGAAAGTACATAAATAATCTTCCTGATTTACGATTTAGTCCAAATATTTACAGTTTAGTCCAAAATGACTCATGGTGATGTCAGCAATTTTAAATAATATAATTTTTTTTTTTAAAACAATTTATCTTTCGAACCGTTTGTCCAAAATTCGCAAACTTTATATATTTGGAAAGCTCTTTCCGAAAGCTACAAAAAGAGTACCCATATGACTATATATTTCTCATTTTTTAAAAAACTTAGTTTACATTGGTGTACAAACTTAGTCTAAAAAAACGTGTACAAACATGTACACATCTACAAAAATTCATCTGTCTTCCAATGATATTCCACCAGATGGAATAGACTGATGGTTGTTTAGTGACATTGTGAGTGCTTGCTCTAGCAATGCAGTTGCCATCATCCTGTTACCATATTCGAAAAAAAAAATGTTAGATACATATCGACATATTTGTCATAGTAAATTAAGGTAAATCTGCAGCAACGGTTGTGCACATTTCCAAGGAACAAAATAACCTAGAGGAACCTGTATGTTCTACATCAAGAATTTTGTGACAAGAAAAAAAAGATTGTCTAAAACAATATGAATATAAGCAAATGGTCGCTAGAGAGTGCATGGAGAAAATGAAGTTAAATCGAGACCGAGATATAACAAGACGCACCGTAAAGAAACACTTTACGAAACTAATAAAGTACTAGTAAGAAGCATATGGAGATTAAAAGGGTGCAGAGCGAAAAATTACCTCGAAATTTAACACAATTGAAAGAATTCGTGGTGTCTCCTAAAATTTGAAGAAGCTAAACTCTAAGCTACTCTAACAAGACATGGTAGTTCCAACTATAATCACGAAGATGTGACCTCGGTGGATATAATATCCTCATTTTTGAAT